>JAQFVV010006734.1:0-409526 GCA_028023455.1 Epiperipatus broadwayi | reverse complement strand
AATTTGAACACTCACAATATATATATATATAATATGCATATATAATTTAAGATTATAGTACAAACAAAATTAAAACAATAATGTAGCAATTAATAATAAATTGAGAAAGCATATATGCATATATATTTATTATGTGTTCATTTATTCATGTTCATTCAAAAAATGAAAATAGCCAAAATGTAATGCAATGTATTTTTTTTAATAAAATGAATGGTGAAATATTAAACTTATATGGCACAGTTAAAATTAAACATACTTCAGCCAATATCCCTTTTCTTCAATAACTTTTCTTCCTTATAAAAATGCTATAACAGTCTCATTGTCAGAAAACTATGCCCTCTCTATGCAACTATCTCTACTTTTCATTATTCATTTTAAATTCTTGATTAAATTCTTCAAACTTTAAGTTTTCTGATGTAGTTCAAGAATGATTTATAATTATTCTTTGTGCTACTACTAAATACTAGTTTTCATTTTATTGCTTTGAGAAAATTAAAAATTTTTTAAAATATAATAAAACTTTTAGCTTTACATTTAGCAAGCATTTTATTACATGAAGTAGTAGACTATGTTCTAAAAAGAATTAAAAAAAGTGAATATTAAAATATGCTTTCATAAAATCAGAATAAATCTTATTAATAAATGGAATCACATATAAAGCTTTGAGATAAAAATGTGACATTGCTGTATTGTAAAATTTATTAAATTTGAAAATTTTAATGTTTATATTTTTTGTTTATTTGCAAGTTCTATTTCTGGAAGCAGATGATTGAAGTAGTGTATATTAATGTGGAGTATATTGTAATCTCATTAGTTATTAAGAATAAATTGATACAATACATTTAAATATATATTTAGGGTGTGTATTCCCTCAATAAAATTATATAGTTACCCCTATTGACTGCCATCTATTTCATATTATCATTTAATCTCTTCAACCTTAACCTTTCTCTTTATAGTTCTTTTTTTGATACTTCATTAATTTTTTAAATTTCATAAAACATTTAATTTTATGCTTTGAAAACATTTTGCTATTAGAATATTGCATACATTAAAGTGAAGAATAAAATGTATATGCTTTCAGGTTAAACTGAAAGAACATTATTAATAAATATAATTATATATGGTGCTCTAAAATAGCATAATGACTGTGACCACATCTTAATATTTATTAAATTTATGAATTTTAATATTTTTACATTTTGTTTGATTCCATTTTTTTTTGCCTTAAATCTATAATTGAAGTATATATTGATATGTAAAAAAAATTACAACTTTATTTTATATATCATGAGTTCTATAATATACTATAGTAAATAATAAGAATAAAATTGAATCTTTAAGACTTTTGTAAAAAAAAAAAATATTTGAAATACTTGGTTATATTAAGAATTATCAATATTGGTAGTATTTATTAAAAAGTGAAGGGAAAAAAAATATAGATGACTTTGATATTACAAATGAGATGTCAAATACCAGATAGTCATAAAAGTATCTGCTAGCATGTGAGTTTGGTCCTAATCCTTTTGGAAAGAGTGTAGGTCTGTTTACAGAGTGAATGAATTATGTATATATAAATAAACAGGCAAAATTCTCCATACGGTAGTGCCAACCAGAGCAATCAATAGATGCCAGAAGGCTTGTACATAAAATCCCCATCTAGTGCCTACTCATCCAATATCCCCAGATTAGTTTCTGGCTTGTAGCCTTTGTCAGTGAGGAGCTTTGGATCTGAGAGCATTGCACCTAGATCTTAGAATCTAATGCAACCTCCAGCCACCACCTTTTTTCTTTATTTAATTACAAAATTTCTCACTGACGAAGGCCACAATACATAAACTAGTCTAGGGATATTGGATGTTTAGGTACTAGATGAGCATTTTATGCATAAGCCTTCTGGTATCCATTGATTAATCCGGTTGGCACTGAGTGGCACTACTGTATGGAGAGTTTTGCCTGTTTAATAATAGTTATGTGCTAGCATAAGAAATGGTGACCATGTGATATATATAAATAACAAATATTTTAGAATTAATATAAGTAAATTGACATGGCATCCTAATTACAAAAGACTATGGATTTGATAGTAATTAAAATACTTCTGTAATTAGTGTAAGAATAATATAAAGGTGGTATGTGCCAATAAATTAGAGAGTCTTAAGTATTCTGTAGAACAATATATGTTATTAGCATATTACTATAAGTAGCACTAGAGTTAAGCAAAGTTCAATTATTATTTTTTATGTAATTATTATAAATGGAATGGATGTGATTAAACAGTCATCCATATTAATGCTTGTAAGTTATTTACAACTTCGAAAGTTACGTGCACTACAGAATGTAAGAACAAAATGATCTTAGAATATATAAACTTACTGGAATAGAATCAAGAGCTCCAAGTATGTCAAATTGTGAACAACTGTTTTAACATTGATTTGAATCTTTTCGGCAAAAAAGTAAATGGATGGGGGGGGGGGGGGATTACAAGTGACAAAAGTAGTTCATAATTTTGACAGTAGGGACTTTATTGGTGACACATATCTTCTCTAAATAGAGCATAAAAATGTAAGTTTTATTACATTTTATTTATTAATCTTCATGTAAAAAATACATTTATAGTTAGATATACTTTGCAATTACATAGTGAGAATAACGTAGTTCGAATCACGGATCCTGCCTGCAGGAAATGTAAGTTCGTTCATTTTTTTTTAATTCATCTTTATGTAAAAACATTTATAGTTAATATAGTTTGTTTATTTATAGTTATATATACAGTTAAGAATGCTAGATATTCATTACAAGTGAAAACTACGCATCAAAATGTAAGTACTTTTTAATTTTTTTTTTTTTTAACATTTATACTTAGATATAGTTTATTTATAACTAGATAAATTGATTAAAGTTGATACACTTAGTTGGAAAAAAAATGTAGTTAAGTTTTTTAAAAATAGAGGGTGAAGTGTCGAGACCGCTATAAGTCAGTTTTACCTAGCTTTTGTGTGCAGTAATTGAAGGATCAATACACTGCAGTATTTTAACCTTTGAGACCGAAAACCGCTTGTTTACGCATTAAAAAAAGTTTACAATTTCGATCGCAATAGCGTGCAAACCGTATACGTCACAGTTACGCTTTTTTTTCTTTCTCTCCGCCATTTTTCTATCTTTTTGTACGTCTAAAAATTTTTTCTGTGCGATGAAAATTAGATTTTTTTATAGCAATTTTTGTAAAGTACATTATTAAAATTTTGTAATTTTTTTTATCTTTCTAGATTTTATCAACCGATAAAAAAAATATACGGAGAAAACAATTATTTTCGCCGCTAAACGTAATTACGTTTCTAACGAACTTTTCTGTTGATGTGTTTGATTTTGAGGTTTCGTATTCCCCATTACCTGTAAGTATTCAACATTCATCATCATCATCTCCCACTAATATATAATAATTGCTTGTAATTCCTTTGGGTTATTTATTTTATTTTATTTACTGTTTTTATACATTTCATTGTAGATAAGTTTTTATTCATTTTATAGCATACTTTTCTATTATGGTTTGCTATGTAATAATGCATAATTTAACTCACTCTTACTCTCATGATATTCCAATAATGTAGTAATTATTTTTTACATGCATAACTTAGAATTTACTACGTTTTTATTCATTTCATTGTAGATAACTTTTTATTCATTTTATAGCATACTTTGCAGATAACTTTTTATTCATTTGATAGCATACTTTGCTATTATGGTTTGCTATGTAATAATGCATAATTTAGCTCACTCTTACCCTCATGATATTCCAATAATGTAGTAATTATTTTTTACATGCATAACTTAGAATTTACTACATTTTTATTCATTTCATTATAGATAACTTTTTATTTGATAGCATACTTTGCTATTATGGTTTGCTATGTAATAATGCATAATTTAGCTCACTCTTACCCTCATGATATTCCAATAATGTAGTAATTATTTTTTACATGCATAACTTAGAATTTACTATGTTTTTATTCATTTCATTGTAGATAACTTTTTATTCATTTTATAGCATACTTTGCAGATAACTTTTTATTCATTTGATAGCATACTTTGCTATTATGGTTTGCTATGTAATAATGCATAATTTAGCTCACTCTTACCCTCATGATATTCCAATAATGTAGTAATTATTTTTTACATGCATAACTTAGAATTTACTACATTTTTATTCGTTTCATTATAGATAACTTTTTATTCATTTGATGGCATACTTTGCTATTATGATTTCCTATGTAATAATGCATAATTTAGCTCACCCTTACCAGTTGTCCACTATCATCATCATTTATTTTGAAATTGATTTGCTCATGCATTTATATTTTCAACAATTTGCAACTCTTCAAACTATCCACTTGTTCTGTGAAACTAACAAGGTGAAAAATAAATACCTCACAATCTGAATCAAAGTCATCATCATCTCCCACTCATATATAATAATTGCTTGTAATTCCTTTTGATTATTTATTTTATTTTATTTACTATGTTGTTATTCATTTTATTTTAGAAACAAATTTTTAAATTATTTATTTGCATATTTGGCAATTATGATTTGCCATGAAATAATGCATAATTTATCTCGCCCCACCCCTGATTTTTCAATAATATAGTCATTATTTTTTACCCTCATAACTTAGAATTTACTAAAGTTATTACTGTTATTTTTTTTGATCCTCACTAAAACCTTGCATTTCTAATAGATATCCCGCATAGAGGGCCTAGAAAAACAACTGCTTGCAAAAAATAGAACATATAGAGTGTCAAGCAGAAAAAAAGAAATTGAAATGGTCACCTTTTGCCACATTACACCAACAATCTGTAACTCAGGTAGGTCATGTTATATATTATTTTTTCTGCATTTTATGATGAATGTGATGAAGCTGCCTATGAAATTGTCATTTTAGGCTATATCTTTCAAAATTGAGAGTTTGTGAACCAATGTAAAAATAAAGATATTTAAAAATGTGAAAAATCTCCTTTCTTTAATTATTTTTTGTGGTAATGACTATTTTATCAGCTTCATTACATTCTTTCATATTTGCACTTTCTAAAAATGTATATATATTTGTTATTTATTGTAATAAATTAGACATTTCATTTAAAATTGTATGTCCTGTAATTTTTTCTGTGAATTCAAAATGGCCGTTCAAAATGCCTTTATATTTATTTCATTTTCATTCTAGAATCTTCTTGGAGTTCCAGAATACAGAGCTAGAGCATTCTCTTTCCAGAAGAATTATAATTATTAATGTATATGCAGCGCCCTCTACATTACAAAAGGTTGTTTAGTTTATAAAATCTAATAAAATATTTATGAAATTTGTTTTAATTACTGTATTTACTTAATTGCGTGAAAGTTGGAGTTTAATATTTATTTTATTTAAATTAATTATTTTTAATATATGGTAATAAAACGTCAGCTTAATTATTATTATTAATGTGTTGAAATTTAGTTATATGTATTATTTTTAGTATTTTAAATTAAAAAAATAGCTTTTAAGTAGCACTTATTTTATTTAGTGGACCACAGAGGCCTGCGGTGAGAGAGAAAACACTTTTTCATCGTGAATTAAAATATTAATTGTACCAAATATTTTAAATGAAAGTTTCGCTTTTAGTTGATTCCACGATATTTCAAATTTCTCCGGGGCTCTAAACAAATAATTTAAATCATTAGAACCAATTGAATTCCATAAGTCGTCCCCCCCTCTCATCCATTATTAAAGAAGGCATGGCAATAAAATTTGTTTGTTTCTTTACGTTTAATCAGAATGTTGTGTCACAATAACTAGAATTTAAAATACAGTACATGACCGATCAATTTTGCCCTTGAGGCCAGTCTTAAAAATGCATAATTTAAAATTATTGAAAAGGCTTATCATGAATAAAGCAATGAATATTATGTAATAAAAAAAATGTGTAATAACAATATTTATTAAAAAAAAAAAATTTCCAATATAATGTAACAATAAAAAATCAGGGCAACTTGTACAAAGCCTTGTGATCTACTTGTTAAATACAAAGTAGACCTCTCTGGTACTGCAGCTCTCTCCTTTTGTTTGAGTGTTGAGCTCTTGATTCTACTCCAGTAGGTTTATATATTCTAAGATTATTTTGTTCTTACATTCTCTAGTGCACCTAACTTTCGAAATTGTAAATAACTTACAAGCATTAATATGGATGACTCTTTAATCACATCCATTCCATTTATAATAATTACATAAAAAATAATAATTGAACTTTGCTTAACTCTAGTGCTACTTATAGTAATATGCTAATAACATATTACATTGTTCTACGGAATACTTAAGACTCTCTAATTTATTGATACCTACAACCATATTATTCTTAAACTAATTGCAGAAGTATTTTAATTACTATCAAATCCATAGTCTTCTGTAATTAGTATGCCATGTCAATTTACTTATATTAATTCTAAAATATTTATTATATATATATCACATGATAACCATTTCTTATGCTAGCACAATACTGTTATTAAACGGGCAAAACTCTCCATACAGTAGTGCCACTCAGTGCCAACCAGAGTAATCAATGGATGCCAGAAGGCTTGTGCATAAAATCCTCATCTAGTGCCTAAACATCCAATATTCCTAGACAAGTTTCTGGCTTGTGGCCTTCATCAGTGAGTAATTTTGTAGTTAAGTAAAGATTAAAGGTGGCTGCTGGAGGATTGCATTAGATTATAATATCTAGGTGCAATGCTCTCAGATCCAAAGCTCCTCACTGACGAAGACCACAAGCCAGAAACTCATCTGGGGATATTGGATGAGTAGGTACTAGATGGGGATTTTATTCACAAACCCATGGCATCCATTGATTACTCTGTTTGCACTGAGTGGCACTACTGTATGGAGAGTTTTGCCTGTTTATTTATATATACATAATTCATTCACTTTGTAAACAGACCTACACTCTTTCCAAAAGAATTTGGACCAAACTCACATGCTAGCAGATGCTTTTATGACTATCTGGTGTTTGACATCTCATTCATAATATCAAAGTCATCTATATTTTTTTTTCCTTCACTTATTAATAAATACTACCAATATTCACAATTCTTAAATATATAACCAAGTATTTCGAATATATATTTTTTTTACAAAAGTCTTAAAGATTCAATTTTATTGTTATTATTTACTATAGTATATTATAGAACTCATGATATATAAAATATAGTTGTAAATAATTTTTTTACATAAAAATTAATTTAAAATTTTTTTGTATATGGATAAATCATAAAATATGCTGTATCAATATATACTTCAATTATAGATTTAAGGCAAAAAAAATGGAATCAAACAAAATGTAAAAATATTAAAATTCATAAATTTAATAAATATTAAGATGTGGTCACAGTCATTATGCTATTTTAGAGCACCATATATAATTATATTTATTAATAATGTTCTTTCAGCTTAATCTGAAAGCATATACATTTTATTCTTCACTTTAATGTATGCAATATTCTAATAGCAAAATGTTTTCAAAGCATAAAATTAAATGTTTTATGAAATTTAAAAAATTAATGAAGTATCAAAAAAAGAACTATAAAGAGAAAGGTTAAGGTTGAAGAGATTAAATGATAATATGAAATAGATGGCAGTCAGTAGGGGTAACTATATAATTTTATTGAGGGAATACACACCCTAAATATATATTTAAATGTATTGTATCAATTTATTCTTAATCACTAATGAGATTACAATATACTCCACATTAATATACACTACTTCAATCATCTGCTTCCAGAAATAGAACTTGCAAATAAACAAAAAATATAAACATTAAAATTTTCAAATTTAATAAATTTTACAATACAGCAATGTCACATTTTTATCTCAAGGCTTTATATGTGATTCCATTTATTAATAAGATTTATTCTGATTTTATGAAAGCATATTTTAATATTCACTTTTTTTAATTCTTTTTAGAACATAGTCTACTACTTCATGTAATAAAATGCTTGCTAAATGTAAAGCTAAAAGTTTTATTACATTTTTAAAAAATTTTAATTTTCTCAAAGCAATAAAATGAAAACTAGTATTTAGTAGTAGCACAAAGAATAATTATAAATCATTCTTGAACTATATCAGAAAACTTAAAGTTTGAAGAATTTAATCAAGAATTTAAAATGAATAATGAAAAGTAGAGATAGCTGCATAGATTCCAAAGATAATTTAGTTTTAAAAATATTAAAACAATTAGAGAGAGCATAGTTTTCTGACAATGAGACTGTTATAGCATTTTTGTAAGGAAGAAAAGTTATTGAAGAAAAGAGATATTGGCTGAAGTATGTTTAATTTTAACTGTGCCATATAAGTATAATATTTCACCATTCATTTTATTTACAAAAGTACATTGCATTAAATTTTGGTTATTTTTATTTTTTGAATGAACGTGAATAAATGAACACATAGTAAATATATATGCTTTCTCAATTTATTATTAATTGCTACATTATTGTTTTAATTTTGTTTATATTATAATCTTAAATTATATATGCACATTATACATATAAAAAGTGTCTTTTATATATATATACTTGTTCACTTGCAACTGAATAGAATTCTACATACTCTATTGTAATCAAAACTTACCAACAGTGTTATTATTATAATGCACCATATACACCTTAATTGACACTTTACAATGTAGTTTAACTTATGATTTATTTTATCTCCTCTTGCCTACAGTTTCAACTATCTGGCAGTCATCATCAGAGCTTTTAAAAAACTCATCTTTCCTCCTCCAATAACCGAAATAAGCTCTGATGATGACTGTTGGGACAGTTGAAACTGAAGACAAGATGAGAAAATAAATCATATATTAAACTGCATTATAGTGTCAATTGAGGTGTATATGATATACTATATTATATATAATTCAGCAATCAAATAAGAAGTGGAAAGAAATTTTAATACTTCAAAGTGTTATTATTATACAGTCATGATGTATGCAAGGGATGTTTGCAACAAATTGTAGCTAATATCATGGCTCATCTGTATATATGTGTCTCTACTGTTTAGGTGCGAGAAAAACTTTATTAAAAAAATTTGGGTACTTAAGTAAACCAAGATGGTAACCCATATTTTCAATAAATCTACAGTTGGGGGCAGGGGGCAAAAAGGTTTACAATAACCTGTGAAGAAGAATATTTAATATTTACATTTCATTTTTTTATTAGTTATTTAAAACAAAATCATTGTGGAAAAATAAATTACAATATTTAGTTTGTTTGTTTTTTTTGATTAACTTAACAGAAAATATATATATACAATATTTATTCTTTATTCATGTCCATAGTAATGCAACAAAAATGCAGGTTCTTATACCTTTGGAAATAGTCCACTTCATCATGTTCTGTGACAGGAAGATCCCAAATTTTTATTGTTATGGCAATTTACCAAAGAAAACTGCCGATACAAAAGAAACATGCTGACTTGTACCAAAGTACGAAAATGCTAAGATCTCTCCTTGCTTTCCACATTATAAGTAAAAAAAAAAATTGAAATAAAGCTTCTTAATGAAATTTATCAGAATTTATTTTTTTTTTTTTAATTTAAAAATTGATTTATTAATTTTATTTTAATTTAATAACTAACATAACCTTTGGTAAATGGGGGAGGGGGAGTTGAATGTAAACCTTCATATCATAATCATTAATGAACACTTTTTGAGAAGGAAAAATATCATACCTTTGTAAATCCTCTATTGCATCCCATCCCATTCTGTGACAGAAAGGTCTCAAATTTCGATCACGAGATAATTTTTTTTTAAATGCCGACAAAAAAAGAAATACGCTGAATTGAAACAAAATACAACAATGTTAAGAGTATTTTGTCACTTCCACATTTTAATATAGCTAAAAAAAATTGAAATAAAGCTTCTAAATGAAATTTATTGAATTTTTTTTTTTTTTTTAATTTAACAACTAACACATCTTCACAAGATTGCAGGTCATTGAAATGTCATATTTATCAATATTTATCAACAATATGCGTTACCATCTTAATTTATTCAAAAGCTCACAAGTACCATTTTTTTAATACTTGAGAAAACTGTAGAAAGTCCTATTATTCACAATAACTTCGTTTTAAAAAAACTTCATTGTAAATCAGTTATTAAGTGATATTGTTATAGGTACCTTACATAGTTTAGCGCAGTGATAGTTTATCAACCTCTACAATATGAAATCCTGATTTTGACGCTTGAACTTTTTATTAACTCTTGAGAAATTAAACCATTCGAATATTTTTTTTTAGTTTATAAATGAAATTAAAAGCACACAGGTTAAACATAAAATTTTAATTATATTTATTAATTAGATCATTAAAAACATAATCAAAATTTACAATTATGTCTCTAGAAAAATAAATATTTTACAATTTTGCATATATTAATATTTAATCATTAAAATCAGTCAACACTTAGACAACCCCAATGTCCATAACAATCAACAATCTCAACTTGTTAAAACAACCTCCTTTTAATAATAAAAATTGAAATCTTACTTTTATTTATGGTTCAATATATTTATATAAACACTAAAGATTGCGCCTTGACCACACAGATTGAAATTATTGATACAAAGAATAAATAAACCACCTTAATTAAACAGGTACATGTAAGCTGTTCTGAATGCAGACTAATAGTCAATTATAACATTCAAATTGTACCCAAAGTATTACTGAAATAAAAAGTGTAATAATGCTCAAGGCTAAATGGGTTTATAAGTAATCATTAAAATCCCAATATCAATAACAATCAAAAATATCAACCTGTTGTCAAGGCAACCTCCTATTAACAATAAAGATGGAATCCCATCTTTATCTAGCTATGGTCCAATATATTTACATAGACATTAAAGATTGCAACTTCATCACAGAGAATAAAAAAGGAATTTGGTAGTTCTGGATAATTCACGAGTATCGGAATTCTTTTCGCCGTCTTGAACTGCTATTCCACATTTTCCGATTTTGATAGTTCTTTTTCTATTAAAACTGGGATAGTCTTTTCAGAATTTTCGAGTTTCTTGGGAGCTTCAATAGTTAAAATACCGCTATCGTGGAACGCTGAAGTATGTTTTTCTATTACAGTATTTTCCGGAATATTAATAGTGCGTTTAATTTCGCGATGGATAAAATAATCTGAGTTTTCCTCTCCTTCCACATGATGTGCGTGCACTTCCAAACGGTTTCCTGAACATTTAACACTTATTTCCTCTGGTTTAAAATCTTTGAAATCTAATTCCACTGAGAACTTCTGCTGAGAACATTTATCGTTACACATCAAATTTCTTATTTCGTCGTTGGTTTGCCCACTGTCTTCGTTTAATAGAAAATTCAATGCAAGTGGCCAAATAGTCATGGGATCCTGCAAATGAATTATTTTCCGTCTTGGCTGCACTCGGTGCGAGAATGAAGAAAATAAAGGTTGTACAAATGTCATCATATTAATTTATTCACTTTCTCTGACGAAAACTTTTTTCGAGGTGAAGTATTTTAATAAATGAAGAATCAAAGAAATGCCTTTATATTTATTTCGTTTTCATTCTAGAATGTTCTCGGAATTCCAGAATATACCTAGAACATTCTCTTTCCAGAAGAATCTACAATAATTACTAATGTATATTCAGCGACCTCTATTTTACAATAGGACGTTTAGTTTATAAAATCTAATAAAATATTTATGAAATTTGTTTTAATTATTTACTTAATTGCGTGAAAGTTTGGAGTTTAATATTTATTTTATTTAAATTAATTATTTTTAATATATGATAATAAAACGTCAGCTTAATTATTTTTATTAATGTTTTGAAATTTAGTTATATGTATCTTTTTTAATATTTTAAATAAAATAAAAATAGCTTTTAAGTAGCCCTTATTTTATTTAGTGGACCACAGAGGCCTGCGGTGAGAAAGAAAACACTTTTTCATAGTGAATTAAAATGTGAATTGTACCAAATATTTTAAATGAAAGTTTCGCTTTTAGTTGATTTCTCCGCAGCTCTAAACAAATAATTTAAATCATTAGAACCAATTGAATTCCATAAGTTCCCCCTCTCTCATCCATTAATAAAGAAGGCATGGCAATAAAATTTGTTTCTTTTCGTATTTGTAATCAGAATATTGTGTTATAATAGCTAGAATTTAAAATACAGGGCTTGACCGATCAATTTTCGACCTTGAGGTCAGTCTTAAAAATGCAGATTTTAAAATTATTGAAAAGGCTTATCATGAACAAAGCAATGAATATTATCTATTAGGAAAAATATATAATAAATAAAAATATGTATTAAAAGAAATAATTTTCCAATATAATGTATCATTTTAATCCACATGACGATGATAAAGAAACAATTGCGCAAAAATATCTATTATAAAAATATGAACAAAGATCAGATTGAAATATTACTCTTTACTGATGCAATAGTAAGGAAAACCAAGTCATATCTCACGTGACTTAATTAGCTTGGATTTACAAATGTAATAAACAAGAGTGCTAATAGCTCTAAACAAGATTTTTCGATAAATGCTGCAAGAGAAAGCATATTCTAAAATACAAACTCAAGCCCAGTATTTATCAATACTTAACCATTATCTGAAATTTTCAGATATCTATATGTTTTCAAATACAGCTATCTAACTTAAATAGCCTTATGGGACTGAAATAAATTCAAATATACCATATATTAATAGTCTTAGCAATATAACATCACCAAAACCTTAAAAGCCAAACTATAATGTCCTAGCGCCTTACTGCTGAAAGCTATTAGGTCGAAACTGGTTTGGGGATAGGGATAATTCTAGATAGAGATTTTAAATGCTTTTTTTTTTGCAGCATTTATCAAAAAAAATTGTTTTGATCTTTACTGATATATAATAATTTTAATATTTTTAATAAAATTGAATGTCAATAGTAAATTTATTGTATTGTGTAATTTATTCAAGGCCAGATATAAAATATTGTATATTCTATTACTACTTTATAGATTTAATTTAAAAATTGTTTCCATAATGAAAAAAGCTCTATTAATAATACCTGTGAAATACTTAGTCATGCCAAGGTGGCAAGCAATGTCATAATTCCTTATTACTGTATAGATTTGTTTCAAAACATGCATTTACTTATGCTTTCATGAGACAAAGATGTAACAGTGGAAGAAAACTTCAACACAGCAGTCTGGAACAAACAATTACATAACGTTTAATAAACAGTTTGGATATACAGATATTTTTCTTTATTTTTTTTTTTAAAAAATTAAGAAAGTTGATAAAAAATATTTTATGAAATATAAATAGAACACATACCACTGGTAAATAGGATTATAATTTTGATTACAATTATCATCATCATCATTAGTTATCTATCAAAAATCACATTTTATATACCAATGTGATATTTTCCAAATCTTTTGTCTTTAGTTCTACTCTCTCTAATTATTAAAGCAGAAGTCAACCTCCGATAATGCACTATTTCTTAAATATTATAAATCTCCATGCATTCACCTGCCAGTAAGAGTTTAAAAATTTTAAGTGAATCACTTAAGTTTAGAGTGTATATGTATATACACCAACTCTCACTGACCATGCTTAAATCAGAGCTTGAGTCTATTGTGTACATGATGTTATATTACTTATTATTTCCACTTCCATAGATTCTTGCTGCATATTATGTCCAATTTTTCATTCATAATTTTCTATTATGATGTTTTTATCACTCTCTTTAACACTTTATTGTTACTAACTATATTTTTCTGTCTTATCTTTTTCATTCTCCTTTAAACTCATATTTAATTGCCAAACTTTCTTCTCTTTTGCATCCAAAATTTTGTTTTATATAAATCTAAACTCTAAACGAAATATCTGTTTAATTACTCTTATAGAAATTGCTTAGCAGAATAATTAAAGCTGCAAAATACTCATCCCTATGGAAGTTATCCAGTACTCTTAAAACTATTGAGTTTACCCAGCAATTCTGGATAGTTTAAGAATTGGTGACAAGTCACCTAAATCTGTCATTGTCAAAATCAAGTCAATGTCATTTTCATATTATTGTACAATTTTGTAATATCTTAAGGAGCCAAACATTGTGTTTTGAATGGGACAGTCCTGTTTTAAAGTAATGGGTTACATCCCAAAGAATTACAATGCTATGGGGATTAGACTGTTTTTAACAAGCAATAAAATTTTGCATAATTTTTCACATTTTCCAAAACTTTCAAAATGTTTGAGATGTGACATGGCTACTCCTTTATTTAAGTCTGGAATCTCTCAGCCACTATGCCCAGAGAAACATATTAGCCATCTTACTTTCTCTTTTCATTCCTCACCCTAAGTTTTTCTCATATTCTTCTCCATCCTCCTACATCCCATTTTCACATCATCATCTTTGTCTACTCTATGGCTTTTATATTTAAATCCCTCATCTTTTTCCAATCCTAACATAAAAACCAAGAACTCACTTTCTGTATACTCACTTTGTTTATATTTATTCTCCCACAACTTCATTATTTGTACCCATTCTGCTTGTAGCTGCTGATGTGACATGTTGCTCTCTATAATCTCTCTTATAAAGTATAAAGTTACTTTGCCAACCAATCAATGAATACTAGAACTAGTACAATGTAAAATACAATAATGCAGTAGGGTTTTGTGTGTATTATTAAACAATCAAACAAGTAAATAATTTATTAATATAAATCTAATTGAATCATGTCAAAGAGAAATTGCACATTTAATGAAAAGTTACAATCTAAATATTCTTTTATTTAAAAAAACAGTTTTTGATAATGATGTGAAATAATGCAGAATCGAGTTAGTGTCTCTCCTGGTGGGTGATCTGGTATCAAGCAATATTTAAAGTTTATAAACACAATGTTGCCGATATGAAGGCCACATCCAGTAGTAAATGGATTTTTTTTTCAATCAACAACTTCAATAAGCTGAAGATTTATTGGAATTTCACTGTAAATTGTTTTCACTTTTTTATTTATTAGATACTTATTATATTATATGAGATTTTTTTAATTTTTTATGTTATATCATTGTCATTAGAATATTTAGTTTATTTTATGTAAAATATAGTATTAATAAACAACTGTTGTGCCTGTTTTCATATTATAAAAATGCATTTTAAAAATGTGCCAGTTGGATCCAAACATTTATAGTCATTTTATAGTATTTTGATATTATATTTTTACTAATTTTAAACAATATTCTCCTAACTTTCTGACTTGGTTCCACTTTGGTATATCATATATGCGGTTGTATAATGTTGAAAATCAACAAGTTTTAATCCAATAACTTTTAACTTTTGAATCTATCACATATATATTGTGACTTTCATTAATAATAGCATTTTTTGTAAAAACAGGATAAAATTTTATAAATTCAAAAATATTCGTAAGAAAAATCATTACGTTAAAAAGGTATATTTTTTTTAAATTCCAAAGATTGGCACGTTTTATCAAAAAATAAGAAAATTATCCAAGTATTGTTATCGAATTATATTTTTTATTTACAAAAAAATACAATTGCTGCTGAAGATATAATAAGAGATAAGTTTAATTGAATGTAGAAAAGAGTGATTTAACATTGAAATGGTTATCATGTAAAGCAAAAAGTACACAAGGAAAGATTAAAGACAAGAGATTAAATTTGACATTTTTATTTATTTATTTTATTGCAAACTATTTATTATTTGAGAACAGTAAGACCATAGAAGAATTTTGTAAAATAAAATTAAAAAGTGAAATGGAAAGCTGGCTAGCTAGATGGATGGATAGATAGAGAAAGATAAACAGACAGACAGACAGACAGATAGATAGATAGATAGATAGATAGATAGATAGATAGATAGATAGATAGATAGATAGATAGATAGATAGATAGATAGATAGATAGATAGATAGATAGATAGATAGATAGATAGATAGATAGATAGATAGATAGATAGATAGATAGATAGATAGATAGATAGATAGATAGATAATAGATAATAGATAATAGATAGATAGATAGATAGATAGATAGATAGATAGATAGATAGATAGATAGATAGATAGATAGATAGATAGATAGATAGATAGATAGATAGATAGATAGATAGATAGATAGATAGATAGATAGATGGATGGACAAGAGGATGGGCAAGTAGGTAATCAAATGACTTCATTGCTCAGGAATTTATAAGAAGTATATGCACTAGAAATGACAGAAGTGAGTTTTAGTCCATAAGTCTTGAATTCCATAATACAAGGTATAATAAGTAATAAAATGCAGTGTTAAAAACCTTAAATATTGATGAATAAAAAAAAAATTCTCTCTTCTTAAGAAGCAGGAAATGAAAACAAAGTCAGAATGCTATAGACAAATACATAGGCAAACATAGTCCTCACATACACACTTATCATAATATGCTGATAAATTATAGTGCCAATCTCCATAAGAATATAATATTACCACCACTAGTAGTGAAGGCTGCTTTAATTTACAATTTCATTGTTGTTATTAAAATCACTGTATTATTATTCGTCTGTTGAATCTGGATTTAACTCTGTAGATAATAATACATAGATACTCTTTTATTAACCACTATTAAGCATATATCTGGATTTTTTTACATAAAAAAAAAATATTTATGCTTGTTGGTCCAAAAATTTCTAAGATCTATCTAACTTGGGCTTAGATCTTAGGAATGTCGGTTCTAATCACTATATCATAAGAATACTAGTAAAATGAAGAACATGTCTCTTTATAATTTTGACTCTTCCCAAATAATAAAGCAAAACATTCTATATCAAGGTTATAAATATAAAATCACAAGGCAACAGACTCAAATGAAATAGTGAAATAACTAAACTTGAGGATAATTATTCAATTTGCTTTATAAAGTGCCAGTTACTTTTTCATGTAGAAGTGAAGATGAAAGAAGGGGGAAAGAGCACATAAATCAAAACATCTGATATTTCAACTGAAAATGATTAATAAGTCTGCATCTAAACGTTTACAAGTGAGATGTTGGATTACTAACTCAAAAATGTAATTCAGAAATATATGCAGAGCTAAAATGTGAAAGAAAACAATGGGATTTAAAACAGTAAAAGTGCAGTTGTGCGAAAAACCATATAACACCTACAATAAGATGGAAATAATAAATATTTTAGAAGAAAAATATTTAATTAATGCATATAGCTATGTTAATGTAACCAGATCTGGAACCAATGAACGACTATTAATATATATCTCAGAATTGAACTTAGTCTCATATTAAACAAAGTTACATTTTCTTTTTTTTTTTAAATATATTGTAGTTCAATATGCCACATCTTTTTTTAAATTGCTTTTTTTATATATAATTATAGAGTATTTCACAAAAAAACCCACTTGGTATTAAAGAATAAATTTTTTTTTTTTTAAATATCACAGATCCTTTCTCTCTCCATGTGATACAATGCTTTCCAGTAATAAACCCAATTTTTCTACTTTAATTTATTATTTATGATATCAATAATTATGTGCTTTAAACGCTCGTTAAAGAAATTATATATATTTTAATATTTTATTTAAAGCTTAGCGCTTTCAAAGCTCCATGGCTTCATACCCATAGCTGTGTGCCGTTGATAGTGATGAGGGGGAGTACTCAAATTTATGTTAATTAGATGTTTCAGTATTTTATTTAAAACATTGTTTGAATTAGTTTATCCATCTTTTTGAAATAGCGAAACAGTTGTCATTTCTATTAATTGACTGGGTATCACTATTTATGAAATATGCCTCTTTTATTTTGTGCCTATGGTCGTTTCTCTCTTTGCACACTATTCTGGGGTTGGTGGGTTCAAATCTGTGTCCAGTAGCTTTTTCATGTTCCAAGAATGCTGATGTAGACTCCTTGTTGTTCAGTAAGTTTAAATAATGAATAAGTACTAGCATCTATTAATTATTCAAGCTTACAATAGGTGGCAGAACCAGAATAGAGAAATAGAGTTTATGTTTAAAAAATAACTTATTACATAATAAGCCATTGATATAAAAGCACTTGTTCAAGAGAAATTAATAAACATGCTAAACTTATATACAGGTTAGGTTAACTAGATAATGAAGACGTATGGAAAAAGTTAACACTTTATCTTTTATATACAGGTTAGGTTAACTAAATAATGAAGACGTATGGAAAAAGTTAACACTTTATCTTTGGTATAATTTATTATTGTTTGGCATTTTCTTAAAATATTTACTCTCCCATCTCAAGTTTTGACTACATTATTAAGATACATATTTGAAATTATATAGGTATAAAAATGATTCTTATACTATTCCATCCAACTTCCAGATAATCATCCTAAAATCAAAACATGAAAAGTGGAAAATCAAATAGCTAATAAATTATATTGAACAATAATAATAGTATTACATGATAATGTAATAGAATTTATTTAGATGGGAACAAAATAAACATTTTATTGGAGCAGAAATATAATGTGAAACATGGCTTTGGAATATAAAGATGGAAGATTCAGGAAGTTAGTGAAATACAAGCTAGTTTCTTACCATACAGATTTAATTGCAGAAGAAAATTACCCTCCCCCCCCTCACACTGTAACACTCTTACATACCACTTAGTAGCCAATCCTCTTAAAGCAAGTCCCAAAGAATGTTAAAATTTTAATCATTTGTTATAGATTTTAAAATTATTTTGTGATAATTTTTCAAATTCTTTCATTTATATAGTAATGGGTGTGCTTTTTTTTTTTTCATGAATACCAATAACACACAAATACCTTCCTTTGAATAATATCTATAAATTTTCATTCCATAAATTGAAAAATTCAAGCAGCATAAATTAAATTAATTATTTAAAAAGAGTACATGCAGATAAATTTGAAATTGGTTTTAAATCTATTTAATAGTTTGGATTTGCAAATGGAATGTAACATAGATTTTTTAAAGTTACATTTCTTTAATTCTTTGTGTATCGAAACAGAGACTGTATTCCTTTTCATGATCTAAGAATATAGTCATGCGTGAATCATGATCTAAAAATATAATCATGTGTGAATCATCTTTTTTTCTTTTTATATAAGCATTTATGCTACTTTATTTTTGTTGCTATAATGGTTCATGATTCTCTATAGTATATAGCAATATATCCCAGACTGTTGCATAACATACACTATTTATGGCAATTCTTTAATGATTTTATCTTTAAATCAAAAAAGAATTTCCATAATTGTCTAGGACGTACTGCTACAATAGGGAATCCCAGCCCATTATAACAACAAGAATAAAGCAGCATAAATACTTAAATAAAAGGGCAAAAGATGATTCAGCACACATGACTGTATTCTTATATTATAAAAAGTAACACAAACACTGTTTCAACTCACAAATGGTTACTAAGTCGCAATTTCATTTTTCTTTTTTTTATATATTTATTTTTATCTGCAATTCTAAGTGAAAATGTGTAGAACTCTTAATAACTAATTGTAAGTATGAAGGAAATTAAAGAATTTGATGGATTTTACTTATTATAAAATCAATTTCTCAACTGACGAAAACCTAATTGTCCAAGTGTTGGTGGCCAAGTGGTCAGCACAGCTGTCCTACAAGCAGTTGTCCTGGGTTTACGAGTTTGTTTTCCGGACAATACTTTGACACATGAAAAAAAAAACTACAAAATATCTTTATTTTTGGTAGTTCTATATGTTTTTCCGATAAAACTTGGAAGATGTGAATTGAAATTGCTATCTCTCCCAACCAAAATTTCCCAATTAATAATCAAAAGTGAGCTTTATACTACACACCTTTTAATTCATATCCTGCTAGAATAAAGGAAGACATGAATGTTTTACAAAATATTAAACAATGATTAATAAATTAATCTGAGATACAATGCTTTATCAAAATAATAGAAATATTCTATAAGTATTTGATAATAATAACCTAATGATTTTTGCTTTGGAATTCATAAAAGATTAAATTTAATGAAAGTAACAGAACTGAAACTGTGATCTATATATCTTTGCTCCAGAATCTCTCGTTCAACAACAGTACTAACTTTGTAGAACATTTAATGATGAACTAGTTATCAATACTTATACTCAATATCAATAGCTTATCTTGGAACTTTATGTATATTCCATACTTTGGTTATAACAGCAAACATATAATCAAAATTCATAACTGAAAATAATAACATTCAAAAAAATTAATTAAAAAGGTAAACTAATAGTCTTAATTTAAAAAAGAATAAATACCTAGATTGCTGATGTTTGGGTTAATCCCTTAACCAAAAATCTCTTCAATAAATTTCTTCTAAGTGTTCTGTATACAAACATGGATATGATAAAATATTTATTTAAACATACTAAAACAGGCAAAACTCTCCATACAGTAGTGCCATTCAATGCAAGCCAGAGTAATCAATGGATGCCAGAAGGCTTGTGCATAAAATTCCTACCTAGTGCCTACTCATCCAATATCCTCAGACTAGTTTCTAGCATTTGGCTTTCATCACTGCATCTAGAT
Organism: Epiperipatus broadwayi; assembly: GCA_028023455.1. Classification (NCBI taxonomy): domain Eukaryota; kingdom Metazoa; phylum Onychophora; class Udeonychophora; order Euonychophora; family Peripatidae; genus Epiperipatus; species Epiperipatus broadwayi. The sequence continues at coordinate 388,938 of JAQFVV010006734.1, read as the reverse complement.
CTTAGGCACTACTGTATGAAGGGTTTTGACTGTTTTAATAACAGTTATGAGCAAGCATAAGAAACAGTGATCATGTGATTTATAGTCGTATTTAAATGTATGTTGTTAGAAATCAAAAAACATTTTGGATTTTTTTTCCATTTTGAAAGATTGAATTAATAGTAAAATTTAAAGTCTATTTAATAAATTTTGGTATTTTTTTTTTCATTTTTATTTTTTTTATTTTATATTAATTAAATAAAGTAATAATTTTAGGAACTAAAATTGGACAATTGATTTTGAAACTTAGCAGTAGCATGCTATTAATCAGAAATTGTTTTTATGACATAAGTAGATTCTGTCTTTGTTTTATTTTAGATAGTTCCCCTATAATAAACCAAAGTTTGTTACCTAGTTGTTGGCTAAAAAATTGCATGTTTAAATTCAAGCACTAGATATGGCAAACTGGGCCATGATATAAGAACTTTGAGCTCTAGAATCTACCACTGAACCAACGCAGGCAGTGCACTAGAAAGTAAAAATCCCAGGTTAGCCAACATAGATTATATGGGTAATAATGTGTTGACCATAAGAGTTATAAAGTCATATACCTGCCAAGAGTGAATGAATATCATAAAGTCATGTAAACACAGACGTTTATCAAATCTTTTTTAAACAAATATTTTGTCACCAGTTCCATTAAATATTGTGACTTTTTAATTTCAAAAACATAAAATTGAGAGTACAAAATATATAATGTGATATATAAGAAAATAAAATCATGAGACAAAGAGCAAAGGTAAGTATTTTTTTATTTATGATAAAATAATATTTTGGTACTATTTGTTTCATGCTATACGATTGATCATCTGAGAGCATCGATATAAAGAGTAATGCAATATCCAGTACTAGTCGGATATATATGTGATCGAGGTTCGAGTGAGAGTTATCGCACTCAACAGCAAAAAGTATTTATATAATGAAACATAGTTGGAGTTAATAGGTTTATATATATACGTACACAAGGATCAATACATAATACAATTATTACAAAGATAAAGCTGACTAATACATTATTATACAACTCTAATCTTAAAGTCCTGCAGGCTTACAGTAAATAATATTAAAGTCTATACGACCTGTAATTGTCCCTAGGTCTACCTTGGTACATTCAGAGGTAGACCTCTTCGCAAGATGAGCTTAAAGTGAATTAGTGTTTTTGAGCACTCAGGAAAATGCATCCATCCTTCAAACTTCACCTCACAAGTCTGAGCTTGTTTGTTCCTGCCATCCTGGATGTAACACAGTCTATTTCCATTGGTCATCCCATGACATAAGGTACAAAGTGGCCAGTTTGGTTATCTCTGATCAACCTTAATCGTTACTGTGAATGCTTTTAGCATACACGCACATACTTGAATATTTGTACTAGCTACATTATTATTATTGCATGTATATGTGAATACACACACATACATAGAGTTATTATTATTTCATGTATATGTGAATACACACACACATATAGCACGCCTCCCCCAAGTTCACTGATGTACTTTAAAAAAAATTTTTTTTTTTATTTCTTTTTCACTGAACTTAACACATAATCATGCAGGTGAAGGGGAATTTTTCTTCTCTTTGTGCGTGGGAGTGATTTACCATCTGTGACTATTTCATTTTCTTGACTATTTTGACTTTCTTCCTCAGCACTAATGATTTCTGTTTCACTTTTAGTTTCGTAGTGTGTAGCATTTTCTTTGTCATTACTTTTAAACAATTGCGGAGTGCATTCTGTTATTGCACTCTTGCACAATTGGTTAATGTGCTTACATAATATTTTACCATCTGCCATGTGGACAGCAATCACTTGTTTGCTTAAATTGCATACAATGTATGCCTGAGTCCATGATTTATTTAAATTATTTTTCACCCAGACTCATTCATCAGGTGAAAATTTGTTGTTTATTGTAATTGGCATTTGATGCTCTTTTGATGGCATTATTGCTGAGAGTTTTGTATGTAATTTCCAGCCTAAGTATTTTTCTGCAGATGATCTTCCCGTTTTAGCCATGGATATAGAATGCTGATATAGCAATGCCATGAAAACTGCCTCTTGGTGTCCTCCTTTTCCCAATTTATTCATGAATGACTTTAAGCTTTGTACTGCTTTCTCAGCCAGTCCATTTGATTGGGGGTGGTAGGGGGGTAAGGATGTGTTTAATCCCCTGCATAAATTCGGCAAATTTTTCAGACGTGAAACCAGTTCCATTATCAGATACGAGGTTTCCGGTAGCCTGTGGTATGAAAAAATTTCCATGAGCCTGTCCAAAGTCTCATCCGAACTTGTATTTTTCACTGGTTTGTGTTCAGACCATCCTGAGTAGGTATCGACCACTACCAGAAATAATTGATAATTGTCTGTGGATTGGATCGCAGTGGTCAATGTGAATTCTCTGCCAAAGTTTCTCTGCTTCTTTCCATGCTTCATATTTCACTGGGGGTTCTTTTGCACATGACTGTCAGCTAGAACATTTTTTATGAATGTTTCTATATCAGGCTGATTTTCGGCCACCATACATAACTACAGGCTAACGCTTTTGCCCTGACAATGCCTGCATGACCCTCATGTAATAAATTTAGTATGTGCGATCAGCCTATTTTTGGTATTAGGACATGATCGCCTTTAAGAATGCAACCTTTACATATTGATAACTTTTCATGAGCTTTCCATAGCTATATGTACAAAAATGGAGGACATTTGTTCTGGCCAGCCTCTTCTAATTTTTTCCATCAGCCATTTGTAGCCAGCGTCTTCATTATTCCATGCTGCTACTTTTTGGCTATTAAGAGTCTGGCTTTGAAGCGCATCAATGTAGTTGATTTCTATTTCACTTGTTGCATTCTCTGAGTTGTCAGGCATTTGAGATAATGTGTCAGCATGACCAATATTCTTTCCCATTCTATATTCCAGATTGTAATCATACCCAGTGAGTATGTTAATCTATCTCAATATGTGTGGGCCGAGATGTTCAGGAATTTGTTTGATTCCCATAATTCCCAGAAGTGGTTTGTGGTCTGTCATGATTTTAAAATAATGTCTGTATAAATAGTGGTGGAATTTACGAATTCCAAATACTATAGCAAGTGCTTCCTTGTCCAGCTGACTATAATTTTTTTCAGCTTTGGACAAAGTATGTGATGCGAATGCTATGAGACATTCCCCAGATTGAGCTGGATGACATATACTGCCCCCACTCCATATTCTGATGCATCAGTCATTAGTGTTACTTCAAGATCGCTACTATAGTGCACCAGTAATTTGTTTGATATGAGTAAAGCTTTTGTATTTTGAAAATCCGTTTCTTGTGTTGCTTCCCACTTCCATTTCTGATTCTTTTTCAGTAGCTCATATAATGGCTTGTCTGTGTGTGCTTTGCCCTATAGAAAGTTCTCAAAATAATTTACCAAACCCAAAAAAGCCTGCAGTTGTTTTACGTTACTAGGCTTTCTAGCTTCTGACACTGCTTTGACCTTTTCGGGGGAGGGCCTTGTCCCAGAGCTAGAGACTATATGTCCTAAAAACTTTAATTCAATGGCCTTCCATATGCATTTTTAAGTATTTAATTTCACTCCAAACTCTTCTAACCTTTGACAGACAGTAGTTAGACGACTATGCAATTCATTTTCTGATCTTGCCATAATTAATATGTTGTCAAAATAAGGGACAATGCCCTCACATCCAGTAAGCAGTGTTTTTTCTTGGAATATACTGGGAGCAGACACTATGCCAAATGGTAGGTGTTTGCATTTGAATAACCCCACATGAGTAGTCAGTGTCAGAATTTCAGCAGCCCTGTTTTTTACTGGAGATCTAAATCTAATTTAGCAAAATATTTTGATTTTTGTAGTGATGCTAATATTTTTCTGGAGTTTGGAACAGGGTAGGTGTGTTTATTTAGAGATTTGATGACAGTTATGTGATAATTGCTGCACAAGTGTATCTGTCCATTAGGTTTGATGATAACAACCAGTGGAGTCACCCACTCTGTCTCCTCTGTTGGTTCTAGAATGCCATTCTTCACTAACTCATTTATTTATTTCACTACTTTTTCTTTCTGTGTGAAAGGGATCTTTTGAGGTCTGCAAATTATTGGCATGACCTTTGGTGACATTTCCAGTGACACCAGTTTATTTTTAATCAGTCCTGGTTTGCCATGGAAATGATTTCTTATGTCTTTTCAATTTTTTTGACCAATGAGATTTCAATTCCGAGCTCTGTAAATCAGTCATGACCAATGAGAGGGTTTATGGGGGTGTGTACAATATATAGTGGCAAGATTGAAATGTTGCCTTTATTACTCATAATTTGAGCTTGGACTACACCCTTAATTTTTATTTCTTTTCCATTTACGTCCAATGTTCTAAGCTTAGTATTGCTAAGCTTAAGGGGCTGTTTTATTTCCACCCTGATTGATTTTCAGTCTGCTATGGATATTAAAGAAATGCCACTACCACTGTCTATTTCCATCGGGTTTTTCATAAACTTTTACAGTAGTAATAAATTTCTGTGCTCGATTTATAACCGTATTATTTATAACAATATTACATTTGGTTTTATTTATACTTTGTGTATTATTTCCTTTAACTTGGTCAACTGTTCTATTTTCACACATTCTCGCCATGTGATCTATTTTTTTACACAGTCTACATCGTGTTTAAAATAGCATTCTTTAAATATATGACCTAGTTTTCCTAACAATAGCACTTTGTTCGACTTTTATTTGTCTGTTTAACAATTTTGTTATCGGAAGACCTTTTGTTGAGTTTTTCAACACCAAATATTCCTGTTTGATCACTATCAATGTCTTTCTTCACAGCAAATTCTTTTGCTTGATCCAATACTATTTCATGAGCGATACTGCATTTGATAGCTTCATGATAATTTATGTCTTTATCAGTCAGTAACTGCTGCCTTAAATTATCACTATTCATTTCACATAGGAATTGTTCCAGTAGCGCTTCTTCTAAATATGAATCATGAAACCTTTTGTTGAGTTTTTCAACACCAAATATTCCTGTTTGATCACTATCAATGTCTTTTTTCACAGCAAATTCTTTTGCTTGATCCAATACTATTTCATGAGCGATACTGCATTTGATAGCTTCATGATAATTTATGTCTTTATCAGTCAGTAACTGCTGCCTTAAATTATCACTATTCATTTCACATAGGAATTGTTCCAGTAGCGCTTCTTCTAAATATGAATCATGACAGCAGTTTTTGGGAGTTTGTGTAGGGCTGAGTTGTAATCCTGCGTATTTTTGTTTCTGCCTTGATGGCGATTTCAAAAATGAAGTCTGGCAATATGCCTAGATGGGAGAGGATTAAAATAGTTTGACAAATGATCTTTTAACTCATTGTAGGTTAATTTTTCATGAGTGTGGGGTTCTGCTAATCTGTCAGCTATTTGTATGACCCCTTTTTCTGCAAAGCATAATAATGTCACTGTTTTATACGCATCTTCCTCTACTGTTAATAAAACAGTAATTTTTATACTGTTGAACATACAGGAACCACTCATTTGTTTCTCTGATGGCAAACTCGGATATTGTCGATTGCATTTTAAGCAATTTATATAACTAACTCATTTAAATACTGTAGGCTCATTTGCTACTTCAATAATTCTGCCTGACTTATTTGGTTGTCAGCAGACTGCTAGGGTTCAAATTGAACTGTCAGGACTGCCAGTGCAATATCCGGTACTAGTCGGATATATATGTGATTGAGGTTCAAGTTAGAGTTATCGCACTCAACAGCAAAAAGTATTTATATAATGAAACACATGAACATGGTAGTTGGAGTTAATAGGTTTATATATATACATACATGAGGATCAATACATAATACAATTATTATAAAGATAAAACTGACTAATGCATTATTATACAACTCTAATCTTAAAGGCCTGCAGGCTTACAGTAAATAATATTAAAGTCTATACGACCAGTAATTGTCCCTAGGTCTATCTACCTTGATACGTTTGGAGGTAGATCTCTCTGTGAGATGAGCTGAAAGTGAATTAGTGTTTTGAGCACTCAAGGAAAATGCATTCATCCTTCAAACTTCACCTCGCAAGTCTGACCTTGTTTGTTCTTGCTGTCCTGGATGTAACACAGTCTATTTTCATTGGTCACAAAGTGGCCAGTTTGGTTATCTCTGACCAACCTTAATCATTACTGTGAATGCTTTTAGCATACACGCACATACTTGAATATTTGTAATAGCTACATTATTATTACTGTGTGTATATGTGAATACACACGCATACATAGTTATTATTATTGCATGTATATGTAAATACACACACACACACACACATAGCAAGTAGAAAGTGTAAATTGTGGTCAAGAGAATGAGTTATTTGAAAACTGAAAGATTGATAAATGTTTTTTAATTGTTTGAAAGTTTTTCGTTTGCCATTTTATATATAGAAGTTTTTTAAAAAAAAGTTATTTTGTTGAATGTGTGCTAGTGTAAGGATATTTATAACAAAGTTGTATGTAAAATTAATTGGTTTTTAGTAAGTTTGCTTAAAGGGTTTTTTTTTTAATTTAAGGACAGTCATGTATTTTGAGAAAAAAATATAACATTTTGGAGGCCTAAGGTCAGAAAACACATGGTTATAGTTTGATTAGTTTTGAAAGAAAGTAAAGTTGTTATCCTTCTGTGCAAGGGGGTTTAAAGAATAGGAGAGGCAGTATAAAATAGGTGATTTAGGAAATAAGGAATATGGATTGCATTTGTATTCCACAATGTGTATATAATTGGCAGAAAGAAACTAGGTATGCTCTGGCAGAGAGTACTGTGTGTGATGAGGTTTATCACTTGAAATGTTTGAATAAGACTAGGAAGGGTGTAACAGGTTTATGGTCATGTAGTCAGTGTGTAAATGTGATAAAAGAGGCAAGAAAGTGGTTTCTAAGTGTAGATAGTCTAAAGAGAAAGTCAGGGGAAAGGGAGCAAAATGTAATTAAGGAAGATAGGACAGAGTATGGTTTTAGTGGGGTGTCAGGAGATATGGATGAAAAAAGTAGTATTGCAATGGAGATGGTTAGCCAAAGAATAAGTAAGACAGAGGAAGAAGTGAAGTATGTAGAACAAAATTAAAATCATTAGAGCCGAAGTGTGAGGAGATAAAAGACTAGGAAGGATGTAACAGGTTTATGGTTATGTAATCAGTGTGTAAATGTGATAAAAGAGGCGAGAAAGTGGTTTCTAAGTGTAGATAGTCTAAAGAGAATGTCAGGAGAAAGGGAGCAAAATGTAGTTAAGGAAGATAGGACAGAGTATGGTTTTAGTGGATTGTCAGACATGGGTGAAAAAAGTAGTATTGCAATGGAGATGGTTAGCCAAAGAATAAGTAAGACAGAGAAAGAAGTGAAGTATGTAGAAGCAAAATTAAAATCAAGCCGAAGTGTGAGGAGATAAAAGAATTATTGAATAAGAATGATAAGAAAGAAATAGATAAGGAGGGCCAGAAGGTGGTAGAAAATGTTATGAATGGAGTAAATAAAGTAGACTATGAGACAGTATTGATAGGAGATTCACTAATTACAAAATGTGGGGATATAGTTGCAAGGAAAAATAGAAGCAGGTATGTAAGAGTATGTTTGCCTGGAGCTAGAATTAGGGATGTGACAGATAAAGTAAAAAAGCAAGGTGATAGAGATGTGTATGTTATGGTAGGGACTAATAATTTGTCAGAACCATCAGAGAGAGTAATGGATGAATATGTAGAATTGATTAGGAATTTGAGTAAGATTAAAGAAAGAGTACGGGTTATTTGGATTATTACCAAGATTTGACAAGAGACATCTATCTGGGCATGATCTATAAATGAGATTGAAAAAATTATATGAGAGAAATAATGTTAAGTTTGTGGATGTGTGGGATAGTTTTATTGGAAAGAGGGAGTTATATACTAAAGAAGGACTGCATTTAGGAAAACAAGGAAGTGAAGTTTTAGGGAGTCTGATTTATAAAGAATATATTTTGGGAAACTTATAAAGGGAGATGGAGTTTTAAATTGCAGTATTATCAAAAAGAAGAAGAATGGATGAAATGTAAAAAATAATCAAAAGGTAGTTGATTTAGATATAAGTGTAGATATGGAGAGGGGATGGGTCTGTAAAATTAATGGTAAGAAAATTATTTATAAATGTAATGGAGAAGAAAGAATCAAAAGAATTTATAAACGAGTAGTTAGGAAAAAAGAAAATTATCAAAATTGAATATTTGAATATGCAAGGTAGTAGGAGACCAGAAAAGTGGCTGGAATTAAACAAAGCAATTGAAAATGAAGAACTTGGGGTATTAGCAGTAGTGGAAACACTTCTAAGAGAAGAAGAACCTATTCTGGAACATTTGGTATGGCAGGGTATAAATGGAAAAGAAAAAGAAAAAATGGGTGGTGGTATAGGTGTTGTATTAAAAAAAAATTAAATACTGTTAAATGTCAAGAACATTTGTAGTTTGAAATAAGGTTGGGTAGACAAGAATGGATGGTGGCTATAGTTTATATAGCCACTGGACATAGTCAAATTATAATGGAGTGAAACAGTAGCATGTATGAATGTCTAGTTAAGAATATACAGAGTTTTAAAGAAAAGGGGAAGAGAATAATAGTTATAGGGGATATGAATGAATATATTGAAGAAATTGATGATGTAGATAATAAGAATGGAAAACTTTTGAAGAAATTTTATCAGAGAGTGAGTTTGAGGATTCAAAATTCATCAAATGTTTATAAGGGACAATGAACATGGTCTAGAAATAATATATTTCACACAATAGAATATGCGTTGGTAGACAAAGAGAGAATGAATAAAGTACAGAAAATTAAGGTGTTTGATAATGAAGAGAGAGTATGTAATAGTGATCATAACTTTATTGTAATAGAAATGGTTAGTAATGTGATGGAGAATAAAAATAAAAGTAGAAACAATAGTGAAAGATGTAGATGGAGAGTGAATGATAAGAATAAGTTGGAAGAGTATAAAATACAAGTTGAAGAAACCATGAGAGAGTTGGTTGGGGATGAGTATAAGGACTGGTGTGATGAAATAGAAAAAGTGGCAAATAGGATTTTAGGTGAGAGTACTCAGAAGAATAAAAGTAATAAAAAATGAGAATTAGTAAACATGTAAAAGAGAGAAAAGAAGCATGCAGAGAATATAAGTGTGCTATTAAGAACAAAGAAAGTGAAAAAGATATTAATGCTAAATAGGAAAAGTATTTAGAAATGAAGAAGTTGTGTAAAATAGATGATTATAGAGAGAGAATGAAATTGAATAGTAAATTGTTGGAGGATATTAATAAAAGTGGAAAAGATGGGAGTAAAAAATTTTGGAATTACAGTAAAAGGAGAAATGTAGGGGAGAAAAATATAGTATTATTAGATGATGAGAGAATAGAGCTGTAGCTCTAGAAAAGACTTAGAGAGAATCTTAAATAGATATGTAATGGATATAGAAAAGATATTAGACGTGGATAGAGTCATAGCAAACATGAAAGCATATAGTAATGGGAATATTAGGTTTACAAAAAATGAACTGAATGAGGAAGGGAAGAAATTGAAAAGTGAAAAGGCAAGAGGTTTAGATGGATGGGCAGCAGTGATGTTAATGAATTTAGGGCATAGGGCAAAAGTAAAGCTATTATCATGTTTCAATAAGATAGCACAGAAGATAGTTTTTTTCTGAGTAGTTGGAGTAATACAAGAATAAAATTAGTATTTAAAGGAAAGGGTAATACTTGAACATTATCAGTAGTAATTTACCAAATTAATTTAAAGCACTTATATAAGTGGGTAAAAAAATATCTGCCTATATACTATTTCTATGAAGTAAAATACTACCAAAACATTAACAAAACTATATAAATGTATCTGCATTTTTATTATCATTATAGAAAATGAATTTTACATCTGCTCCAATAAATAATACCTCAGTAGGCTCTTTTTTAATATATTTTCTCTAATTTTTATAGAATTTAGTAGGTAGTTATAGTCATCTCATTTTTACATACTGTTGTATAAGCAACACTTCTATTTTTATGTTAATCTAACAAACTCAACTTATAATTATATCCTTGAAATGTTCAAATTTATTTATTAAGTGCATAGATCATACGAAATTAAACATAGAGAATTGTATCTTTTTAACATATGCACCTTACTGATTTATATAGTAACTCAATGATACTGTGTTGAGTACAGAAGAAACTCTCAAACCCAAACACAAGATATAGACTTTATAAAGACAAGAGCAGATGTCTTATCTTTAATCTAAATTCTGATTTATATAGGCCAATCTGAAATGTCTTGGTTGGAGAGAGGGGAGATGTTACTCAGTTCACTTTTATATACATTACTTTCTTAAATACATTAACATTTGTCAAATCTTTCAATTTACTATGTGTTAATAGTACAAATTAATAGAAATTGCGCAACATTCAAATTTATACCTTAAGTACATAGATCACATAAAATGAAAGACAAAAGGATTTTCATCTTTTTAACATATGCATGTTACTGATTTTTATAATGGCTGAACAATGCTGTGCTGATTACAAAAGAAACTCTCAAACCCAAACACAAGATAAAGACTTTATAAAGATAAGAATGGACATCTTATCTTTAACCTAAATTCTGATTTATATAAGCCAATATGAAGTGTCTTGGTTTGAGAGAATGAAGAAATTACTTTCTTCACTTTTATATCCATTACTTTCTTACATACATTAATATTCACAAAATCTTTTGATTTACTATGTGTTAATATTATGAATTAATAGAAATCATGTAATGTTCAAATTTATTTATTAAGCACATAAATGGTGTGTGAAAATTTAATAACACTTCATTTAATTATATATTTATGATTTCATTTTTTCTACTATACAGGTGAGGGAAATGATGTTGCCCAACATCTCAGAGCTTGCCACACTTGCCCATATTCTTTCAGCAGAAGTTATGAAAAAATATTTATTTCTAATACTTCTTTCCATGTAATGTATATAGGGTGATCTAAACACATAGTGGTAAGATTTAAAATTGTCCCCAATGTGTTATATAAAATCATCACATATGTTTTACAAATTTTCTTAGGGTAGATGTATATTTCTAAGTTTTATTTCTGAAAGCAAATTATTTATTGCCAAATAAAAAAAAATGGAGGAAGAATGCAATGATAAAGAATCAATTATCAATACTTTCAAATTATTATTTTCAAAGGCAAGAAAAAGAAATACTGAAAGGTTCAAATATCTTAAGCTTTTCCTAACTTTCAAGCAAAATCTAATGCATACATAAAATTATTACTTCCATACTTGCATAAAGATTTTAGAGAACCATTTTATTTAAAGGAATTTTTAAAAAAAATTCTCTAAATTACACATCTATTTTAACAAAAATTAATATTGCTTACAAAATTAAGTTCTCTTTTCCTCACAAAAAAAAAGAAAAAAAACTTTTTTCTGGTGTTTAATCTATTTTATATCTATAAAATAATAAGTGAAACAGAAATGGAACCAAATGACTCAGTTTGATAAAAATTCCTGATGTAAATGCTGGATGCCATTAGAAAAAAATATATACTGTTATCTGTAATAAAAAATTACCTTATTCAAAAAAGTAATAATAATTTATTTATATTTAACAATAAACTTGTTCTGGCCAATTAAATATTAGTGTTAAAAAAAAAAGTCTAAAGTTGTATTTTATGAAATACTTATTTAATGTGGGAAAAAGAGCAACTTAATTTTGTAAGAAATATTAGTTTTCATTAAAACGTATAGAATTTTTTTAAAATTCCTTTAAATTAAATGGTCCTCTAAAATCTTTATACAGATGTAAAAGTGATGACCTTATGTATGCATTAGTCTGTGGTTGAAAGTTAGGAAAAGCTTGAGATATTTGAACCTTAATAGATTCTTTATCATTGCATTCTTTCACTATTTTTTTTTCTTTGGCAATAAATAATTTGCTTTTCAGAAATCGAACTTAGAAATATACATCTACCCTAAGAAGTTTTGTAAAAAATCATATGTGATTTAATGTAACATATAGGGAGAATTTTAAATTCCACCTCTATATGTTTAGAACCCTCTCCTCTCCTCCCATGTAGTATAAAAAATGAAATCATAAATATATAATTTAATGAACTATTATTAAATTTTCACATGCCATCTTAGAATTTTTTAAACTCTTCAAATGCTATCACATTGATTAAAAAATTGATCAATTTCAACATGACATCTGTTTCAGATTTCATCCACTATCAGGTGTCTTATAAATGTCTGATATTCCATCAGTGTAGTAATGTTATTATAAAATGTTACTATATTGTGCTTGTATAATCTATTCTGTAATTCTTTAATATTTCTAAAAATTTCAATTAGCCTCTTACATTTCAAACATAATATTAAATAAATAGGAAAATATGCTAATGTCTCCTTATATGCAATTTGAACTTAAATACAATTTGTAACTTTACTTCAACATATTATAACAAAAAAAAATTGTTGTATGTATACATATATAATCTGATGTTTTGACTGTTCTACTGTCTTCCCCAGAGTTATGCTATAATGACAAATAAAATAAAATAAATAATATAATAACATAATTACGGAATTATTAAAAAATAATTAAAAAAATAATATATTTAAATTAATGGTTGTTCATGAATATAAACGTAGTCAGGAAAACAAATGTACAATCTATATTTTATATTTCAATTTCATGTTTTAGCTGAAATATTTTTTTTTTTTTTGGTTTTAATTCCATTTTATCACATCTAATTTATTTTAGTTTTATTATGTTTTATTACATTTTGTGTTATTCTTCTTTATTTTTTTAATTTTATTTGATTTTTTATTATATTATTTATTTTGTCATTATATCATAGCTCTGAGGAAGACTGCATGTTAGTTGAAACATCAGATAGTATATGTACAATAAAAAAAAATTGCTATAAAGTGTTGGAAGTAAAGTGTACAAATTGTATTTGCATAAAATATTACAGCAAAATAAAGACAGTGACATTTCTGACTTAATAAAAAATCATTAATAATCATTTATGTTTGGTAAAGTGATAATAATTGTAATTAAATGTTTGCTAAAATAGAATGTGTAAGATAAATTTATATATATATTTAAATTTTATTTATGGGGTTGAAAAAAAAATAAGCAGCTTTTAAGTAACCCAATACAGAGTGAACAGTGATAACGGTAGTATGCTCCTTTTAGTTGCTTGGCTAATGACAGGGATATTTTATTTTTGTTTTACTGCCAAGTTTAAGAATAGCTGGATATGTGTACTCACTTGCCAAACAGTATTGAACAGTTAGCTGGATTGGCTACAGCATTGTTACAGGCAAGAGAAATTTTAAGCCCATTGAAAATTTTTTTCAAAATTACTCATCAGGGATTCGAAATCAGACACAATAATTTAAGTATATATATAAATCTACATGAATAATGCTAAGCAGACAAATTTATTATAAAGGAAAATTCAATTAACTTGAAAGTATACCTGTCATGCTGCTCAATAACCAAATAACTACAAATAAACTGAAGAATTTTTTTTCTATTTAGTATTTAAAATATTATAAATAGACTGCGATTGTTATATTATAATAGAAACCGGCCAAAAATTTTACAACGGCAAAATTGCCAAACTTTCAAAGTATTATTATAAAGTAATAATTGTAGATTATTTATTAAATCTTAGACAGCAACTGAAAAAAGATTTTTTTCTTCCTCAGTTTATTTATATATTCTATAAACATAGAAGAATTTCTCTATCTACAATAACTTTATCTCTTTAATAATTATGCATGCAAATATATTTGTTATATTTGAATACATTTATAAATTTATTAAAGTTATTCATGAACCAAATCATTATTAATTAATGTTACCTTGTCAATTTAAATTTGAAAATTTGATAATTTTGACTTTGTAAAATTCTTGACTGGTGTAAATATTTGCTCCTATTATTATAGTGTTATAACTGCAATCTATTTATAAAATCTTAAATATTATCTGGAAAGAGATCTTCTCCCCCATTTATTTATTACTATAGCACTGGGAAGTATGACAGATATAATTTAAAGTTAGTTCAGTTGCTATATATGAATATAAACTGGAAAATAAAGTTTATTTAAAACATTACAAATAGAATAGTAAAGTAATAATGCCTTAAAATTGTAATTTTGGATTTAAAGTTTTTTTTAAGAAATAAACTTCAACTATATCATGATTTGATATTTAAAGCTGATCAGATAAATCTTGAAATGTTTCAGGTCAAATAGACTTAAGATTTTTTTAACGTAGAAATTAACCAGAGAGTCATCCAATAGTATGAGATAAATAAGTTACTATTTTTAGTTAAAAGGTTAAGACCCTAAATTACTCTGGGTTGGTTAGATCAGCAGTGTGCAACTTGAGTCACGATCCCTCAAATGGTCACAGAAAAACTGTTGGGGGAGTGTGAATATGTTGACAAGTTCTCGTGGTGGAGAATAAATTTTTAATTGAAAAAATAAAAACCTAAGCACGATTAAAAAATGCGTGAAAACTGTTCAACCCATTATTGTGTGTCTACTTCCTTCTTTATATTCCAACAGCTTTGTATAAATAGCACATCATAACGGCAATTTCTTATATTACTCTCATTTCTCTAGCGCACTCTGAGTTTTGTTCTTTGTGCTAGTATCCCCCTAACGTTTATACATGGTACTATATTCTTGAATGTAAAGTACTCATTTTTAAAAACAAGCTAAAAAAGTTGTAATTGCTATAAATCAACAGACCTACTAAGAACCAAGTACAGTATTATATATTTTTATAAATATGCAGTTTTTTTTTAAATCTTATATGGGATCGTATGTACTAAAATATAATATAAAGATATATATTTGTATGTGGTAAAACGACTTTTATTAGTAGTATTCTTATGTACTTTGGTAACAACATATAATAGGTCCCGTAAATATTCAGTCTGAGTATGAGGGTCACAAGGGTTAAGCAGTGATGACCGGTTCGCGCGAACCCGGTTCTTAAAATTAAAAAAAAATTAGTGAACCGATAGTTAAATTATCGGAAAATAAATTGTATTTATTATTCTCCTAAAAAAAGAGTTGAATTAACAAATTACTTAAATTGTTTCCAACAATAATCTAGAACACTACTTGTATTTTTTTTTTGTTATATCTAACGTAACAATGATTTTTTTGAACAGATTGGGTTCAAAATGCTTTTCCCAGAATAATTCACAATACAATAGAAAACACCATTTAATCACATGCGTATTGCGTTTGGAACGTGTTATATGCACAGTGAAATGTTGAGTGATTAAGAATTATTCTGTAAGGAATAATTCACAACAGTTTTGTTTTAAGTAATAATAAAATCCATTATTTATCGCATTTCAAATTAGTTTATTTAAAAATATACAAATAAAAAGTGTTATTTTATTAGTGATAAAGGAATCAATATTTTTACACAACAAAGTAAGAAATTAATTAACTATTAATTTGCTTACATTTAACAGAGATGTTATTAAAATTAAAAATAAATTCGGCACAAATGTATTTATGTATTACCATAATTTTTTTAATGAAATTTACTCTTGCTGAAATTATTTTACTTTAAAGATAAAATAACTTCATTCAAAAGGACCTATCATTGCGAAAATAAACAGTAACATAAAACCATTGTTACCAATGATTTTGTTGTGCCGACGTTGTTTTAAATATTTATTTAACTTTTATTTTTTATTTAAATATTTTATTTCTTCACTTACATATTTATCATGCAAGATTTTTTTTTATTTGATTAGTAAGTTTAATGGATTACCAGCTGTAATAAGTTTATAGTACATTATTTTCGTTTAGTTTGCTATATCTAATGTAATAGTGTGCCTTTTTTTAACAATGAGTTCAATATATTTTTTCTAGAATAACTTGGCAAGATGATAAATATAACAATAACTTTGGCTCATCAAATGACATGACTCATTTTCAAATATTTTTTTTTCTTTTTATTCTTTTAATTTTACTATTTTATTTGTTTTATGATATGTTACCACTCATTTGTATTAAAAATGAATTAATTAGATGGTTGTTTTTTTTTCCTAGGGTGAATTTAGCATGAGAATATAATAAAAATAAATCCTTCACAAGAAATGAAATGAAAATGCCAAACAATATCGGATTTCTTCATAAAAGACCCAAAAACTGATACGGAATCAAAAACGATAGTAAAGGATGATATTTCGAATCAAGTTTTGTTTTCTGTTTCTTCTGATACAACAGAAAATAAAGTTGACGCAAATAAGCTTTTCAGTTCCAAAAGTACAAAAGATGCATATAAAATAAATGTACGTAGTGACCTTCCTGACTACTAGAATATGAAACAAGCCAATGAATTAAAAAAAAAATATTGCAGTTTACTTATTATTGGGAAAACGCTTGAGTGTGATATTTGTATTAAAATTGAGTCAATAAAAGTGTAGGCAACTCATGTATCAAAAGAATGGAGAAGATGTAATATTATTTCAAGTGGAAAAAATAAAATGGTTCAACAAGTCTCTCTTTGGAAAAAAAAATAAAGGAATACCTTTCATCAAAAGCACACCAGATATGTGCGATGCAATTGAAAGTGCAAAATATTCAATTTCCAAATCCATAGACAAATCTCATGAAAAGTTTATGATCTCCACTTGTAAAATTTTCAACACAGTTCACACTTAAGCAAAATTAAGCTGACCGTTTTCAGATATTGAACATTTGATAGAATTACAAAAAAAAAAGAATGGGTTAGATATGGGAGTAGAACTCCATTCTCGATTCACAGCTGTCAAAATTGTTCAGCACATTGCAAAATACTTTAAAAAGGTAGTGTTTAAAAAATAATAGATCATAATTTAAAGATATGTGTCATAATTGATGAGGCATCAACAATATCATGCAAACCAGTCCTTATCATTTTTATTAAGGTTAAGGATACAGATTTTTCATCAACAATTTTTGTAGATTTAGTGGAATTACAAAACCAAGATGCTGAAACCATTTA
This sequence comes from Epiperipatus broadwayi, assembly GCA_028023455.1. Classification (NCBI taxonomy): domain Eukaryota; kingdom Metazoa; phylum Onychophora; class Udeonychophora; order Euonychophora; family Peripatidae; genus Epiperipatus; species Epiperipatus broadwayi. The sequence continues at coordinate 371,821 of JAQFVV010006734.1, read as the reverse complement.
CATTGTCCTACTACAAAATCTGCATTCAGTAGGATTTGATAATCCATATTTGAAAAATAATTTGATTGGATTTTGTTCAGATGGAGAGTATGTAATAGTGATCATAATTTTATTGTAATAGAAATGGATAGTAATGTGATGGAGAATAATAGTGAAAGATGTGGATGGAGAGTGAATGATAAGAATAAGTTGGAAGAATATAAAATAAAAGTTGAAGAAAACATGGAGCAGTTGGATGGGGATGAATATAAGGACTGGTGTGGTGAAATAGAAAAAGTGGCAAATAGGGTTTTAGTTGAGAATATGCAGAAGAATAAAAGTAATTAAAAAATGAGAGTTAGTAAAAGTGTAAAAGAGAGGAAAAAAGCATGCAGAGAATATAAGTGTGCTATTAAGAACAAAGAAAGTGAAAATGATATTAATGATAAATGGAGAAAGTACTTAGAGAAGAAGAAGTTGGCTAAAATGGATAATTATAGAGAGAGGATGAAGTTAAATAGTAAATTGTTGGAGGATATTAATAAAAGTGGAAGAGATGGGAGTAAAAAATTTTGGAATTATATTAAAAGGAGAAATGTAGGGGAAAGAGAGATAGTATTAATAGATGATGAGGGAATAGAGTGTAGCTCTAGAGAAGAGGTAGAGAGAATCTTAAATAGATATGTAATGGATATAGAAAAGATGCTAGATGTGAAGGAAGTAGTGATAGAAAAAAATGAAAGCAGTTAGTAATGGGAATATTAGGTTCACAAAAAATGAATTGAATGAGGCAGGAAAGAGATTGAAAAGTGGAAAGGCACGAGGTTTAGATGGATGGGCAGCAGAGATGGTAATGAATTTAGGGCATAGAGCAAAAGCAAAGTTATTATCATGTTTTAATAAAATGGCACAGAAGACAGTTTTTCCGGTTAGTTGGAGTAATACAAGAATAAGATTATTATTTAAAGGGAAGGGTAAGGATCATGGAAAGTTAAATAATTATAGACCAATAGTGGTAACATCAGTTTTATATAAAGTTTTTTCATATATGGTAGCTGGAAGAGTTGTAAAATGGATGGAAGAGAATAAGGTAGTGGGGGAAATGCAAGGAGGTTTTAGGACAGATAGGCGTATAGGAGATAGTTTGTTTGTAGTTACACAACTTATGGAGATGAGTAGGAATTCAGGTAGATCATTATATATGAGTTTTATAGATGTAGAGAAAGCATATGATAGAGTAAATAGAAATAGATTATGGGTAAGATTAGCCAATTTGGGAATGGATGAAGCTTTAGTAAATATTATTAAGAAAATTATATGAAAATAATTATTATACTTACCAGTTAGGGGATATAGAATCAGTTAAAGTTAAAAATGGGGTGGGATTAAGGCAAGGATGCCCTGTGTCACCTATTTTGTTTTTGTTGTTTTTGAGTGAAATGGAGAAAGCAATAGAAAGACTAGGAAGAGGGGTAGAGATACCATTAATAGGTGGCAAGGGAGTATATATTTTGTTGGGTCTTTTTTTTGTAGATGATATCTTTTTGTGTGCAGAAAGAAGAGAAGATATAGAAATTATGTTGAGGACATGTGCAAGGGTGGGTAAAGAGATGGGGATTAAATTTAGTGAAGAAAAATCAAATATAATGATGGTTAATACTGGGGAAAGAGAAGATGTAGAATTTTTATTGGGGGATATAAAGTTAAGTGTGATGGATAGATATAGGTATTTGGGAATCATCTTATGTAATCAGGAAAATTGCTTGGATGAATGGGAGAAAAAATTGATAAATGAAGCAAAGAAAAGAAAAGGTTTGGTAACGAAACTAACAGTATTTTCATATAATAAATATAATGTAGCTAGAATAGTATGGAAGAGAGTTACAGTAGCAGGGTTAACATATGGTAATGATGCATTATGTGTTAGTAAAAGGGTTTTAGATTATTTAGAGAAAGTATAAAGGGAAGTAGGAAGACATGCATTAGATGCAGAGATGTGGACAGCAAAGGAGGCAATTCAAGGAGAAATGGGATGGTCAAGTTTTTATATGAGAGATGCAAAAAGTAAAATGAAAATGTTTGGTAGGTTGCAGTTTATGGATAGTAAAAGAATAGCAAAAATAGTGTTCAATTGGGTTATGAGTAAAGGGCAGGTAACAAGATGGGTGAGAAAGGTAATGCAGTATGGAAAAGATTTGGATAAATAATTTATATCAGTATACTTGTATAAAAGGTGGGATGATTGTGTTAGAAGGATTGTTGAGTATTATAGTGGTAAGGAATGGGATAAAAGAATAGAAGCATTAATAAAAAATAGGGAGTTAGAGAGATGGAGAACTAGTATGGAGGGTAAGAAGAGTTTAAATATATATAGAAGTAAACGGAATATTGGATGCGAGTTAATTTATGATAATAGTAAGGAAAGTAGTTTATTATTTAAGGCTTGAATGGGATCTTTAGCAACAAGAGAATATACATGTAAATGGAAAACCATGGATAATTTAATGTGCAGATTATGTAAGGAAGGTATAGAAAATATTAGGCATATGTTGATTGAATGTAAATGCTTGAAAGCAGAAAGGGTACAGATAATGAAGTTATGGGAGGATGGACATAAACAAAGTGACTATACAGAAACTGAGTTATTAGTTTTTATGTTGGGTTTGCGAAGAGATAAGGGGGATTTATATATAAAGGCCATAGAGTTGACAAAGTTTATGTTGTGGAAATGGGATGGGGCAGAATATGGGAAGACTTAAGAGTGGGGAATGGAGAATAAAATGGCTAACAGGTTTATCTGGTCATAATTGCTGAGATATTCTTGACTTCGTTTAAGGAGAAGCCAAATGCATCACATCACATCACATCACATGGTCAGTAGTGAATGTTAAAATAAAAAAAACCACTATCCCAGGATTATTATTCGGCATTGTTTGAATCATCACCTTCAGCTTGTGTTGGATGATTTTATCAAGGACATAAAGCAAGTGAATCATTTTAAAGCATTTATTGATGAAATATATAAAATCTTTCATCAGTCTAATAAAAACCAAATGGTACTGAATAAAATTTCAAACAATTTGGGAATTGAAATTTTAAAAATTGGTAGAGTTTTTGGCCCAAGATGGGCAGCATGCAGTCATAGAACAGCAGTTGCAACATGGTGAGCCTATCCAGCACTATATGATTTTTTTTCCATTAATAAGAAAATTTTATGGAATGGCTAAATGTCTTGCCAACAAATATTTTATGAGAGATTTTGCTTAATAATCGATGTACTAGAAGAAATTTCTTTGTTATTGGATGTTCTTCAAGAAAGATGTGGAAATATATTGTGTGCTGAACAATTGATTAAGAGAACAATTAAAGCATTTGAATATTTCAAAGAAAAGAGTGGTACTTATGAAAAAATAATAAATGAAACTATCTCTGCTAACGAATTCCAGCATGTTAATTTTATTGAAGACAACAAATATATCTTCCCCATCAAAAAGTATTGAATGTAGTGACAACAAATATGACATTAAGATTAATGGATTGTGATAGCATAAATAATGATATTCAAGATAGAAATCATAAAATCCATCAATTAGTTAAAATTGTGAACCCAGATGCTTGGAATTTGAAAGCTATAGTTCCCTGGAAAGAATTTGAAGAGAAATTACCAGATTTCTACAAAGTATTTCATCATGAGATTTCAGTTAATGATTTCTGTAATTATGTTGAAAATGTTATGAGAAATCATCAGAAACATGTTTTACCCAAAACTATCCAAAGAGATAAATATATAATTAATACCATTGCTAAGAATTTTGCATGCTGAATGAGGGTTTTCTGTAATGAAAACAATTTATTTGGATAAAAGAAATTGCCCCGAAATGAAAAATGTGGCAAATCTTCTAGTAATAAATTTTACAAGTCTTCCATTAGATTGTTGGGACTGCAGTGACTCAATTCAAGTATGGCTAAGAAATCACAACACAGTTGATGATGCTAGAGTCAAAAAGCATCATCAACCTGAAGAGACACATGATGTGAATAGAATGTTAATATGGAAATATCTTGCCAAATAAATAAGTTTTTTCCAATTATGAAAATGGTTTAATTCTTTTTGATCCCATAAGTGAGATTGTAAAGTATATGATAGTGCACATGTGCACTGCACTTTTTTGTGTATGTGGGGGGGGGGGGGGTGTCATGCAAAATTTCTGAGAAGTCACCAAAAAATTTTAGGTATGAAATCACAAAGTGATTTGCTTCCATGTTTAGAAAGAAGAAAAATAAACAGAATATGTTCTTAAATACCACCTGCCTTTAGAGAATCCGCTATTGGAAATTTGGGATATCATCATTGGTTAAAAGATTGTAAACCACTGCGTTAAATGTGTGTCCATATGCTGATTACAAGAAAAAAAATGTGATTATATTATGATGCAAGCTTCGCTATTACTGAGAAGAGGAGGTCAATCACTTACTCATCCATATTTACTTTTACTTTATATTTATTTATAGAATGTTGTGTTTATAATTCACTATTCTTTTTGACTTTTTTATGCAATTGTTATTCAACCAAACGCATTGGAAGCGAGAAATAAGAAAGTCTTAAAATTGAATTTTTATACGAAGCAAGAAGTAAAATGGAATTCTTATAGGAGCATTTTTTCAATATCTCTATATCGACATAATTAATAATCAAGTCTGTTTTAAGCTTTACTTATTTCTGGTTTCCAAAGCGTTTAAATACTGTGTTTAAAAACTAAATACTTATTTAAAAAAGAAAAACGACAAAATTCATACAATTTCAAATTGTCAACTCGAACTTAAAGATGTTAAATAAAACAAATATGCAAAATTATCAAAAATAATCTATCTATAAATTAAAATTAATCATAAATATTCAGAAGTTTGTAGGTTGTGACTATTATTTTCCTCGCTAGAGGGCGCTATACCGGAATCCTGTAGATCTTTCTGGAAACAAATACGTATACTGAGTGGGATTTAGTTTTCTGAAATGTGCGAGAAAAATCTAGAAACAAAATTAATTTATATATATATAGACAGTGATAGTTCAACAACACTGAAATTTTTTACAGATTCAAGGAAAGCTTTTGCGTGAAAAAAGTAATAAAGACGTAAGTATGAGTACATTATTTCAACCGTTAACTCAAAGATATGAGTCGCAGCCAAGCTGGACAGGAATGTTGCATTTGGACAGTAGTATTTGGCCTCCTACTTTGAATCTTCTACGCGATGATGAAAATAAAACTCAAAGCAATGGTAACAATAAAAACTTTATGAGTAACGATAAATTAATCGAAAATGTTCAATGTTCGTCAGAAAAGTTTTTTGTTGAATTGGATTTAAAAGATTTCAAACCAGAGGAAATAACTGTTAAGTGTCTAGGAAATAATTTACAAGTGCACGCACTTCATATGGAAGGAGATGAAAACTCGGATAATTTAATCCGCCGTGAAATTAAACGCACAATTAACATTCCGGAAGACATTGAAATTGAAAAAATTATTTCTACTTTCCGTAGAAGCGGTATATTAACAATTGACGCACCCAGGAAATCGACAAATAATGAAAAGACTATCCCAATTTTATTTGAAAGTGAATTGTCTCCATCGGATACTATGAAAGAACTATCAGAAACTACTAAACAGCATTAGGAAAATTCTGATTCTCATCGACTTTAACTGTAGTTGACTGAAATATGTGAGATTGTAAATTAAAATTAAATACTCTTTGCATTTGTTTATTTATATATAAAAGTTAATTAATTGTAAAAGTGATAATAAATAATTAGTAAATTAAACTTGTATGCGTTTTTTTCTTCTAATATTATTTTTAAATTATATAGTTGAAACTAAGAAATGATTCAGAATTTAATTTCCGAGTTGATAGGCAAAAAAAAATTTTTAAGCAATAGATAGCAACAAATACTCTTAAATTCGTAGATCTTCAAAAATGATTAAATATAGTATTAAATAACATTTTTTCTTAAAAATTATTCTTTGTTATGTCAATTCGTTTAATATGATATTACTATTATATATACATAAATAAATAAAAATGTATAAATAACTTGATTTGACCTGATCTATTCATTTTATAACTTTCTTTTCAATAAGAGGTTATTTAAATTTAAGAATTCATATAGGTTGTACTGATAAGAAAAACTACACGGTCATCATGCTGTATGAAATTATTGATGAAATTTAAGTTATATGTAGACAAAAACATATACATATATGTAAACTACCAATGAAAAAAGTCATGTATTGCTTTACGAAATACAAACATTACCAATGCTGGCTTTAAAAACATCTACTCAATACACTTATTTAATACAATATTAAATAATGCAGAAAATTTTTAAAATTATACTTTTTCACTGAATGCAATCTCATTTCAACTTACATCACAAAAGTTACATTTTACAGATAACCATCATTTTTTTATATTATACCAGTAGTCATTTTAACAGAAGCACTGGTAATGGAGCAACACAAAAGTTCAATTAGAATTATAAGATTTTCAAAAGAATATGTTGTTTCTTAAATTGGGTAAATATTTCTAGCCATCTTTTACCAAGGTTAATTTTTTATCCATTTAAGTTTTCAGTAATTAAAAAAAATATTTACTCTTCTTATTTCTTCAAATAAAAAATTATCAATAATATATTTTGTTATTTGTGTGTACCTTCAATTGTCATAATAACATCTGTTTCCTAGATTCTACCTTTAAAAGAATTCTTTGGGAACTTTATTTCAATTAAACAAGCAGCCCATTCTTCAATATATTTTATGAAACATTCATAATTTAACAATTTAATTTGGGATAGGAAACTTGAAATCTTGCCTTATGTTACAAAATAACATTATTTTAAATAATGTATAAAAAATATTTTATGATAATAGAGATTTTTTTTTTATATATATTAAATACTTTATTTATCATGCTCTAAAAAAAATAATTGTTTCTTCAATGATAAGTGGGGGGTTTAGATTTAACTTGAAATAAAAACATGAGGGGGGAGAGATCCAGAAATTAATTAAGTCAATCCTTTGTTATAAAAAAATAAGGTTCATCTTAATTAATTTCTGGACTCATCAACCACAATTGGGGTTTTTAGATTTGACTTGAAATAAAAACATGGAGGGGGATCCAGAAATTAATTAGGTTAATCCATTGTTATAAAAAATAGGGATTAACTTAATTAATTTTGACCCTCCCCCCCCCCACATTTTTATTTTAAATCAAATCTAAAAATGCCAATTGTAATTGAAAAAACTTTTTTTTCTTTTTAGTGCATGGTAAATAAAAGCATTTAATATAAAAAAAACAATCTATTATTTTTAACTTTTTAGTATAAAAATGTAAAACTATATTGCACATTAAATTGACTTGACACAGTTGATATTTATATATATTACTAGATATTTATGCTATAAGTTAAAATATATAATATTTATGTATGGATCATATTTAGTATATGTAGATAATAATATGTGTATATGAGGTAATTAAAAATATAAATATTTTTTTTAAGTGAAAAGTGACATTTTTGCTTTTGATTGGAACATTTGCACATAATTATATATGTATAATAAATCAATAATTAACTTTCCTACTTAAAATTAGTTGACTTTTTTTTTTATTTGAAAAAAAAACTTTTATTTTAAAAAAAAAAAATGCTCACCAAAACTATATTGTAAATGAACTTCAGTTAATATGTATAATTTTACATTAAATCAATTTCACACTTATAGTGTATATATATCACTAGATATTTCTGCAGTAAATTAATAACTATACTCTTTATATATATATCATATTTAGCATGTGCATATAATTATATATGTATAGTAAACCAGTAATGAACTTTTCTGTTTAAAATTGGTTGACATTTTTTTTATTTGAAAAAAAAATTTTTTTTTGTAAAGAAACTTAACAAAACTATATTATACGCAAACTTTCTTATTACTTAAATGAAGCTTATAATTGCAACCAAGAAAATTGCAAGCATTACTTAAATATTGAAATTCTAAGAATAGTTTTATGATATCAAAATGTTCAAAATCTTCCCTGCCCTACTCATCCATATATAAGATACTAAGTCACCTATTTAAAATATTAATGTGTCCCATGGGACTTTTGAAGAGATTTTTTTTAATGTACAAAATTTCAATAAAATATATTCGAATTTAACTTTATTAAATCTTGATTTTAAAATGTTATTAAAATGAAAGAAAAAAATCTCTATACTGCTCTCTTGTGAGACATATTTAAATCAAATGATAGTTCTGACAATAATTTTTAAATTTGATATCAAAATATTCACTATTTTTCACAGTCTATTCAATATCTAAGAAACTAGGTGATTTACTGAAAAGATTAATGTCCCATATGGATTATTCTGATATTAATTACTTATATACCAAATATCAAGCAATTCCATTGAATTTAAATCTATTAAACTTCAATTTCATTCTAGCTTTAAAATGATTCAAACATTTACAAACATACGAATAAACAAACACTTTTTCCAACTTCAATAAAAGCATTTAATAAAATTTTTATTTATTGTATTCTAAAAAGTCAAAAAATAACTGTTTTCTTCAACTGCAAATGGGATTTTTGTATTTAACTTGAAATAAAACATGTGGTGCCCAGAAATTGATTAATTCAATCACTAATTTTTACAAGTCATTGAATTAATCAATTTATTGACAACCATGCTTTTATTTGAAATTAATATAATCTTCTCCCACCACCAATTGTGGTTGAAGAAAAACAAATATTTTTTTGTTTTTTTTATTGCACAGTAAATAAAATAATTTATTCTAAAAAAATTTTTTTTATATTCATGGGTTTTTTTGTAATTATTCATATTTAAATCAGAGAATGAAAACAATGTCACAGTCTGTGTAAAATTTTTAAGGAAATTCATGGTGCATTAAAAATCAATTATAATATTATTTTGTTTTTAAAAGAACATTCTTAAAAAAAGAAACTTCTATAATTAAGAAAAAACAAAATTTTATCCATTTTAAAAAAAGCAACTTTTACAATCAATTCTATTTTAATTAATCATTAACATTTTTAGTCTACTTTTTTTTAAATAAAAGCATTTTAAAAATATAATGTTCTTTCATGTGCACCACTGAAAATTTACTGAACCAATATTAACATGTTTGAAATTCAGTGTAATAACAACTTTTAGATTATATATGAACCACTTGATAACTCTGAAATATTTTATTGTCATCTTATTTTGTTATAAATTTCTAACATATATAAAATTTGAAGGAAATCCATTTGATAGAAGTATATTAAAATTCAATTGCAAAATGTATCTTAAACAAATAAACAGATTTCCTAAGTTTAATAAAAGCATTTAATAATGTTAATCTCTGTGACTGAAATATTGTCAGATTCTACTTTTGTACAGCTTTGTGAAAAACAAAAAAAGAGATCATTTTAGAATAATTGTTATTGAAAAATGTTTCCAATGTATTAGGATATTTATCCAAACTTAAGAAATGCAATGAAATGATTTGTAATTCAATCTATTTTTTATTTCTTTCCTTATTTATTTGTAATTCAATAAATAATGAAAGACCACTATATTGGAAAGATTATAAAATTTTAGCTTTTTTACACATTTACAGCTTAGCAGCACTGCTTTTGATTACGCCAATCATCTTCATAGCACTAAGATAGTTTATAGAAGAGAGAACTTATAGACTAATTAGTATGCAAGTTTGTAAATTTAAATATACCACTTGCATGATAATGCAACGCACGAGTCCTTTTTATTTATCGTGTGAATATCGGCGATATATCATGCCTTTCTGTATTTTTCTCTTTTGATCATTGCACAATGCAAACAAGTTTGATATTGAGTGTATTGAAATTGTAACCCAAGTTGATCCTGTGCTCAAAAAATATCAACTTTATGTTGGGGTCTGTTTGGCGCATTAGTATATGTATTTTTGCTGCGCTAATGTAGTTGCACTGTTGCATGAGACTCATCATAATAAATTGCTTTGCAAGTTGGTTCATTGCAGTTAATCTTATAGATTATTAGGAGAGCCTGGTTCAGAGGCAATTTGTCTTTGGTACTATAAAATAGTTGATTGAGATTGGAAGGGGGGGATCTCTGAAGCTGATTTTGAATTCATTTGAGCAGATTGTCTTCAAATTTTTTGATGCACCCGATATAAAGAAAGTCTTACCTATGCATTAGTGTTGATGTTGTTAATAGGCCTGATGTTTAGTGTGGGGTAGAATTTGTTAAGGGTGCTAGTTAAAGAATTATGATCATACCCTGACTTGCCTAGATCTTTTATATAATTTTTGATGTTGTCTCTCCTGTCTGTTCAAACTTGCATAGCTTATAGTTTCTGTACAGTGAACACTTAAAGCATGCTAATTTGTGTGAGGTGGGAGGGTCAGAATGAGGATGAATACAACCACAAACCTTGATGTGTTTGATGAACATTTTGAAGTTTACTTGTTCATGGGAGTGTTGGATATTTATTCCATTTCATGCATCATCATGTTCTATGGCCCAGGCTAAAAATGATAACTGATTCAGTTCATTCCATTTTGTTCAGCATAAATCAACATGGTTGGCATAGCATATATATAGACATAAGGTAGCTGTGGCGAAATATCTTGGGATAACTGCCATTTCAAATTTGTTCAATAGTATGCTATAAATCACACCACTTAGGGGTAGCTCCATGGGCCAGCTATGTTCCATTATGTAAAATCTTTCCTTGAACAGGGTTATGATGTCCCCAGCCATCCATTTGAGAATGTCAACAATAAAGATGGTTTTGTTGTTATCGAAGCCAGATTTGGCTAATGTATCATGTATTATGCCAATGGATTGTAAACATGACACTGAGCCATGGAACTACTACATCTAATGAAGCAAGCCTATGGCAGGGGTTATATAGTTGTAAATTTAAGAACTGCCCACAATCAAATGAAGATTTGATATCTATCTGTCAAAATCTGCATGATCAATCAGCTACTCAGCTATTAATTTGAATGTTTTATAAAATTAAGTGTCCCAAAATCTATTAAAGGTCTGAGAGAGTGATTTGCTTTGTGCATTTTCATGTTTTCCAGGATACTTGGAGGATAATAGATGTTGGATAAATCCTTCTAGACTCAAATTTATTAATTACTTTATTTTGGTATTGTTTTAATGTTGGTACAATAAATTTGTCTTTTTCTTTTTTTAAATTATATGCTTCCCAGCATTTAAATATTAACCTTATAATTTGTTTGTTAACTTTTTGTTTCATAATGTTAATTTGACAATAGAATAAATCTATTCTCGTGTCCTCTTTTAAGCATTTGATATTATTCAATTATGTGAATGTTTTTGATGCTTTCATGTTGTTAGACCATTTGTGTTTGTCTTTATTCAGTTTAGTTGGTTGAGATGTAACACCTGCATCATTTTGCCTATTACATCTTCCTGTTGAGGTTTCTTTTCATAGTTGGTTTCAATATTCACAATCATCTCTAAATATGGATTCTTTTAATTTTCAGCAACTAACTTTGGTCACAGTCAAAAACATGTTTAATATTTTCTCAGAGTGAGAATTTGGTCAGATTAATGAATTTGTTGCCCTCTACCTTGGTTTACTCTAGACTCTATTTGTTAGCTAAAAATTTTAGTTTTTTATCAAATTTGTAATACAAGCTTGTTAAATTAGGTTATGTGATATATGACTTGATTTCTTTGCAATTTGTAATGTAATATTTTAACTAAGTTCAAGAATTTGTTCTTTATATTTTTGGGAACTCTGTAGTTGATTTTTGTATATACTTTAGTCTGTGAGCTTATTTTTAACTACTCTTTTGAATCCAGTGATATTCATTCAGAACAACTGTTTCTTTAAGCCAGAACTATTTTATCTCTCTGAACTATAGATTTATCTATTTGAATATTACAACAACTGAGAAAAATTTGATAATTTTGACATTGCTCCAAAAAACTAACTCTCTCTTTCTTACTGGTCATGGCTTTCAATGTTTTCAATACATCTTATACATAATATAACCAGCCATTGTAAATTATAACTCAATCTACCTTTTATTTTTTTTCTTATTTATTTGTTATTCAATACAAAGTGAAGATCCACTATATGGAAAAGATTGTAAAATTATAGTTTCTTTATAAATTTAAAGCTTAGCACTGCTTTAAACCAGCCCAGTCAAATTCATAATGCTAAGATGAAATATAGAAGATAATATGACAATAGGCTCTATTTCTGGTAATAATGTACCTTAGCTTTGAATAATAATAAAGTACCTTACCTTTGAATAACTGAAAAGCTTTTTATATTTTATATTGTAACCTGATGAGGCAATCAACCTTCTTTCAGTGGATTTTATTTTCTGATGACCATATTGCAGTAAGGAATAACTGATTGTCATCCCCCAATGCTAATGTCACCCTCCTATAACAATATTTTCTGTTCATCAGAGGATGTAGTGAGATTGGAAAACTCCTAGAAATTTATGTGTTTGGTTTTTTAATGGCACCACTAGAGTTCATTACAACCTTACTTCCTGCATCGAGTTATTCCACACATAACTCAGGTGACATGAGATTCTTGTGAATCAGTGCATTAATTGATGAGATGCAAATTGAAACGGACAAGAGGTATTAGCTTTTTGTAACATAATTTATTTGACAATAATAATATTTGTGTACTAAGTTCTTAAAAGGATAAAAAGGTTTATTGGCAGTCTCTACACTGGCTGTTGTTGTATCCATGTGTACTTCATGATTCTCCTTGATCCTCCATCATTTCTTGGTCACATATAGTAACAGAGCTTATGTTCACAAAATTTGTTTTAAATGTGCCTCATGAACTATACTATGGCTAAAATATATATTTGTTATTATCACCTTTATATCAACTGGCATGGAATTGGCTTGCATCCTCCAAAATTTATGTTTATATTATTCACTAATAGAATCACAATTTTAGAATTGAGATTATTTTCATTGATGGCATCAAAATATCTTATTAACATTGGATGTAATTTTATTTCCTTCTGGTTCAATACATGTATAAACAGAAACAAATAACACATTTGCAATTTTCATCACAATAGTTTTTAAATATCAAAGTTATTATTGATTCACAGTTCTCACACAAGAAAATTGAGGATTATAAAAAAATAATAATAATTTATTAGTAGATTTCATACTTCTAAAGTTATGGTAACCATTTTTCAACTAATCCAAAATATGAACATTTAAAAAGTTCAGTTACTTTATTATGCTGATACTATTACATCAAAGTGTTATTTATGTTTACCTGTATTGATATGCTTTGTTATAGTAAACCTTCCATCCACTACTATGGGAACTTCTGTCCTACATTTTATAAAAGAATCATTATTTTTTCTATTATTGATATGGAAGAAAACTCTTAAAATTTACATAATGTATAATAATTATAAGGGACTTGAACTCAACCTTCAAACTCCCCACAGCTATCCAACCCATCTTATATGACTGATACATATGGCCACATACTTGTGAGAAAGATAAATGATCTCCAATATACATTTTTGTATTGAACCATCACCAACACATATATACAATCACTGCTCATTTTATATTATGATAGAAAATCTTCAAACTTGAATGGACAAGTTTCAGTCTTCTCCACTCTTCAGCCACCTATCTCATTGAAAATCTGAGGATAAAATGCTCAAAGCTTTTGTTGGTGCCAATATTATTGTCATGCCCATGTTGACCTTAAGCCAGTCTGACCCCTCATGTATAGAACTTTAATATGTCCATGGTCCATTAATTATACAGAAGAGAGGTGGTCAGAATACAGGCAGAATATGTAATATTTAAATACATGTATATTTCTATACTGAACTTAAGATCCTATGCATGAGGGGTCATACTTAAGATCAACATTAGTATGACAATAATATTGGCATCATCAAGGGCTTTGAACATTTCATTTTCAATGATATGGATGGCTGAAAGTTTGAAGATTTGCCATTTTAATATGAACTAAGCAGTGATTGTATATATATTTTGGAAATGGTGACCTGGACCAACTGATGAGTGCTGGTTCAGCATGAAATATGTATATTGGAGATCAACTGATGAGTGCTGGTTCAGCATGAAATATGTATATTGGAGATCATTTATCTTTTCTCATATGAATGTTGTCATATGTATCAGTTGCATAAGATGAATTGGATAGTTGTGGGAAGTTTGAAAGTCTGAGTTCAAGTCCCTTATAATTATATTAAGTTTAGTATAGATAATGTATAATAAATAATTTTTTAGTTAAATATTTTTAAAAATCTGAAATACATCCAAATTTAAAATAGCCATTTGTCACTAATACCAAACATTTATAAAATATTTGGACTTTATGAGATTTAAAAATAGATATATATTTAGTAGTGCTGTCCAGCTTTGTTAAATTATCATTATTTTTATACATCAATAATTAAACAATTTGACCTCAGCTTTTACTTTTTACCACCAATTCTTTTAATTGATATATTGTAAGAATATTATTAGAGATACAGCACTTGTGTTCAAATGTTTTACATGATTTATTTACTTTTTGAATATTCAGCAATGGCAATAATTAAGTGCAATTATATAAAACAACTTCTAATACAAAAATTAAATAATCCATCATAACTTGTCTTTTTAAAAAGATTAAATGATTACTATATATAACAAAAATTCAAAACAAAACAAGAACTCTTGGGGACAAATAAAAAACATACATTCATCCAAATATACTTTGGACTAAAAAGACACAAAATAATTGTTTCTTCAATGATGATTGGGCTTTTTATAATCAATTTAAAACAAAAGAAAGGAAGCTCAGAAATTAACATTTTCTTGTTATAAAAAATAGGGTTTGATCTTATTAATTTCTGTATCCCACCTCCTGTTTTATTTTAAATTAAATATAAAAAGCCCAATTGTGATTGAAAAAATAATTACTTTGTGTATTTTTAATCAAAAGTAAATAAATAAAAGTATTTATTATTTTATATATATTATTTTTCAGTTGATAGCATTAAGATTGAAAGTAAAATCATGCATAATAAATAAAATTTATTTGCAAAATAGTCTCATAATTAAGATTTATTTTGATTTCAGTTTTAAAAGATTGTCAAGATACTTTTTAATGCAAGATTTATATATATACCATTTTCTCACACACTACTGAAAACTTATTGAAGTGATATCAATGTATTTAAAATTTGATAGCAAAATATTTAAAATTTTATCCACCAACCCCTTCAGATTTACAAAACTAGAAAACCTACTAACATATTTTAGTGTCATTTTGCATTGCCAGTGATTTATAACAAATGTTTAAATTTTGAACAAATTCTATTGAATATATTAAATCTCAATTTTAAATTTTATAACAAATTTTGACATAAACAAACAGATTCTAACATAAATAATATTGTTTAATTGGAATAGAGATTCTGATTTAAATAAGTGTTTAAAAATAAGAATATCTGTACTCATACTGCCATCTAGTGAATAGACTTGAACTATGGACCACTGTTACAGTGAAATGTGTTCAATTTAAACTATTAAAAAAATAAAATTACTAGCATGAAGACCCAAAAGACAAACAAATAAAAATAAGTAATTTTGGAGTACAAATTTCAAAGAAATGCAACTAAAAAAGGGTACAAAACTCCCAAAAAGAACATGGTTGGTCACCAATATATATAAACAAAGATATTAAATCAAACAAAACTATTTTTGATAATATTTTCAAAATAAAAAAGCATTTGAGAACAATAGTGTTTTAATTAATAATAATGTTTATTAAATAATAGTTTAAGTTTACATTGTATTCTAAACAACATCTAGAGAAATATTATTTTAATCTCATAAAATAGCATTTACTTAAGTTTTATTTTTATACAAAGCAATTTTATTCTTTATAAATTGTCATTCTTATTTTTGTATATATGTATCTCACCCACTTACACAATACCTATATAAACGCATAATTCAGATATTCTGAATGGATCGGTTTCATCCTCCTTGAATAAAAATTATAAAAATCTAGTACACCAACCAGAATCCAGTCTTATCTTCTGAAAAGTGTAAACCATAGAAAAACTAAGTAGACACAAATACATAGATGAAAGAGCAGACGGCAATGGGAAAGATGTGATAATTATTACAGAGGCTGATCATCACAGTTAATGTTTGCCAATGTAGGCACCAAAGTGAATCTAAGAATTTAAATAGGTAATAAGTGGTTTTATTATCATTAGTGTACCCTCAAAAGCTATAGATTAATGTAAATAATGTTTCCAGTATATTGAATATATTGCATAATATATATTTATCACAATATGCATTTGTTTGTCTGCAAAACTAGAATTATGCTAATAATTTAAAGGAGACACTTTGATTCCTCTTTGAAGGCTTTAAGGAACTAAGTAGTTATAAGTTCTTAGTGGCCATTCTATATCTTTTTGTCATTGTAGCTGTTATTACTATATAATTATTCATATAAGCAATTAGTAGCAAAAAAATTTTTTACACAATAATGCCAAAGTAAGCTCTAGTAGATAATATATGCCAGAAGATTGTGCATAACAATCTCTACCCAGCCTTACCATCTGATATCCTCAGACTACTTTCTAGTTACAGCTTTCTTCAATGGGAAGTCTTAAATCTGGGAATAGTGCACTTGGATCTTTTGATTTAATACACCCCTCCAGCATCCATCTTTTATCACTTTGGTTAACTACTATTTGGAAGCTTCTTCGTCAGCGAGTAAATCGTTTTAAGCTATTACAAAGCTATAAGTTAAAACTGAAAACCTAATAATGTTTTTAACCCAAGTTTATTTCCTTGTAGATATGAATAAAGTTTGGTATAATTTTAATAACCATAATTGTCTTTATCTTTTGGATAGGATTAGTATTAAATCAATAAAACATCACATAATCCCTATTTCCTTATGTTTACACAAGCTGCTAAAACAATAGCACAAATTTCTCCACACAATAGTGTCATTTAGCATGTGATTATACAAGCACATTAGTTTGGATTGAAACAAAATGCAGGATCAATATTCCCATATCTAAGGCTTTTCACTGATAAAAGCCATAAGTTAGAAACTACTCTGAGGTCATTGGGTGATAAAACACTGGATAGTGATGGTTAGTCACAAACGTCTAGTATGTATTGATCTCTAGAACTTACATTATTTGCGGAAAAACTTTGCTATTGTTTTAATAGTTTACATGAGCATAAAAAATAGTGATCTTATGATGTTTTAATACTTCAGTAAAAAACATAGGACGAGTTACTCATCTGCATGCATCAGCCAACATAAGTTTAGATTATTATGTGATGTGATGTGATGTATTATGGCTTCTCCTTAAACGAAGTCAAGAATATCTTAGCAATTTCCATTCCCCACTCTAAATTTTCCCATATTCTGCTCCATCTCATTTCCACAACATAATCTTTGTCAACTCTATAAGTTTTATATCTAAATCCCCCTTATCTTTTCCCAAACCCAACATAAAAACCAATAATTCACTTTCTGTATAATCACTTTTTTCATATTTATTTTTTCATAACTTCATTATATGTACCCTTTTTGTTTTCAAGCATTTACATTCAATTAACAAAAATGCCTAATATTTTCTATTCTTTCCTTACATAATTTACAAAATAAATCACCCATATTTTTCCATTTACATGTATATTCTCTTGTAGCTAAAGATCCTGTTCAAGCCTCAAACAATAAACTATTTTCCTTACTATTATCATATATTAACTCACACCTAATATTCTGTTTATTTTTATATATATATTTAAACTCTTTTTACTCTCCATACTATTTCTCCATCTCTCTAACTCCCTATTCTTTATTAATAAATCTATTCTTTTATCCCATTCCTTACTACTATTACACTCAACAATCCTCTTAACAAATCATCCCATCTTTTGTAATGTGATGTGATGTCTTGTGGCTTCTCCTTAAACAAAGTCAAGAATATCTCAGCAATTATGCCCAGATAAACCTGTTAGCCACTTTATCTTCCATTCCCCACTCTAAATTTTCCCATATTCTGATCCATCCCATTTCCACAACATAATCTTTGTCAATTCTATAGCTTTGAATGCTATAAGATTTGTGTATAAAATTTCTATCTATTGCCTACTCATCCAATATCCCCTGACTAGTTTTTTGTTTCTAGCTTCCATCAGTGAGGAACCATGGATCTGTGGACACTATACTAAAATCTTTGTACCCAATGCATCTATTCAGTAGCCACCTTTTACGTTTTTAATTAACCATAAAGTTATGTGCACAAGATGAAACCACAATAATATTTCCAGTTCAAAGTTAATTGGTTTGTATAGCCATATAGATCTGAACTCAGTTCAATATCTATATATTTTGGAGTATGGGTTTTTTTAGTGATCAATGATTGCAAGAAGGTTTATGCATAAAATTCCTATCTATTGCTTACTCATCCAATATTACCAGATTATTTTCTAACTTTTGGATTTCATCAGTGAGGGGCCTCGGATCTGAGGAAATAATGATCACATGTTGTTTTCCTGGTAAGTTTTGCCTCTTTACTTCTGTGTTTACCGTGATTTTTTTCTTTAATTGTCTGAAAGGTTAGTTGAATTTTCTAGAAAGCATGGTGAATGTCTATGAGAAGACAATGGTAGGTGGTCAAAGATGGAGAATACTAAAAATCCCCTTATTGTGGATTCATGCTTCCATTCAAAGAGGGTCTTAAATGTTTACAACTATAGATGATTTTCAAGTGAAAGAAGATTGAATGAAGTGAAATAATTGTCAAATATTAAATGAGACATTATTGGATTTCGTGAAAGTAGAAGAAAATATGAAGAGACAATTGATTTAAAAAGTGACATATATTTATTATAGAGGCACAAATATTGGGAACAGAAATAATAGCAGACTTACTATAAATAAAGAGTGCAAGAATTTTTTGCTGACTAAAAGTATATTAGACAGAATGACAAAAGTAATTATTCAAATTATTGAAAGATACCAAATGGATAATTTTTATTCTCCAACAAGTTCTTATTATGATGAAGAAATAAATGATTGATATATGAATGTATAAAATGCTTTTGGATCGGACCAACAACATTTTAAAATTGTCATGGGAGATTTTAATGCTAGAATTGATATAATTAAAATTTGTTCATGGTAATTGAAAAGAGAGAGGACTCAGACAAATGGAGATTGCAGGGGGAAAAAACACTTTTTTTTTTTGAGAAATATGTTAAATGGAAATGAACGTGAAAGCATCGAAATAAAAGTACTACAGAAGTGGAGGAAATATATATTTTATGATTATAATGGTTCTAATAGATTTAATGCGGTATTGATCTCAATATATTTAATGCAGGAAATGACGGGCAATTATGTTAATGCAAAAATAGAAAGATGAAAACTATTAAGAAAATTAGTATTAATAGTTAATATTCCTAACACTCAGAAATAAAGTTATTCATAAATGAGTGATCAATCTAACTCCAAAGAGAAGGTAGGAAGAAAGAAAGAAGAAAATTACTCTAGAAATGAGATTTGCTATAATTATACAAAGCAATATGTGAACCATAAATATGTTAACATATAAAATATTCTGGTCCATTTTTATGTTTATTTGGTATTGTACAATGTTGTATCTTAATTTCTTTACCATTTTTTTTTCTGAAATACTTCACACCATATCTGATTATAATTCTCCAATCTATTATATTCTCTGCCACATTTGCTCAATAAAAACATGCATTGCACTTTTTTAGAATGTCTTCAAGATAATTCTTATTACATAAACATGGTCTATCTTTCCCATAAAAATCATTCTCAAACTCATGATAAAACACATTTTTGCCCTTTTCATTCATTTTAACTGACTAATCCAAAAAAAGTGTGATTTTATAATAAAGAAATCTATATCTCATACAACAAGTTATTGTTTAATAATCTTGCTAACGTTTTTTAAAAACTTTTATGAAGCATTCTTAAATGAAACTTCTCTAATGCTTTTATTTGCACAAGCTCACTTCCATGTAATAAATTATGTAAAACAACGGCTCTATAAACAGATAACTTTGTATCAGCAGTTATTTTCCTGAAATGAAACTCTATCTTTTAATTTGTTAATAACAGGAGAAACACACTGCAGTCTGTGTTGTACCTTAACATATAAATTCATTTTTCTATTTATAAAACTAGCAGGGTATTTAAATTATTTTACATTTTCAAGTTGATAATCATCGAAGCTAAAAGTTGTCAATAATTTTTCTTCTGTCACTGGCAGATAAGGAAATTAGACCTTGATAATCATTTTAAAGTACTATTAGTCTTTGAAGGTGATTCATATTTAATTGAAGACAGTAAAAAAATATCTGATAATTCTATGAAGAACTGCAAGCAAGATATCTGATGCAAAGAGAGGCAAGACAATATATGAAGAAAAATGGAATATGAAAATTTTTAAAAATGATCCAAGAAGAATCAAATATCTAAAGTATGGTCAAATGATACCAAGAAGAGTTAATAATAATATAAAAAAAATAGTAATTGTGAAATGACAATAAAAATTGTAAAAGTGAATAAAAGTTTCAAATGTGTTAAAAAAACATCTCGATGTTGGAAGAAAAGTAATTTCAGCAATAAGATGAAAATATGAAATGGGTTGAGGAGTTTTATAAAGAATTATATGGTAGTAAAGAAAAACACGAAGTATTCCTTATACTTATTATATTTTTAAATTGTCAAATATTTTAAATGAATAAAGATATGCAATTAAATCTATGAAAAAGGGAAAAAGCTTCAGGAAATGATGAAATTATTATTGTTTTAAATGAAGCAGGTGAATAAATAGAAGAATTGTTGTAAAAGTTATATAACAACTGTCTAAATGATGAAATTTTATCAGGTAATTGGAAAAATGGAAGATTGATTTCTAAGAAAGGCGATAAAGAAGGTATCCGAAATTACAGATCTATCAGTCCTCTACCAATTCTGTGCAAAATATTTTCCAAGATAATTACAACACATCTACAACAAATTTTGAATTTTCATCAGTTTAAAAAACAACCTGGATCTAAAAATGATTTTGACTCAGTAAATTACATCCAAATATTAAGAAAAGTTTTAGAAAGAATCAAAGAATATAAATTTCCATTATGCTTTAGATTTGTAGACTATGAAAAGGCATTTAATTTACTAAGCATTTTCGTGGTAGATATAATTTTGGACTATCGGGAAATATACCCGAGATATTATCATATTCTGATATTTATCAAAATTTAACAGCAGTGATTAGATTAAATAGTGATAATAAAAAAACTCATAAGTGTAATTTTACAAGAAGTTTTTTGTGGATTAAAATATGAAGTTACGGGTGCAAAAAATAAATAAAAATTATTTAAGTTAACTGGATTTTGTAAATGATGTAGTTTTTTTGCAAATAATATTTCAGAGTTCCAGGAAATATTTCAAAAATTACGAGATAAATTTAATAAACTAGGACTAAAATTAAATACAAAAAGACTAAAGTAATATTCAATGGATTTTCCCACAAGAAGAAAATTAAGATTGATATCTTAGTCATTTATTAATGTAGATATAAGAATAATTCATGAAATTAATCATACAATTAAACTTTAAACTTAGATAGAGTTTTCTGTAAAAATAACTGAGTTTGAAAACAAAGATTTTTATTAAATGAGTTTTACCAATTCTTACTTTTGAATATGATACAAGGACACTTAACAGAAGAGCAGTACAGAGGCTTTAGACCACTCACTGATGTACAAAGAGATATATGTTAGGAGCTACAAAAAGAAATTGAAAACAAAACATATAAGTGAGAGAGCAAACAGATATCGCTAACATTAAAAAATTTAAAAAGACTGAAATGAAGCTGGACTGAACATATTATTAGAAGAAATGATAATGGGTGGATAGTTAAGGTTTTAATCTGAATATCAAGAGATTGTATAAAAAAAACTAAAGAGACCACTTGTAAAATTAATCAATGAAATGAGAAAGTTTGCTGATATGATGTGGAGAACAGATGTTATTGATTGGAAAAGGTGCATCAAACTGGAAGAGTCCTTCATGCTACAATGAATTGGTATTTAGTTTAAAATTACAATGATAAAAATGATGATATATATTTGTAACATATCCTGTATTATTGCACAGTATTCAATCTTTATATAATTTTATATATGCAGGTGTATTTTCATCTTATGTTAGAATCTAATATTATTTAATAAACTATTCACTAACAATTATATATAATTAATTAATTGTTTTATCATGAGTTTGGATATTAATTTAGCCTTAGTAACTAGTAGCATTTAAACATAATGGACCAGATCATAACAATAAAAATGGACACAGTCCAAGTTGAACCATGTGCAAAACAAATTGTTCAATTAAGAAAATTGGCACACTTCATCCTCATTTTAAAGATTGAAAGCATTAAGTTGATGTAAAAATAAGATTGGAAACTCAGATTAATAAAAATGAGTTTGTCATTAATAATTTATCATAACAGCCATTATATTTAAACTATCAAATATCATATGATCACCATTCTTTCCTGCATCCATTGATTACTCTGGCTTGCACTGAGTGATGCTATTGCATGTAGAGTTTTTCCCTTGTGCATATTTAAACTGAATAGAGTAGTATCTTTTAATGAACAATGATACCAAAATAGATATATACTATGTATAGTGTGACAAAAATTAATAAAAATCACTACGAATCTTATCTACCAGCAACTAAATTTTATAAAGATGGAATTTTGAATTTCACAGATTAAACAAAACTAATAGAAAGGGATTTCATGAATACAATACAGCATTGAGAACTTTGGTGAAAGATTGCTTATGTGTAAATCTGTTATTATAGATTGTTCTCTTGGAACAACTTCTAAAACAATCACTCACTATAACAAACAATATATAGTAAAACTATCAGATATTCAATAGCAGAGAAGCTAGTGATGAAGCAAGCCAACAACTTCAAACCATTGGCTTCACTGAATCTTACTTAGCTAACATTTACAAACTGTAAAGGAAAAAACAATAAAAACAACAAACTTCTAAAAAATGATGGAATAAAATCATATTATTGTAGCTATCAAGACCATAGTTGCATACAAATATAGTTGGCAAAAGAACTATTGCAAAAATTGTGAATTAAAGATCACCTGATTGGAGCATATTATAAATTCATAAAAGATTGAAGTACAGATTAATGTACCTCTATTCAGGCAAAAAAATCACAATATGAAAATTAATATTAAAAATGAAGAAACTTAAATTAAAAGCAAAATACTAATGGAGCTTGATAATGGGGTCGAAGACTTATTGATAACCATTAAAGATTTAAAATTATTAACTAAAAATAATAATAAAGAAACTCCATAATTAAATCAAACTATTCTAATGAAATACATAAGTAGAAATTCAATGAAAGCAAAGAGTGTAGGTTAAGTTTTGGTCATGTTAAATAAACATTCAAAAATTATATCATCATACACAGTCCAAAGTATAACAAATCAAATGCTTTAAACTCTTGAGCATAGAAATCTATGTAGTTAAAAAGTTTACCTTCAAAAGAGAAGTAACTAATAAATAACCTTTTCTGCTTAATTTAGATCAATGCCAAATAAATACATCATTTGCATAAATTAAATATGCACAGGGTTTATCCAATGTGATAAAATCAAAGAAATTCCAGAAATTGATAGTAAAGAGAGTATATCTTACCCACAAAGATCTCAGACTGGGCCACTCCTTCCCTCTTCTTCTAATATGCTAATCAAAATTTCATAAATAAATATAGCAATTAATAAAAGCTTGAATAAAAATTCTATCCTGTCCCAGATGCAAATAAAATAACAGTCAGATTAAAAAGAGAGACTCATTTTGCAAACAAAATTTGAAGTCCACTTTCTTTCAAATTCCTGATACTGAAAAATTAGTGGGAATATTAACTTTCATAATGCACATAGGCTTGTTCAATTATTATAAAATGTTAGTTGGGATTACAATAGTTCCAAATTTATTTCAGTCAAATATAAATATGATTTCAGAGCATAGAATATGTTATAATGTATTTCAATGAAATCCTGGCATTGACCAACTGAGAAACTGCTTTAAGGAATTGTGTTAATAAAGTATGTAAAAATTATCTACTTTTGGAACAATGTGAAGCTCAGGAACTTAAATTTTACAGCAATTAATTTCAAAATAGAGCAAAAGGTCTACATGTTATAAGAAAAATGCAATTATGAATGCCCTAGTGCTACGTAATATTATGAATTTGCAAGCCTTTTAAAGCTTGATATTTAAAAAAAAATTGAAGGTGAAAGCATATATTATTTGTACTCTACTATTCCAAGAAAAAAGCAAAAGTGGATTTGATTTGACAACAGAATGAAGTATTTGTAAGTCTTCTAATCACTATGGCAGCCATTGGACATTGCCCTAATAACTGCTTTAGGATATATAGTATGGAAATTACTTAATCATCCCACATACAATAGCAAGAATCCAATTGCATTCACATATTAAACTCTCATTAATACCAATAAAAACTACAGCCAATTAGACAAGGAGGCTTTAGTTATAATATTAATTATAAAATGATTTCACCAGTAACCCATAGGATTGCTTTTTCAAAATGATTATTGATCATAAACTCTTATTCAGAATTATATCACGTGTGAAATCAATCTCTGATCACCTAAGTCCTAGGATGTTTTGAATTTTGAAAACCTGAATATATTGGCTGGCTACAGTTTCAAGTCCAGGTACTACAAGAACAATTAAATTTAACATGACAATGCATTATCCATAATCTAAGATAGAGTGGAACAAAACATATAAACATTTCTATAGATTATTTACATAAATTAAGAAGTAATATAAATAAAAATAAAATAAGCAAGTTTCATCTAAATGAAAACTTCCAGGCTTTAACAAAAATAAACTAGGGAGAATTAAAAAAAAAACAGCCTTCTAAATTATTCTACTAATTGTTGTGGACATCTTTTGATCATTTATCTGTGAACAAAGGATGTATTTTCTTAAATGACAAGATTTTGATTTCATGCAAAAGTTAAAAACAAGTTTTATAATTACACATTAAATCATGCAGGAATTGTCAAAATGAAATCTTTAGCCATGATTATGTAAAATGGCATATAAGCTATGTATTAAACAATGTAAAATATGTCATACCATTACTAACTTCCCATTAAAAGAAGATGCATCTTGGCCTTTTAAAATAAATCCATGAAAATATATACACATCAATTATGCAGGTGAAACAATTGCAAAATTAAGAGGAATTTTTGCAACCATGGGTTTCTGTTTAACCACAGCTAAATTCCAAGATTCCATAAGGAAGTGGATTATAAATCATATTCATATGATATCCTAATACTGTGAATCAAATGGATTGGCTGAGAAAAAACTTTTCAGTATTTAATATGGTATCTAAATAAAAGCAAACCAAGTAATATACAAGATATATCAAATATTCTATTATTAGATTAATACATCATTTCCTTGATAATGGCATGGAAATCCCCTCAAAATTATTCATAAGCAAAGATTGTGAACTGAGTTGTCTTGCTAGTGACTCCAAAGAATAACAGGGGATGTAACTGCTATGAATAATAAAAATGATAAGATCTGGATATAAAATTATCTTTAAAAAGACATATATAGAAGAAACTATGTAATATATCTTATCAAGTCATATTGCTACCATAGAAATGAAATCAAGCATTATGTGTATAGAACATAGTAATTGTATCTGTTGTTGGTTCCCTTATATTTCACAGCTTTAATGCTTGAAATTGAAAATTCAATTAACAAAGCAGAAAACCCAACTAATATTTTGGAACTGAAATCTCTTAATATTGCACATCAATGATATAATGGGTCTCAGGTTCAATTCCCATGCTAGTATTTTTGCTAGTCAGACCAAAATTTCTTAAAGAAGAGAGAAGATCAGAAGCACTCAGAAGTATGAATTTTTCTAAAGACATTTAAATTTCTATACCCAAAATATAAATAGAATTAAAATTCCATCAACACAAAATGTCAGACAAACAATAACAGAAGATTATAAAATATCAGTTTTAGTTTATAGAATGAGTTGAGATGTCACCATTGATGAATGCAATTATAGTGCAATAAACTGATGATGACCAACCAAGAAGAGCATGAGTAAACTTTATCACTGAAGAAATCAAAAATAAACTAAGAGACTCATTCAGGTTTCACAGATCTTTATTATTATTTACTAAACTTATAAATATATACATGTGTAACTATTATTGCTAAATATAAATATGCAATAAATTCTTATATTAAATACATTACATGAATCTTTGTTATTTGGAAACAGTTATAAATTTATATTTGCTGTTAGTTACTGATCTACATCTAAATGAAGAATAACTGACCCAGTAAGAGTGTTTATTGGTAACAGTACATAGGAATAAGTAATAGCATTTTAAAATCATAAAGAAAATCATTATTTTTTCTTTTGAGGCAACTATATTGACATTGTGCATTTGTTTTAAATAATTCTTGTGGGCAACCATGTAGATTCTATAAATATATTATTTGTAGATGTATCCTTTTCAGATAGATCTTTTTCAGTGTTGAATAAAATTAAAAATTATGCTCAAAATTCTATTGGGTCAGACTGTCTAACAAAATTAGCATATAATCATAATGATCTGAAGATTCTGTAAAACAAGAAAGATAGAGGACTTTATTTTTAAATAAATTCTTTTAAAATACTATTTTATAAATAAATATTTAATTATAAAAAAAAAAAACTCTCTTTGTCTTTCTAATATCACTACACATTACTGAATTGATTATATGGGGGGGGGGGTGAGTCGTAGAAGCTATTCACAACTGTACCATACTTATAAAGTTATCAGTTCTATTCTTATTTTAAAAAGATCTTAATACATTTAGATTTAAATATGTAAATGCTAAATATAACAAATTTAGTATTTGAAAGTATGGTATAGCAGTATTCGTGAAAATTAATTTATTCCAATTAAACGTAAGTAAATATTTCTCTTAATTTCACTCAAATTTAGAATGGAAAAAAAAACAGTAATCAAAATTGGCAACCTATTTGTATTGTTAAGTAGCTGTAGAAAATATGATAAAACAGAGTAAAATAGTGTCTATTATTTTTTATTACCATATAATTTCAAATTTAAATAACCCTATTTCAATAGAGTAAGACTAATTCGGATATAAAAATCTTATCTGATATATGCACTATATATTTTTTATATTCAGATTTTTTTGCCTTTCTCTATCTGTCATATCTTCAAAGTACAACTAAAACAACAGCAACATTATATGTATTGAAAGAACGACATGGAAGTTTTATTGATAATTAATTTATTTATTCATAGTTATACATAAGTAAATATTTCTACTAATTTCATCCAAATTTAAAATGGAAAAAAAAAAAGTCATCAAAATATAACTAAAACACCTGCAACATTATAAGCAGTGAAAATAAATTTGAAGAATTATATGGAAACAGCTAGCTACTTCTGAAATGAATGTATCTTTTATGATTGTGTTTGTAAATATTATCAAAAATATGTTTTTATATGTGTAAAATGGCTGCAGAAAGGAGTTTGCTATTAGCTGGAAGGAGACCCTTTGATTCCTCTTGGAGGCCTTAAAGGAACCAAGCAGGGCAAATTCCTAATGTCCACTCCATACGTTCTTGTCATTGCAGCTGTTATTACTATGTGATTATTCATATAGTATACAAACATAAACGGGCTGCTCGCCAACATGCATTAGCCAGCATGGTGAGTTTATTGGCTTTTTACCTCCGAGTTTAAGAATATTTTTTTCAATATATATAATCATGACAGACAAAAATAAATCATGGTCCTTATTTCCAGGAGGCTGTAAAGTCATCAACCAAAGCAGTGGTTGATGGCCGAAGGCGGAGGGTGCTCCCCTGATTGTGGACTCATGATGACTTTTTATTTAGGTACTTACAACTGCAGATCACTTTCAAGTGAAGGAAGATTGCAAGAATTAGAAGAAGAACTCTCTTATATTAAATGGGACATTATTGGACTTTGTGAAGTTAGAAGAAAAGGTGAAGAGATAATTGATTTAAAAAGTGAACATATACTCTATTATAAAGGCACAAATATTGGAAATACAAGTGGAGTAGGATTCATTATAAATAAAAAGTGGAAGAACAATATTGTGGAGATTGATGGTGTATCGGACAGAGTGGCAAGATTAGGTATACAACTTAATAGCAGATACCAAATGCAGATAATTCAGGTTTATGCCCCAACAAGTTCTCATAGTGATGAAGTAGTAGAAGATTTTTATATGGATGTACAAAAGGCTTTTGATCAGAGTAAACAACATTTTAAAATTGTTGTGGGAGACTTTAATGCTAGAATTGGTAAACAGATGAAATATGAAAGTGCTGTACTGCTGTGGGTACTTTTGGTTATGGTAATAGAAATGAGAGAGGACATAGACTTGTGGAGTTTGCAGAAAAAGAAAAACTTTATATTATGAATTCTTTTTTTGAGAAAAGGTACAGCAGAATTGCATTATATTTTGACTAACAGAAAATACATATTTCAAGATTGTAATGTTCTTAATAAATTTAATACAGGAAGTGATCATCGATTAGTAAGATTTAAGATACATGTTAATGCAAAACTAAAGAGACAAAAATTATTAAGAAAAACAATATTTACAGTTGATATTCTTAATCTTCAGAAACATTCTAATGAATTTAAATTAGAACTTACAAATCAGTTTCAAGTATTAGTAGATTTTGAACATGATTAGATTTGAATGACATTAATAAGAAAATAACTGATACACTTTTAAAAACTGCAACAAAGATAGCTGGTAGAAAAAAGCAGCAAAAGAAGGAATATGAGGATATACAACAATGATGCATTAAAAAAGAGTTGAAAATGATATAAAAAAAGTATAATTGTGAACTAGCAAAAAAAGCTGTAGAAGAGAATAAAAGTCTAAAGAGTGTAAAACAACATTTTGATATTGGTAGGAAATTTATATCTGCAATAAGAAAAAAAGATGGCATTATGTGTAGAAGACTTCTATCAAGAATTATATAGTAATAAAGAACAAGTGCCTCCTATACCTATTATATCTACCGAATTTCCCAGAATTTTGAATGACATGCAATTAAATTTATGAAGAAAGGGAAGGCTCCAGGTAATGATGAAATTATAATTGATATGTTATAAAGCAGGTGAAGAAATAGAAATTTTTTAGAAAAGTTATATACCAAATGTCTAAATGATAAAGATGTACCAGATGATTGTAAGAATGCAGTATTAGAAATTACAGACCTATCAGTCTTTTATCAGTTTTATACAAAATTTTTACTAAGATAATTACAACTCGTCTACAGAAAACCTTGGATTTCCACCAACCAAGAGAACAAGCTGGATTTAAAAGTGGTTTTAGTACAGTAGATCATATCCAGGTATTGAGAGAAGTTATAGAAAGGACAAGTGAATATGAGTTGCCATTATGCTTAGGATTTGTAGAGTATGAAAAGGCATTTGATTCTATAAACATTTCTTCAGTGATTAAAGCATTGGATATCAAGGTGTAAATCCAGGATATTGTCATATTTTAAAGAATATTTATAAAAATGCAATAGCAACAATTAGATTACATAATGATAGTAGAAAAATCAACATTGAAAAGGGTGTAAGACAGGGTGACTCCATATCTCCAAAACTTTTTACAGCCATGCTACAAGAAGTATTTTGTGGATTAAAATGGGAAGCTAAAGGAGTGAAAGTAAATGGAGATTATTTAAATCATTTAGATTTTGCAGATGATGTAGTTGTTTTTGCAAATAATGCTTTAGAGCTACAGGAAATGTTGCAGGAGTTATCAGATGAAAGTAGGACTAAGTAATGTTTAATAGATTTTCTCAAAATATGAAAATAAAGATTGATTATGATGAGTTAGAAGAAGTTAACAGTTACAAATACCTTGGTCAGATTTTTAATACAGATGGGAACATAATGGATGAAATTAATCATAGAATTAAATTGCTTTTGGTAGAAATAACTTGATATTAAAAGGAAATATGCCTATGTGTTTGAAAAGGAAGGTTTTTAATAAATGTATTTTTCCAATTCTTACTTATGGATCTGAGACTTGGACACTTAATAGAAGAGCAATACAGAGACTTCAGGCCACCCAAAGAAGTATGGAAAGATGCATGTTGGGAGTAACAAGAAGAGATCGAAAACGCAGTGTATGGGTAAGAGAACAAACAGGTGTTACTGACCTCATTGAAAAAATTAAAAGCTTGAAGTGGAGTTGGGCTGGACATATTGCTAGGAGAGATAATAATAGATGGACAATTGAAATTTTAAACTGGATTCCAAGAGATTATAAAAGACCCAGAAAGAGATCACATGTGAGATGGATGGATGAGATAAGAAAGTGTGCAGTGGTGATGTGGAGAAAAGAAGCTAAAGATAGGAAAACATGGATTGAACTTGGAGACACCTTCATTCTGCAGTGGATTGATAATGATTGATGATGATGATGATGATGTGTAAAATGATAAACTTATCCATAGTCTTCAAACAACTATTTGTTCAGCATAAAGAGTAACTGTCATTATCATTAATAAGATTTCTTTGCAGAGCATACAATAATTGATGTAGAAACCAGTTATCAATACTTTCTTCTCATTCTTTAACTAAAGTATCACATTAAAATACACTTTCAGATGAAAGCTACAGATTTGTTTGCAATACCACAATTGCTCAATGTAAGATTCTTGTTATATTTTAAATATATCTCAATATTAAAATTTTGTCATGTTCATTCTTACCAAATAATATAGATATTTAGTTATCAGTAATTGATTAAAGACCACATGACAATTCACATGTGAAAAAGGTAAATGATCTTCAATATATGTATATCATGCTAAACTTGTACTCATCAGTTGGTCCAGATCAACATTTCTCACATGCATATATAATCAGTGCTTCGTTTATATTAAGATAGCAAATCTTCAAACTTTAATGGACAGACTTCAATCTACTCCACACACACACTCTTTAGCCATCCATATCATTGAAAATCTGATTGAAAGTCTGTGTCCAAGTCTCTTATGGTTACATCTAAACTCCAAATATTATACTTGTATTCAATTAAATATTACAAATTCAGCCTTTATTCTGCCCATCCCTCTTCAGTGTAATTAAATGGATATGGTCCTATACATGAAGAGTTAGAATGACTTAAAGTCAACATGAGCATGACAATAATATTGGCATCAACAAGGGACTTCGATTATTAGCATTTCAATGGTGTGGATGGCCAAAGAGCTAGAGAGTGGAATAAATTGAAGCTTGTCTGTTACAGTTTGAAGACTTGCTATCTTAATGTAAACCAAGCATTGATTATATATGGGTGTGGGGGAGATGATAATCTGGACTATGGTAGTTGCATGAAATATGTATATTGATCATTTATCTTCTTCATATGTGTGTTGTCACGTGTCAATTGGTTAATGTGATGGATCTGATAGCTGAAGGGAATTGAAAGTCTGCGTTCAAATCCCTTATGGTTACATCTAAACTCCAAGTATATAAATTATACTTGTATTTAATCAAATATTAAAATATATATAACAAACGATTATATAATATTGTTATAATATAGTAGTATCAAAACATATTCAAGTGCGTGCATGAATATTTTTATACTTATAGAAAACAAATGCTACTTTATTATTTTTATTTAGAATACTATATACATAAGAAAATAAATTTATATTTAAGGAAAAAATTGTAAACTATTTCATAAAAATAAATTTCGTTATAATGAAAAGAACAATACAACCCACAGACAATTATAATTAAAAATAGGATTTAATTCTTTAGAGATTAAGTGTTTAAAAATTATCAGCATCTATTTTACAATTTTTCAAAGTATTTTTCACTGTTTCCGTTAATGGTGGCACTGTGTTTATAATAAGTGGGTCACTCTTTTTGTTATTGATCGATTTCCTGGGAGCTTCAATAATAAATATACCATTCTCATTTAATGAGGAACTAATTAATTCAACTTCAATGTCTTCGGGAATATTAACAATTCGTTTAATTTCCTGATGAATAAACTTATCAGAGTTTTTATTCTTTTCTTCATGAAGTGCGTGTACTTGCAAATTATTTCCAAGACATTTAACATTTATTTCTTCTGGTTTAAAATCCTTCAAATCTAATCGAACAGAAAACTTTTGAGTGAGAGCGGAATAATATCAATTCTCGGTGAATATTGGGCATTATCGATTTGGTTCTTAAAATTCTCTGCCGGCTTTTTAGATATGATAGATAAATACTGAAAATTGGCTATAGATTTATCTACTTTTTAAGTTATTTTCATCGTCAAATACTAAACGCAGAACGACAGCCAAGGGGTTCGAAAAGCATGTTCTTTTACAGTAGGCTTCATTACAATACCAAGGCGAATGAAATATGGTTGAAGACATGCAGTCATTTTGATTGAATTCCTTTATTTGCTCAGATAGCGCCGTAACACTTTTGCTTTATAAAAAGAATTAAGCACACACATGTATATAAGATTTTTCATATCTAGGTTATTCTTGAAGGATTGTGAAAAATTTACAAACTTGTGATTGGTTCCAGTCATTTCTCAAAAGTTAAACTGTGATATTTAGCGACGAATTGAAAAAATATAAAATATGCTTTCCAACAAAATTCCTTTGTGAGTGGAAGGAGTATGACAATGGTAAATGAAAATGTAATAATTATTTATTTATATTTAAAAATCTGACTATTAGGAGTATGGGGTAAGAAATCTGGAGTAAATTATTTTATTCAGAAAGTAAATTTATTTTCTCCACTATTATCATATATATATATATTTAAAATAAATCATGAACATTTAATTTTAAAAAAAAACAACTAAATATATCTTCTTTAAAAAAAAAGTGGGCAATGGGATAGGGTACTTAAACAGACCACTTCGGCCTTATTTTTATTTGTGTACACCTGATAAGGCTCCATTAGGATTGTGCAGCAAAGAACTGCGAGTATAAAGCTTTTAATTATTCATTAAGATCTACCACTAGCTGAGTGGGAGGGTTAGTATTTTGGAAATATTAGTATTTATTGAAGTAGAACTTATAATCGAAGACTAAATTGATTACATTCATAAATGCTGTGTTGGAGGTCCATGATATAAATGTACAGACTTATTTGTTAGTCTGTCGGGTCAGTGTTTGCTATAAATCGCCATAGACCAAACACAAGGGGGAACAGAAGAATAAAGCTATCACAGTGGGATATAGGCTGAAAATCTGGTATCAGGACTGAAGCTGATTTAGTCAATAATATGTATATAATGTATTATGCATATAATTATAAATAAGTATCTTTCAATCTTTATTTAATAATGTTTTTCTTTAGTCAATAAGTTTTGTTAATTGTTGGCATTCAGCATTGTAGTTGAATATGCAACAAACTTGGTGCAGTCACAGTCGTATTCGAACCCCCGTAAAATATTGATTTTCAAAAATGATCCAGTCACAGTAGGGGTTTTTTTAGAATATAGAAAAATATCAGTAGGATAGTCAGTGATGGCTGAATTCGATGTTAGTAATGCTGGGGAATGGCCTCTATATGCTATTCAGAGAATATGTTTATTGCGAAGAAGGGTAATAGATATAACAAATAAGTATTATGATTTACCCATAAAGGAAATGGTATCATATGAGGATATAGTGAAAAAATTAAGTGACCATTTTAGCACCAGACAGACTAAACATATAGCCAGGTTTTCTCTAAGAAATAGAAGACAAATTAAGGGCAAAACTGTAAAAGAGTATGGCATGGTGTTAAGACAATTTAGTAAAAGATTTCTTATATGGAAATTTATGTAGATGAGATACTTTTAGATCAGTTATTATGGGATCTGCTTGATAATAGTCTGATAAGAAATCTGCTGACAGAAACAGATTTAAACTTTGAGTCAGCTATTAAGAAGGGAATGGCTCATGAGCTGATAATAGGAAAAGCAGCTTGTTTTAAAAATATAATTAAATATGAGGAAATTGCAATTGGGAAAACTGATCAAAAAGAATGGGATAAAGTAGTGCTTTTGCTGTGGCAAAGCTGGGCACATTAAAAGAGAGTGCAAATAATGAAATGAAAAATATCACATCTATAAACTGAAAGGGCATTTGGAAAAAATGTGTAGTAAAAGTGAGAAAAAAGCTAGTCAGCAGTGGCAGTGAAAAATAAAATCGAATGCATTTACAACAGACAATATTGTGAGTATTAATAATACGAGAGTCAGCATGCAAAATAAACTTATGTTACAGCTTGAAATCTGTAATGAAAAGATAGAAATGGAAATTAATAGTGGGTCTGGAATTTCACCGATCTCAGAGAAACTATGGAAAGTTTAAGGAAAAACATACAAATATATCAATTAAAGACTTCTATCAGAGCTGTTGATATCAGTGGAAATGAATTAGGAATGATAGGTTATGTGATAGTGCCTGTAAAGTACAGAAATAAAAGTGTAAAATTACCAATATATATTGTAAATGGAAAAATCAGTCCATTAATAGGTCAGGACTGGTTTTAAAAGTTAGGAATAACCATTAATGTAAAAGCAGTAAATAACGTGTCAAGTAGACTAGAGATAAAGCAAAAACTCCAGAATTATTTGTGAATAAATTATGTTAATAGCAGCAAGCCCTGTCCATATTGAGTTGATGGAAAAATAAAATCCTATTATCTGTAAAGTCAGGAAAATACCATTGGCACAAAAAGAAAAAGTAAAGAAAAAAATCAAATCACTCATCAGCAAGAGCTTATTAACGATGTTGGCAGATTGGGCAATGCCATTAGTAATAACCACTAAGTCAAACAGGAAAATTAGAATGTATGAGGATTATAGTTACTATGAAGGAGCATATCCAGTATCTAATTTAAGAGAAGTGTTAGCTAGGTTAACAGATGCAAAGTTTTTTGTAAAATTAGATAGGAATTCCACATTTCATCAGTTCGAGGTACTGAAAAAACAGCTCAAATCTTAATTTTAACAATGCCTTTTAGGTTATTCAGCTGTAATAGACTTCCATTTGGAATCTCTATGGCTCTCAACATTTTCTAAGGGAAAATTGACCACATTCTAAATGGATTAACAGGAGTCATACCGTATTTTGACAATATTCCAATTATGGCAGTGACAATAAAAGATTTAAGAAATATGGTATTAAGAGTTTGTGAAAGACTAAGTAGGGCAGGGGTTAAGTTGAACAAGAAAAAAATGTGTGTGGAAAACTCAAGAATTAATTTTTTTTAGGCCATATCATCCCAGACAAAGGAAAAAGGCTGTGCCTGGATAAAATCATAGCAGTAAAAAACACAAATAAACCCCAGAATGTAAAACAATTGCTAGAATTTTTGAGACTAGTAAAATTTTATGAACAATTTCTAAACAACAAAGCAATGATAGCTAAATTATTATACAATTTGTTTAGAAAAGATCAAAAATGACAGTGAACACAGATACAAAAATTAGCTTTTGAGAAAACAAAGGCACTATTAATGTCAGATAGGTTATTGGTCCAATATGATAGTGAGAAAAAACTGCAAATAATTACTGATGCATCTGAATATGGAATATGGGCAGTATCTGTGCACCCTGGTGTAAAGGGAGAATGGCCAGAAATGTATGCTTTGTGAACTCTCTCAAACGCAAAGAAAAATTATAGCCAAATTGATAAAGAAGCATAGCCATTGTATTTGCACTGAAAATTTTTTACCAATATATATGGGGGAGAAATTTTAAAATATTTACTGACTATAAGCCATTATTAGATATTTTTTCCTATGACAAATTAGTGCCCAAACTCATGAGTCCCAGGATGTTCAACTGGCAGAATATTTTGGCTGCATATGATTATCAATTATATTGCAAAAATGGGAAAGATATCATGCACACTAGACTAGAACCTATAAATTCAGAAATGGAGGTAAATTATATAGATAGCATGACATCAAGCATGTTAAAGAATGAAACAGTAGGAAAATGGACAAAAGATAATCAGGGATATCAGATATTACTCAAATGGATAAGAGAAGGATGGCCTAAAACAAATCCAAGTTATTGAGATCAAGGATTTTGGGTAAACAGAGAAAAGTTGTCAGTTTGTAAGGGATGCATAACAATGGAGGATAAAACAGTAATATCACCTGATGGTTAGAATAATATATTATAACTGTTGCATAAAGGTCACCCAGGAATAGTAAGAGCAAAATCATTGGAGCGTAGTTATGGTTGGTAGCCAAAAATAAATGCAGACATTGAAAAATACATAAAGATGTGTGATACTTGCCAGACAGAGATGGCACTTCTGGAAAAAATTATATAGCATGGCCTAAGACAACCACACCATGGAAGAGATTGCACATTGACCACACAGGACCAATCAGAAGAAAAATAATAATTATTACAAATGCACTTTCAAAATGAACAGAATGCCATGAAGTAAAAAATACAACCACAGAGAAAACAATAAAGTGTTTTGACAAAGTTTTCTCAATACAGAGATTACCAGAAAACATAATGTCAGATAATGTGACTGGTTTCACAAGTCATATCATGCAAAAATATTTTAAAGAGAATGGAATTCAACATATTAGTACTCCTCAGTATCATCCTGAATCAAATGGCAGGGTTGAAAAATCAGTGCAACAAATTAAAAAAAGCTTTAAAAATGTAATTACGTATATTCATAAAATACTCTGCAGGAAATAATGCTTTGGCAACATTAAACACCTTGCATGGTAACCAGAACTCCTACTTGGAAGAAGATTAAGAATAAAATTATCATTAATTCATGCAAAGAAAAATAGAATGAGCCAAGGCAATTATTATAATACAAAGGTCAAAATTGGAGCATAGTATGGTTTTGTGATGTGTTAAGTAAAACTTGGTTTAAAGGAACAGTAGAAAAGATTCTGTCAAACCATTTAGTAGCGATTAGGGGTGAAAATAATGTCATATATAGATGCCATGAAAAACATGTTAGAGGATGGAAAACAACAGACACATTCAATATTGGAATGATGAATGCAGAAACCGAAAAGAAAAGGTATAACCTAAGCCAGAGATTCATGAAAACCAAAATGATAATGCCATGAGAGAAGAAGAATTGGAAGAAAATGAAAACTTAGGTACTCATTTTATAGCTAAAGACGCCGCTCTATGGTGCCGTTTTCGCGCTAAAACACATAAAAATGCTGTTTCCATGGCCGACATGTTCGAATGCGCGTTTTCTATAATACTTTTTTATTGTGCTACAGAATGTAGGCCACTATGTCGCATCACAGTACAGCATGTATGTCGCATAGCAGCAAATAC
Organism: Epiperipatus broadwayi; assembly: GCA_028023455.1. Lineage (NCBI taxonomy): Eukaryota > Metazoa > Onychophora > Udeonychophora > Euonychophora > Peripatidae > Epiperipatus > Epiperipatus broadwayi. The sequence continues at coordinate 334,215 of JAQFVV010006734.1, read as the reverse complement.
ATTTTCCGAATTCGCACAGTTTATAAAATAGTTATGGCTTGATGAGAGAGTTTGTATTTGAATTGGATGGAAATGTTGTTTTCATTTGATTTTTTTTATTTTAAAGTATTGAAATGTTCAGATTTTTTAAAGTAATAATTCTAAGACTTTTTACAACATATTGTATTGAAGTTTTAATTGGGAAAATGTTGAAGATCTATGTTTTTAGTGAGTTGCAATTAGGTAACGCATCAAGTAATGTACTGTTCGTAACATTCCATGAGACAAAGAAGATTCTATCATGTGTATATTTTTGAAGTAAAAAAGAGTGGTACCAAAAAAATATCCAGTAAGAAAAGTACAAATATGCACAATTATTTGTAAATTTCATAAAAAGTAAATATTATAAACATGTTTAATAAGTAAAGAAGAGATTTATATGTGTTTGTTGTTGTTTAAAAAAAGTTTGAGTTTCTTTCTTTTGTCCGAGTACGGTTATGATTTTGAATTTTTTTATTTTAGCATTACAAACAACAGAACACTAACCCTAAAACTAACCCTAACCCTAAAACTAACTGTAAAACTAACCCTAATCCTAATCGTAACAACTTTTACTTTTTATTGTCATTTTATTTGAAGTAAAAAATAGCCGTAATATCTCTTTGTCTGTAAAAAAAAAAAAAAAAGTAAAACGAAGACTAAAAAAATAAAAAATAGACTAAGAAATTTTACTTTTTATTACAATTATTATTTTTTAGTTAAACAACAACAAAAAAAAAGGTCGTAACACAAGTAAAAAAATATCCGATAGAAAATTGATAAAAAAAAAAGCCGTAACACAAGTAAAAAAATATCCGATAGAAAATTGATAAAAAAAAGCCATAACACAATTAAAAAAATATATGATAGAAAAAACACGAATCAAATTGTAATTTGTTGATTTTATTTTGCATTTATTATTATCATTTAAATTGTATACATTAATAAAAAGTAATATTCATAAAAGACAATTTTGTTTTGTTTTTATTTTCACATTACAAAAAAGCACAGCAAAATTATTATAATCAACGGCCAGGAATGGTCATATTTTATAGTTTTAGCATGAAAACACCACCATCCAATGGCATCTTTATCTATAAGACTAGCACCAAAACTTGCAAATGTTTATAGAACAGAAAGAAGTGTAAAATGTACCAGTAGAAAAGAAATTACCCAGATCTATTCAGGAAAAGCATAAACCAAATATATTTCAAGATTACATTTAATAAAGTAAATGGGGTTTATTCTGGGAAGGGGGAGATGTCATATTTTGTTAAAAATATATATTGCTTTAGTAAGAATATGTTGTATTAGCTATAAAGCTAGATTTTTTAACTCCAGAAGAAATAATAAACTTAAATATAGAAACATATTGTAAGTTTTAAGGCAATGAAAAAAGATTGCTGAAAGATAAAGGAAACTTAAATATAGATAGATATTGTAAGTTTAAAATTAATGACAAAAGATTGCTAAAAGATAAAATGAAATGGGAATTATTAATGCTGAAAAGGTTTAATGGATTTAAATATAGAAATAACTGTTATTGTTTAGATTAGAACATTAATATACTAAAACTAATCAAACAAAAAAATAAATATTTGAAAGACTAATTGCAAAGTAATGTGCACGTTGCAATGAAACACCTGATGGTAATCAGTGAAAGGACGCATTAACCTAATGGATATTGCTATTACCCTATTGTAATAATTAATAATAATAATGGATATTAAGCTGTGAAAAAAGTATAAATAGTGTGTGCTGAAAAGAACAAGGGTCTTTTCAGCTTTTTCTTACTCTTCATGTAATGGTGCTATTGTTGTTTCATGGGATGTCATGAGAAAAGGATCTAGAAAAAAGCTGCAGGGAAAATGTACCAATTTTTTTGCCATGAGGGATGGCTTCACAGAGTCAGCCTGTGTAGATGCAAACAGCTGGATAGGGAACTTAAACAGACTGCACTGGTCTTATTTTTATTGTGAAAACCTGATAAGGATACATTAGGAGTGTGCAGCAAAGGACTGTGAGTATAAAGCTTTTAATTATTCACTAAGGTTTACACCTAGCAGTGTGGTGATATTAGCTTAATACTTTTAGCATTTATTGAAGTAGAACTTAAAAGCAAAAACTAAACTGATTATGCTTGCAAATGTTGCATTGGAGGGCCATGATATAAGTGTACAGACATTTGTTAATCTGTTGGGTCAGTATCTGCTATAAATTACCATAGACCAAACATCGTAGTGGGATATAAGCTGCAAATCTGGAACCAGGACTGAAGCTGATTTGGTCAACAATATGTATATAATATGTTATGTATATAATTGTAAATAAATAACTTTAGTCAATAAGTTTTATTAATTTTTGGCATTCAACATTGTAGTTGAATATACAACAGGTTAGAAGAAATATATATGTAACAAGAACTATGAAGTAGATGAATTTACTGAAGTGTGTAATAGTTTCAAAGATGCTAATAAGGTTTCTGATCTGCATAAAAATATCTGATTTTGTCTAAAAAAAAGTCGTTTTATGTGATTTCACATCTTCTAGTAATATAAGGTATAATATATAATAACAAAACTTAAATATATTCCAAACAATGGTAAACAATTTATAATACAATATAAATAAAACCTTCATACTATTCCATAGCTTCTCTCTTATTAGGATGACATAAATGATTAAACAATTGTAGAATATTATGGCAACAAAAAGTCACTCAAATCTGGTAATATATTATATGCATCAAGTACCTTGTTTGATTGCTTAACTGTCTTTAACTGTTTAAATCTTACATAGAAGGAATTTCTGTATATGCAGCAGATAGGCAGGTGCTATTTATTTAACTCTAGTTAAAGCCCAATGGTTAGCTAATAGTACTGCTATCATATAAATAATATCACTTCCCTAATATTATCCAAACTAAACAATTGTGCTTTCATATAAATAAGCAGAGTCACTTGTCATTATTTCATAATATTAATATTAAACCCAATTTAAAAACTAATATAATATATCATTTAAGATCTGATTTAAAGAAGGTTCTTAATGTCATATTATTATTTTAGTAACTTTACTACATCTTTTAAATGAAATATATTTGTGTCACATGAAGTATTTAAAAAAAGAGTAATTTTAACTGGAAATATTGTGTTCAATCCAACAGCTGGATTTCTTGAATGTCACATGATCTATCCAATAAAGGACCATACAATTATTGTTTGGTTATTACTATATCAATGAATCAAAGCTTTTATTAATAACATATAAAGCTGTATAATGATTTTAATTTAAAGTTTTTATTCAATTATAAAGAAATTATGTTAATTTTAATGATATGAATCGACCAAGACAGTAGTGGTTGGTCAGAAAATAATACAAAAATTAATTATTACATTTGTCAGTAATATAATAATCATTCAATATTTTGCATAATTTTTATGTAAATGCAACTAATTGAATCATTTCTAAAATAATTATTTTAAGATATGCTAGAGATTTTATTCAAAGATGCTGCAATCGTTTGTTCATATCAATACATGAAACTAGAGTGGTTGTAGCTGTTCCTGTGGCAATGTTAATAGTTATTTGAACATGATATGTTTATCTAATGTGGCTTCTTTTCAGAGGGAATACATTGCTATTGTTTTCATTTAGGATGATAATAAAATATTGTTTTTTCTTGTAATTAACATTTAGAAATTAACACAAATATTTATTACAGAAAAATATAAAATATTAAAAAAAATATTATTTTAAATATTTATAATGATGAATTCTAGATTTGAATACATAAAAAAAAATTACATTTATCCAATTGACACTATATGAATAAATTGAAATAAAAAGTAAAGGTAAATTTACTCCAGATATTATTATTTGTCAAAAAGCAGTTTATATATAAATACATTAGATCTTACTATATCACAAGTATATTATCATGACAAGTTTAAATACAATTTGAACCTACCTAAATAAATTTAGAAAAAGAAAAATAGATAATTAGAAATTTTATTACGAATCTCTAGTCTATAAATAAATTTCTGCTTGCGTTTGTCAATTTCTACCCAGGCACAGTAGATGATTATAACCTACTGCATTGCATCTTAAATAAAGAAAGTGGTTCATGCATCAATTTGGGTGCATTAAAATTTATATATACTTGTGTTATGCACGACTACTCAGCATTTATGACAATGCATAACATCATCTTAGTGGCAATTATTACATATTTACAAACGAATAATCCCTAGCAGTTTGTTTTTTTTTCATAAGATTCCATTTGATGTTATGTATATTTAAATGTATGGCTGGCAGATGTAGATTTTCTAGAGTACCATAATAGTGAAATATTTATTCATATACTGTCTGCACGTATTTCCATGATTAAATTTATTTATTTTTTTACATTTGCATATATACTATACATGCACAGACAGTCCAAATCTTTTAACATTGATTGGTATGGAACAATTAAATGGTTTTGTAGTTGTGAAATTAGAAATGTTCTATTTGCTTCTTGCTTACGTTTTGGCGGCGATACTATAATAAAGTACCCCTGCTCAAAAATTTAACGGTCATCATTGGACAAAGTTCAAAAATTTGCTAGATTTATATTTCAGAAAATGGGAGCAGGAGAGATTGGTGTATATCTTGCCAAATGTCCTTTTCAACGGACTTAACTTTTGGTCTACATTTTACACAAAGCCTTATTTATATATACATAAATTGCAAAAAAAAAAAAAATCAACATTCTTTTCATCTTTATAAAACGCACATATTCTAATCCATTAACCATAATAAAACTTATTGTTTAACTTATGACTCATAAGAAAGATTTTAAATATGTAGCTTAGGAAATGAAGACAAAAATGAAGTTGAATGCCAGTTGAAATTCTCCACGTCAGTTTAGATATCTACGTGTATTTGCAAAATTAGTGTATAAATTTGCATGCTAAAAGTTCAATGAACGGCCTGCAAAGCTATGAAGCATTATTTTTATATTAGCTCTAGAAATACAATTGGTAAATCAATGGTCGTCTAATCATTTTTTTGTTTTATGTCACCACTTAATTTAAGGATTATTAAATCATATTATTATCTTTAATTTTATTAATATTTCCATTTTCTCTTTTTTATTACTATAGATAACACAATTTAATTTCACTTTTTTCACTATTAATAACCTAGCTTGACATTTATAACAATTATTCCAATATCCCCACCGCGTAATTTTTCTTACGCTTCAGACTCCTTTATTATTAATGCTACTTCGGGTTATTATTAATACTTTTAATTTTTATCAACAGCACTAAAGAAACATTTCCTATATTTTACTTTTATTGAGTTAGTAATAAATTTAACTATTAATATATATATCAATTTAGTTATTAAACAAATTGCTCAATCTTAATTAAGAAGTTAACATTTAATTTTTTCTTCCCAATTTTTTAAAACTATTACTTCCACATATTATATCGTTTTAAATAAATCAAGCAAATAAATTGATGTCTAATAATACAATAAAGTAAATTTATAACAGAAACATTTTTTTACAATCGCGAAAGCCACTTAATCACAATGTTTTATATCAAGTATATGTTTGAAGTTCTTTCTGGTAATATGTTTCCACTTGCTTTATATTTACTTAATCAGTTGCAAAGTATTAACGTGAATTGTAGTACTGTTAAATAAATATTTAATAAATTGACACTTAATAAGCACTTAATTAATAATTATTCCTTCCTTTTCCTTTCCAAAATGGCTTTTCATATCTCCACAAATTTTGTTCCCTCTAAATGAACCGTTTATTTTTACATGCTCATTGCAGATATATTCTCTCTCCTACATATCGATCATCTTTTTATAGACATTTTCAAGAATCATTTCTTCTTTTTTATATTACTTTTCATATCATAATATATATTATTTATTACAAGGTTTTTAATTTTTTCGTACATCTTGTTTTTCAAATTTTCACATTTGATCATTTAAAAAACAATATGTACAGAAAAATTTGATGCTTGCAAAAACATGTACAGAAAACTTAAAAAATAATAAAGTTTGTAACAAAAAAATATAAATAATATACATAATAATGTCAATATATATAAAGAATCATTCTTCAAAATGATCATAAAAGATAATCTAAATATAAGAGAGGAATTATAATGCAATGAGTATAAGGATGCTTCATAAATATCGATAATCTTGTCAAGCATTGGTGGTCGAGTGCTCAGCACAGCTGCCTTACAAGCAGTTGTCCCGGGTTAGTGGGTTCACTTTCCAACCGATGCTATGACACATGGAAATATATATATCAGTAATCTTGAACTTAGTTTTTGATCATCTTATTCTATTAAAGCTTAAGGATAAATAGTGTACTCCTATTTGTAACTCAAAGATATATATGATTGTCAAAATTATACTCTAGTATGGATCGTATAGAAACCAATCAAAGAAATTGACATGAAAATAAACTCTACCATTTTTAAATTCTAATAAACCAAACAATGTTCTATAAAAGTTAGTATTCAATATCATTATTATGTGACCTCTTTAAGGTCTCAATTATTGGATAATTCTTAAATAAAATTTTTCTTTGACAAATATTACATTAGCAATTGAGATCCAACTATAAGCTTCTAAACAACAAGCGAGCACATTGCAAACTGAATCATGATACCATCTGATAAAAGTTATAAATAATTTTCGGTCATAGCCTAAATTATTTTATCCTTCTCTCAAAGGTTAAATCTAAAAGAACTCTTATGAACAATATTCAGAAAAGCTAGCTAGCAGCAACCTCTGTTTGGACAAAAAATTCTCATACTGAATTTTTATATGAATAGTCAACTACTACTATACCAAACTTTACTGGTACATTCAAATCCCCTTTCTTAAAGTACCTAGCTATTCTTTTACAAATTTCTCCATTGAATATTAGAAATAACTGGCATCTATAGAAACATGAATAATCAGTGACTACCATATGGTAGAGCATTTAAACTCCATTCCCAGTTCAGCTTCTAGCATTTTTCTGAATCATTAAAACTTGGTGTTAAAGCTAGAAGAAATGCAGATATGCATCTAACTTTGAATCCCAAACCTCATTGATCAAAGTAAAACCCAGAAAAGTCTAAAAATGTGATAATCATTGATTACACTAACTTACTATAGATGGCATTAGAGTAGAGAGCTGGTCTTGTTTATCATATATTATATAAACTAAGGAGTTAAGTATTTGATCTCATTATTAAATTATTTTAATAGAATTGGTGGGGGGTAATGGACTGGGGGAGGGGTCCTTCTGTCTTACTAAATATAATGGATGAATTTTTACACTAATTAAATAAAAATTGGGAAGAGATTTGGTTTAATTTTCCTTGAACAAAATTTGGTACTATATAATTTAAAACTGAATTAATTATTATATAATGGAGCAGTAGTAAAAAAAATTATTTATAATTTATGTAACTGTGATGGATATTGAGTGAATGAATGAAAGCAGTTAATGATAGGAATGTATTTTCTAGAGGAGTAATCATCTTACTTAAGAAATATCTTCTGTAAGCTTGAATAATTAGACGGCAGTGCTATTATATCCAAAGTAGGCTGAGAAATTTGTATGGTGTTTTGTTTATGAACTCTTTAAATATTAAATAAAAATAGTATAAGTAAATCTAAATGACTATAAAAGTAGTCATTAAAATAGTATCACCATATGGTTGTACTGTCTTTAATTTGATCAGTTGTTTTCCATTTATTCTCTGAATTGCAATATAAAAATCTCTGATATGAAGTTTTAATTAAAGCAAAAAATTGATTACTCCAAAGGTCATCACTATGATGCCAACTTTGCTTTAAAAAAATATTATTAGATAAACCTTTTTAAAAATTATTGATCCAACCTAAGAAAAATCTTTAAAAATCAATTATGTTGAGTCCATCCCAAAAACAGGAAGCTGTGATTATATTTCAGCAAATAAAAAATCAAAGTCCATTAGAAATTATTGGTCAATAATATTCAATGTTAAAAGCCTCAAATCAATGTTGACGTAGTTCCGCTAAAATAAATAAATGTCACAAAGTCATTCTTGATGGAAGTGATAATAGCAAAGATACTTTATTCTTTTATACGGATTATTTTGAAGATTAACATAAATGTTTATCATACTAAAATATTGAAGATCTCTTATTTTTTATATATTTCTTTAATCCGTCCTAATGAAGCCAAAACTAAGGATTATTTATTTACAAGACTGCATTTATCCAGTAACATTGTCATTTTTATGTCATTGCTTCCAGAAAAATGCTTTTTAAATTGAATGAACGATTTCATCACTCAATGAGAACAAAATATATTATGACTTTAAAGATTCTAACCTTATGATCACTGGAAAAAATATTCATATGCTGATAAAATTTGGCACCAGCAATTTTCAAATGTAAAAGAAATTTAAGGAAAACTTATGATCTAAAATGGAAGTCAGACAATAAATATTTATAGTTTTAAGTTCAGGCTCAAACTTAAAGCAAATAATATATTTGATCTTGCATGTGTTGTTTAACAGATTACATGTATAATTTACATGCAAAAAAGGTAGATTGGTTAATGCAAATATTATTCCCAGAAATTTAGCAGAAACTTTACCTCTTGATAAGTCACTTTGACAAGTTAGGCAAAATAAGATTGATGTGATAATTTAATCTATCATGACTCTTTTAGTTACTCATTATGTTTACAAAAACAATTCTCTTCACTTTTCTCTGGAACTATTAATATAAGCTTGAGATCTATCATTTAATGTTAATTGATTACTCAAGTTTATAGCAGACAATTCCTAAATAAGTTAAAAAATAATTTCTCTTGAAAGTAATGGTTCAGTGTATTTCCATCTGGGTGTTTTAAACAAATTTAAATGAGATAATACAAATAGATAATGTGATAAGTGATGTGAATAAAACTAGCAGTGATATTTATAATTATTAATTCTTAATCAACCCATATTTTAACTAAAGGATTTTAAAGATGGGGAATTGTGACTATTACACTTTACCTTAGCAATGAAGATAATGCCAACAAACATTATTTCAGATATATGTAAGTCAATTCAAAACTCAAGTGATCCTGTGGTCCATTGATTCCATTATAATACAATTAAATGGATGTTGCAATATCATTACCTACTCCCTGGTAATATAAGGATCCTAACATGACAAATTCAATAGATTTGGCTTTGCATAATAAGATTCTTCCAAATATAATTAGCTAAAAGGAAATCAATGTTTCCAAATTTAACAAAACATTGCATTACCATCATCATCATATACTTATAATCTATCATTGAACCAAGTATATTATGTAACTTTAGTATTAAGATGTTAGAATAATTGTATTATAATGATGAAATAATAAAACACTAATCACCAGTAAATATTACTGTTATTACTGGGTCATACGACTTTGTTGCCTAATCACAATAATTTACATTCAGGCAGAGAGTTTAATATTTTGAATCATCAAGTGAAAAGCTTAATACTTTAATTTAATTAATAAATGTATTGTTTTGGTCTATAAATAAATAATATTTCTCAAACCAAATAACATTATTGCTTTAAACATTTATATGCTAAAATTAAGTTCTATTTACTATTTACAAAAAATTAATAATCATCAAGTAGATGACAAAGTTTATATATCATACCCAATATATACCATGATATTTCAACTTTTTTATATACTGTATGTATAAATTTTTTGGGGTAAAACTATGTATTATCTACATCATATAACAGTAAAAACATTATATATATATATATATATATGCTACTTATGAATACATGTATTGCTAAATATGTGCATAATAGTGAAAGTGACTTTTTAAATAATGTTAACTGTGTGCATTTCATGTTTTATGTAAAAAAAAAAAAATGACTATATAAAAAAATCAGAATTACTGCTTTAACCATTTTGGATTATATCCACTACATATGAGAGGTAAGTCAAATTAATCAATTAACTCCTGTGGTAAGATTATAATGAAAAACCACTACATCATCCATTTTATTAGTCTCATAGGCAGCTTCTAAACAAGAGATAGTCTCTACATAAATAATACTCTCAAGAGAAACTATTTATTGGGCAGATTGCTTTTATAAGAAATTGATTAAACACAGGTCTTCTATTCCAGCACAAATTTCAACTTTCATTCCATATGAAGACTAAATTTTAGAAGATGATTTTTTTCAAGATTAAAATGTTAAATATAATTAAGACTAGATTATTTGAAACTTTCTTTGAAAGCACCGTGCCTCTTGATAAAAATGCCTGCTTAATTCTGAAGCTAAGTGACACTATTAAATCTACTCAATACATAGTCATTAAAACCAGATAAATAATCAAAACTATATTTTTCATAGAAGTCATTTGTTAAGTTATTATAGTTATAAAAATAATTAAATATATGCTATTATTTATTATTATACAATTTTGATGCACTTTCCTGTTCATTATTCTATACTGAATTGAGATTAGATTTACATCAAATAATCAAAAGTTATACACAATAACTGAAAAACTTAGATACACTGATATGGATTTAATGGAGGAAAGGGATTTTAAAATATTCTATTATTAAAATTTGAGTTCATGCATATAGTATAAATGAAAAACTCATATAACTTTGATTTTTGTTACTTGTCATAAGATATGAATAAATAGTGGCTTGCTCTAATAGAAAAGTAAAAAGAGGCATTCAAGTTAAAATGAATATAAAATTATTTACACTTTTTTTAAAAAAAATTATAAATAAAAATTATATGTACCTTGTATATGGCATAGTAGTTGTAATAAACAATAGAAATAGATTTCAAAAACAAAAGCATTATTTAGAAAAAATGGTTTAGATACATTATTTTTTAAAACAAAAAAAAAAAAACAATATTACATTAATTTCATAATTTGTTTAGTTAAAAAATAAATCAAATGCATACCCTGATTTTTAATAATTGTAGAAAAGTAGAATTGGAATCCATTTGTTTTAAATGTTAAAATGAATATGGAACATTTTGTGTATGGTAATTTTTATTTAAAATAAATAAATAAATTGTAACATAAACTTACTTGTTCATCATGTGTGAAAAGTTGGAATTACCAAAAATGGGTAAATTATGGCCACAATAAACAAATAGAGAACTTATTCATAATAGAATGTTATCGTATTTTTTCTTTTTTTTAATCAATATATCGACACTAATCTGACCAATCCACAACAATCTGGGATTTTTATTCTCTAGAAAATAATAACTAAATACCGACTTATCATCAATATTGGATGCATAATTTGATTAATTAGTCTTGTATTTAAAAAGTCTGTTTGTGATCTAAAAAAAATTTCAAGACTCATCAGCCTGGACTTGAATGCCCAATTTTTTTATTACAGTAATTCATTGCAGGTTTTTAAAAATCTTTTATTCATTTTCTTAAATCCTGTGTAGTTTAACACAGAGTTATGATAACCGTCTTTAGAATTAAAGGTTCCTGAATTGAAATTTAATTTGCCATTCTTGATGCTCAAATACCAAATAAATCTTAGAATGACTAATCATTTAATTGAAAATTATATTTAAAAAAATATTTCAACATATTACCAAAATAAAATTCTATATTTGAAAATAAATATGTATATGAATTTAGAGATGATATTTTTAATAGCATAGTAATGTTATTGTCATTGCCTTCATACATGGATAGACAAAGAATTAATACTTACATAAACTGGATATTTTTTAGGCATAATCAATATATTGTAAATGTATATAATACTAATCTAAGCACATAATTTTACAGCTTATCAAATATGTAATGCTAAGAATATAAGTCTATTTTTAAAAAAAAAAACCAAATAAGTCTGAATATATTACTAAGACAATTTATAAGCAAATTTCTAAAATATTATTTAAATAAACTTATAAATAACACCTACCTTTTGCTAATTCAATGTCAATCTATTTTGTCAAAAAAAAAAAGATCTTCTATCTGACAACATAAAATGTTTGTTATTTCTTTGCAAATTATCTTAGTAACATATTCACAACTGTTTATTCCATAAAATAGATTTAATAACAGTAACATATTGTTCTTCCTTTATTAATGATAACGCCTTTAATGTATTTTTATTATGATGAGTAGTTTTAAATAATGAGCTTTAATGTGTTGAAAATTATCTACACAAAATATGCCAATTACATGAATAATTCCAGCTGTTTGATTAACTGAATTAATATCTACTGCAAGCACAATAAGTTATTTCTCTATCCTGATATTACAAAAACACGAATTATAATTATCATTTGAATTATATTACTTTGATTATATCCCAAAAAGTGAACAAATTCTGGAAGCAAATTTATTTGATAAATTATAAAGATGAATACTTTAAATTAAAAATATTATGCACTCAAATTTATATGGTTGAACAAGGGCTGGCAGTGTTATTCCCCCTAAATATTTTAGCCCTCTTCCTTTGGAAAGGGCATTATTCTGGATTTATTTTTATGTATGAAGGACAAGGCAGTCTGCATTGTCAAAGCCTATTATGAAATGAACAGATCCACCAAATTGTTTCCAAGTACTAATATTGATTACATAAGTAAATGCAAAATTGGAGTGAACTGTTCCACAGATATTAGACTGCCAAGAATAATGATTAATAAGAATTTAGTACACTATGTGTTATATATATTCCCTCAATTTTAATGTCTGGTGAAGAATAAACCTGTGATGTTATCAGCTTTCCACATTAGATAAATATATTTAACCTAGTTTAATGTTATTTTAATTAATTAGTCTTATATAAACAAATACAGCAAATAGTTTAAAACCAGTGCTTACATTATTTGATAATTTAATTTATTTTCTATTAGTTCATTTGTAACTTTTAAATCAGAGAATATATTTCTTCAAAAGAACTACCAAAAAAAATGCATTTCATTGCCTTAAAATTTAAATAAAAACTTCTAAAAATATAAAATATCAAAAGCTAAAAGTTAAACTAGTCAATAAAACAACAAATTATATCAAATTCAGAATTTAAAAAATTAACCTTCTATATCAAGGCAGATTTTTGAAGTGTACTTAAGAAGTTTGCCTTGGCAGTGAAACCAATTGGCTGTGAAATTTTGGATGGTTTTTTAAAATTCTGATTTGATTTAGTTTGTTTATCTTACCTTTTCTATGTTATTTTTTATTGTTTATTTTACTATTGGGTTTTACATTGAGCACAAAATAATATATCTTTGTATATAAAACATTATAATAATAAAATATAATAAGTAATACATTCTGCATAAATAATTCTTAAAATTTATTTAAATAGTTTTCTATTGTAATAACTTGCTTTCATAAGAAATATGCTTATAACTATTATGATGCAACACAATATGGCTTCTCCTTTCTCAGAGCCAGAAATCTCTCAGCCACTATGCCCAGAGAAACCTGTTAACCACTTTACGTTCACTTTCTATTCCCCGCTCTTGTGATTCCCATATTCTTCTCTATCCTGCTCTATTCCATTTCCACAACATTATCTTTGTCCACTTTATGACCATTATATCTAAATCCTCCTTATTTTTTTTCCAACCTAGCAAAAAAACCAAGAACTCACTTTCTGTATCCTCACTTTGTTTATATTTATTTTCCCAGAATTTGAATGGTAGAGTGGTTAAATATATATTATAATAAAATTGGTCAAGGTAAAATTGAAAGTGGGAGTAATAATGGATATAATAATAAGAGAGAGAAAAATAATAAAACATAAAGATAAAAAAATAAAGAAGTTAAGCAAAGTTATTTTAAAAAAATATGTCCAGTAATGAGAATTGTTGAATATCATGATTAACAATTGAATAAGTAATAATAAGTTGAACATACATTGTTATATATGAAAATAAAGTTAATGGTAGGTCATGAGGAATGAAGAAATGTGTAGTTGATAAATAAGAAACAAAATGAAAGGCAAGAGTTTTATAATGAGGAAGTTTGGTGGTGGTTGTACAAATAGTTTTATAACATGCATTTTTCTTTCAACACCTTTATGCCATTTCCTGTAACATTTAGCAACTACTACATATTAGATAACAGTGCTTAATAAATTTCTATCCTCTGTTGTCCTAATCAATATAACCATACTAGTTTCAAGCTTACAGTTTTCATCATCGAATAGTTTTTGAATCTTGGAACAGTACCCCTAGATTTTTAGGATCAATGCACCTCACTCTAGCAACCATCATTCACCTCTCTGATATATTATCAAGCTACCAGCCAAAAACTGAAAAACATATAAATACATTCAATATTAACCATCTTCCTTGTATAGTCACATAGATCTAAAACCAGTTGTTTCATCTCTATCCTGTGGTCAGTATTTGATGTAAACCAATCAAATATCACATGACTCCAGCTATATTTTTCTTTTACAGTAGTTAACATGGAGGTAGTGAAAAAAAAGAAGTTTCTATAAAAGCAATATGTAAGTTGGAGTTATGTTATAATCATTTGATATTTTATTGGTTTGTACAATTGTTCTGAATATATATGATATAAATTGGCTAGTGATGGTTAAAAAAAAATGAAAAAGATAATGAAACCAATAAAATATGGGAATGTTTAAGAATAATTTACTTCATTATTGTTGGAAGAAATTTTGTATAATATAGAAAGAAGTAATGCAATAAGGATGCCGGGGGGGGGGCGATTAAGTGGAATTAAAAGTTAGAATATAACGGATGTATATGAGAGCCAATAAACAAAATTATTTCAAATATATTAAAGATTTTGTTTGTATGTATATATATACACATGAGAGAAAAACAATGCATAACGCTAGCTGAATTCAATATAAAATATTTGAAATGTCCCATAGCTATATTATTCCAACCATACTCCTCCTTTAAATAAAGAAAGCTCAAATTTTAGCACTACACTAGAATTTCAGGGTAGTGCTAAAATTTGAGCTTTTTTTATTTAAAGGGGGGGGGGTGTTTGGAATAATATAGTTATGGGGCATTTCAAATATTAAATTCATATTCACCTTCTAAAAGCCATCATAGTACTCTATGATGTTTTTCTATTTACAAATAATCTTTTTTTTTCTTTTCACTAAATTGGGCTAAAATGTCAACTACAATACTTTTTTCTCCCCATAAAAAAAGTTTTCAAATGGTTAAGATGCATAAAGTTAAAAAAAAAAAAAAAGGGAGATACAGAAGAAGAGAAAAAATAGATTTTGTCATCATAACTTTATTAAACTAGAAATTATTGGAAGTGTCTTTCAAATGACATGAAGTGGATTTATTTTGAAATGTGGAAAATAAATAATACAAAAAAAAAGGAAGATATTTTTTAGAATTTGTGTAGAATATTATTGGCTAACAAAAAATAGGTCAATTATAATATGCTCTCAAAAGCATATTTTTCTCTATATTCGAAAGTATCACTTACAAACATGCTGATTATTACAAAAATTACTTATTATACACCGATTATAGTCTTCACAAAATCCTTTACATCAAACATTTATTCACTGTTAGAAATCTTTTATAGGGAAGAAAAATAATGGCCATCTCACTCAGGCAAATGCAGTATCATAGCAACCTAAATGGATTAAGATATATTCTATTCACTTATTTACAATACAAAAAACTTAAATCTTATATCATTCATGACAAGAATATTTCTTAAAGTTCAAGACACTATCTTTAATTTAAAAAAAAAATTACAACAACATATCTTTTATTTTATTACAATAAATATAAAAATATATACATTGTTAGAAAGAGCAAATATGAAAGAATGTAATAAAGCTGATAAAAAAAAAAAATTAAGAAAAAAAAAAAAGATTTTTAATACTTTTAAAAATGTGATTTTTAAATTGGTTCACAAATTCTAAATTTTGAAAGTTATATGTTAAAATGACATTTTCATAGACACCTTCATCACATTTGTCATAAAGTGCTGAAAAAACTGATATATAATATGACCTACCCGAGACAGATTTTCATGATAAAATGTGGGAAAAAGGAGACGATTGGTGACTTTCATTTTTACTAGCAGACTCAGATCTTGTCCTTCCATGCAGGGTATTTTCTAGTCCTTCCATTCAGGAGATCTGCTAGGAATGTTTGGTTTTAGTGAAGGCAAAAAAAAATAACAGCAAGAACAGTGCATGAGATATTATGCAAAAAGAACTTTAGTAAATTGTAATTTATGAAAAAAATATAATAAACAACAAAATAAATTTTTTTATTATGAGCACTGATTATAATGTATGGGAGTGGATGACAGGGTGCTTGAAAGTCTGTGCTCAAGAGATTATTACAAAACTGTAACAAATGAATACAGCACTACTGTAATCATGCAATATAATCAAATGAGCATATAAACAATCATATAAATAGAATCATAATATATCTTGCCTATTGTACTAAATATGTAGGTATATGAATGAGTCTGAATGTATATGTTTTTATATCATTGAAATGTAAATTGCCTAAAATTCTAAAGCATATTTATTGTTTTCTACACATATTTAATTATATAAAAAAATAAGTAATAAAACTAATTGAATACTCAAATAAAATCATAATATATCTTGCCTATTGCCCAATATTTAGGTATATGACCGAGTCTGGATGTGTATGTTTTTATATCATTGAAATTGTAAATTCTATAGCATATTTATTGTTTTCTACATATATTTAATTATATAAAAAATATAAGTTATAATAAAGCTAATTGAATCTCACTGATTCCTGGAAATATTATCATCCGTTTCAAATTTGAATCCAATCATGAAGACATTAGATGTGATTTCCATTGTTATCCTTGCACATAAAAAATGTCTCCAATTGCTTTTTTTTTTTTTTTTGACATTGCAGCTTCCAAATCTGAACTGTCATGAAAAAGAGCTTCTAGAAAAAGAAGGCTTACAATTCTCCATCAGCAATTGCATATTCATATCAAGCTGTAATAGAATGCAATCCAACCATCAAAAAGCTTTAGTTATTAAATCTAAAAAAATGAGAAAAAAAAATCATAAAAAATTTAAATTTCATCCTAGCAAAAAAATACATCTTTTTAATTGTAACAAAATGGCGGAATGAATGGTCTAAGATCCATACGTGTACGATTTACCAATTCCACACAAATTCAGTTGAAACTCTATAAACTTCTAAACAGGGACTTTTAGGGGTGTTGTGGACAAAGAGTTAATTAAACCCATATTTAGAAGTCACTCTTAAACTCCTCCATAAGTAAAATATCTGCATACAATCTTAGAATCTATTAAATCAATATCTAACCCTAATATAACTTCGTCACAAGACAAATGGCACTACTGGAATACATATGTAATTCTACACACAAGCACAAATTATAACTTAGACTTCCCAATGCTAGGTAATAATAATAAGCAGCTAATACATAGATTTAAATATTGGACCCTCGAGCCCAAATTTTTTGATTTTTTACTCAAAAATAAATATATGGTTACCAACATTATATTTCATGAGATATAAGAGAAACATACTTAACATTGACACTCTACGTGAGCCAAAAATTAGAACCAAAAACATAATTTTTTTAATGTAGTAGCCTACTATATACTCAATTTTATATTACAAAAATTTATTAGAAAAAGAATGCCAATATAAATTCAATTATAGCCTTTTCCAAATCCCTGCTTCACAGAAATAAGAAGTGCAGCATTTATACTATATGCATTATGGTGTACAAGGTGCACTTACCTTTACAATAGTAATGCAAGAAATTTTAATACTTTTAAAAACAAATTAGGGATAATAAAACAGAGAGATAAAAAAATCATCCCATTAGACATTTTCACTGCCACTTGTCCATCAGTGCTCTAATCTCTAGTGAGATGTATTTTCTGTGTCCTATTTTATTGTAAATGTTTTTAGTAATAGTATAATTCACTGAATGCTATTGAACATACTTATTATAGTATTCTTTGATTAGTTTTGTATTTTTTTTTTCTTTAAACAGAAATATCTGTGTATATATATATTTTCCTTTAAACTGAAATATCTGTAGATATATATTTCCTTAAATAAAGTTCATTCTAAAACTATATATATATATAATAGTTAATAGAGGAATAAGAAAGGGATAGGTAAGCTTATACTGGCAATAATAAAGATTAAAGAGAAAACATTAATAGTTAAAAAGGAGGAAGATGACTAAATACAAAACAAAAATAGATTGTGTACATAACAAAGAGTCTGGCAATAATAACAGAAAATCAAAATATTTAAAAATATAAAAAAAATTGAAGGCATATAAAAATAAAAAACAATAATAAAAAATGTAATTGGGTACCGTTCTATTAGCCGGTGTTAGCCGTTTAATGGCGTTGTTGCTATGCAAAAACACAGAAATATAACATTACCGGGGCCACCTCATTATTTGTGAAATAATAATAATTATACGGGTTAATGTAATTCATTTATTTCCTTAATAACAAATTACTGCAATTTATAACAATTTTACGTTAACATATGTTACTACAAATATTTTATTATAGTATAATTCCTTGAGTATGCCCCCAGCACTGGCAAAACAATCATCCCCCCTCTCCGCAAACTTTACAGTCTATTAGCATTGCTTGAGAGATAACTAACTACATCGTGGTGGAAAAAATGATAATGCTTTAATTAATGAATTGTATTTTCATTTTTTTTTTTGTAATTTTTGAAAAGGAAAATTATTTATTACAATAATTATCTTTGAAAAGAGGATATGTATGGATATTAATGGCACACCTATTAATAACGATTAATAATTTCCAACTCGATTGGTTGTTGTTTTTTTTAAGATTAATAAATGTATTCTTTTGACAATTTCTTTGGGTCTCTGAATAGAACTATGAAAATTTTACAGTCAGACATTTTATCCTATGGGTTAACATAATTCATTGATTTCCTTGATTAATGACTGTAATTTATTCGATAACAATTTTATGCTACAAAATTTAAACCTTTAATTACAAGTGCCTATAAATTTCATCTTAGACCTGCAAAGTAGGGCAGGTAGTATGCCTTTTCACATCCGCAATAATTAAAACTTATAAATTGACATACGTTATTGCAAATATTCTATTAGAGTAGAATTAATGGTACTTGTGTACATCAGCGCTGGCAAAATCCCTCCTCCCCACAAACTTCAAAAAGTCTACTATCATTGCTTGAGAGATAACTAACTACATTGTGGTGGAAGAAATGATAAATGATAATGCTTTAATTACTGAACTGTATTTTACTCTTTTTGTTGTCATTTTTGAAAAAAAAAAAAAAATCTTTATTTATTGTTTACAATAGCTATATTTGAAAGAATTATGTGATTAAGGTATGCATATTAATGGCACAACTATTAATAACAATTAATAATTTCCAACTCAATTTTTTTTTTGGGGAAGATTAATAAAAAATGTATTCGTTTTTAAGTTTCTTATTATTTCTATATAACTAGGAGAAAATTTTACAGTTCAACATTTTAATTCTCATAGGTGTTCTCGCGAACCGTGACTTTTTTCGGGAAAACAATAAAATTGTGGTTTCCCGTAACCTTTTCTAATTATTTACACATTATGTTGTGTTGGAAAGCGGGATAATGAGCTTATAATTATTATTTTTTAATAGTAGGTTAGTTAAGTTGTATTGTAATTACTTCTGAATGCAGATTGCAAGAGTTCTGCAAACTTTAAATCCACCCACCCTGAAATGGTACGGTAGCGAAGTGTTAACATTGGTAAAAGATAGGATTGTGTGCACTCGCACAAACTGCGCAAGCCACTGTTACAACAGAAAAAAGAAAGTTGTATATATTTGGTTGAGTTTTGTGTGGCAGCGGCCGCGTAAACGACCTATTTACGTGTTTTTGCATATAAATAATGCCATCAAGCAGCTGTCACCAGCTAATAGAACAGTACCTTTAAATTGTTATAAATAGTAATGAGAGTTTTAGATGATCCGTTTAAGATTTTGAAAGAATAAAAAAATTAAAATATTGGGAATAAAACAATAAATAAAATAATTTCATTCAATACAAGTACAGTAATGCCAAGTTATAAATGAAAGAGAAATTAATAAAAAATTGAGAGGGATAGATGGTATAATTGTGAAAATGGTATAAAGGATGGTGTCAAATGTAAAATACAAATCTCTTTGTTGAGGTATGTTTTTGATATTAGCAGAATATATCTGAAAATTGAAAACTTATGAGAATAAGATTGCTTTTTAAATTTAAAATTATAAAGCCATGACATTTGTATCAGGTTAATAAATTAATTTCATAAGTTTTTAAAAAAGTAGAGTTGTGTATTGAATGAAAAGCAATGGATGTTGTATAGGAGGAAAGCACAAGTTTTAAAAGGGTAATCTATATTTGCTTAGATGATAAGAGAGAAGTTGTGGATGAATCTCAAAAAAAGAAAAGGGTAATGGATAGGATTTTCTGATTAGTCATCAAAAATGAAAAAGTGTGGGACAAATGAAGTTCTTAATTTCCTTCTTTATATATTTAAGATTTGAAGAGTGAATCATAATTAATTGATGAAGCATAAAAATTCTCATGGGAAAAAATTTCCAATTTTTTGCAGATGGGAAATAAGTTCTTTCATATGTAATTGTAAATAATTAGCAATGACTTTAAAAGATTTAATAATGATATATCAAAAATATTATTGATAAATTATTAATGACAGGTAAATGAGAAATAGTTTGAATATAACTGTACAGATAAACTTATACAGAGGTTGAATATAGCTGTGCAGATAAACTTATACAGAGGTTGAGAGGAGAAACTAAAAATATTTACAATTAAGGATATATTGTTTGCTTACAAGTCACGCCATGAAATTTTATAAGAAAATATGATGTTTTATGTATAATATATATAGAAATGAAGTGATACGTTTGGGAAAATAATAACTCTTATGGATGAGACTCAAAAGAAAATTGGGAAATATATAAGCAGCAACAGTCCATTCAATGGGATTGATAGTGCCTATATGAAAGTTGAGCAAATAGATTTGTGAAAAAAATCTAATTGGAGAACTTTGAAAGGAAGAGATAATGTGTATTAAAAATTTATTATAAAGTTTGCTAAGTTATTCTGTAGTGACTCTTTAAACATATATGCTCAGAAGGTGAAATAAAAAAGAAAATTCTGAAGACAATTACTGAGATTAGAATTAAATAAATATAATAATGGTGAATAAAAGGAAAATAGAATATATAGTGTTTATTATAAAAACACTATGAGCTGAAGATATGTATGATGGTGATGATAGCTTAATAATACTACAATCTTTAAAAACAAAATAAAGAATAGTAAGTAGACTGACAGAGAATAGAATATATAATTGTGTGAAATGGAAAATATAAATTTTATAATTTTGAAATATATGCTTTTAAAAAAACAAAGTTGGAATTAGGTTATCTTAATTAAAGAAATTTAGACAATATACAAATGGATATAAAAGATTGATAAGATGATGAGTTATTGACATATGAATTAAAGTTTAACATGAAAAAGAGAAGATAAAGTAATAGGAAACATGAAAGTTAAATTAAAGAAGGAAAAAAGGGGTGAAAAGACAAAAGTAACATAATTAAATCTAGTGAAATAGAAATGACAGAAATCATTTATGCAATACTATATTTATAGTATTTCTGAATCTATTTTTTATGGTTATATTTTTTATGAAGATAATCAGTATATTACAGTAGAAAATATTTAAAGTTTTTTTTTAAATCGATGCCACAGTTCTTTATCTTTATATACTTAAACTTATTAATCAATAAAATAATTCAATCATTTAGGGAACTTATTATGCTCTCTAATTTAATTTAGTGGCGCTTTATATTATGCTACATAATCAGTCAGTTTTCAAACTGCATTTTTATGTTAAGCATACTTGTAAACTTGAAATTATTTATTACCCATTTACTTTTAATAAATCTTTTTATTAAAACTACATACATATAGATATAAATTTTAGTCAAAAACAGTGCTGTAAAAGCAAACATCATATTATTAAAAAAAAAATCAGATTTTATAATGTAAACATTTAAAGTATGCATTAAATATATTGTAAAAAAAAAAAAAAAATACATTTTAAAAATACAAATAATATAGTTATATATTAAAATATCAGTCTGAACATCACTTAAAAATAAAGTTATTCATGTTTGACAGGAATTTCTTTTATACGTGGTTTTTCTTCACTTTCTTTTTCTGGTGGATTGTATGGAGCTTCTACGAATAATAATCCATCATCAGACCATTTGGATGTGACTGTAAGTGGATCCACTCCTTTAGGAAGATCGTATTCTCGATTATATTCTTGATATAAAGTATGATTATCAGACTTTTGGTTTAATTTAGCATGAACGATAAGTTTATTATTTACCGTTTTGATGTCTATATCTTCAGGCTTAAATCCAGTAATATCAAACTGCAGTTTCATTTTTTTTACACCATCTTCCTCGACAATATAATTCTCAAGATTTTTCGAATCTTCAAATCCAAAAGCGGTATTATTCCAAAATCGATTTGCTTCTTGCCACATACGATCATGAGTTCGAATCATTTCTTCTTGCATATGAAGTAAAGTACGATCAAAATTTCTCATTTCTCGAGTTAAATCATTGCATCCCCATAACCAGCGTGGATTTTCTAATATTCTTGGGAAAAATCGACCGCTACTTAGAGGACGCAAAGTAGATGTTTTCCAAATAATTGGAAATACTTTTATCAAGCGTGCCATTTTTTACTTTAATATAATGGTGTTTATTATCTGTCTGCTAGAAATTAAATAAGCTTAACGATTTATTACATCACTTTATATACAAAAACAAGGTAATGGGATGATGAAATATGTAGAAACATCGAGAGCATTACTGAAGCTTCTAGATACATTGCATAATAACGGAAGTGACTTAATATGAGTTTATAAAATCCATTAATTTGATTGGTTGATCGACTTCACTTCAAATTTTGTTTTCTTCTTAAATTAATTGGTTGAAATAAATAAAAATACTTTATTTTAAGTTTTATAAATGAATATATATTATTTGGTTTTTTGTTTTTTATATGCATAATTATGTTTGTTATTTTATTCCGAAAAATAAATTAACAAATATAAAAAAATACTCATATTGTGAGTGATCACAAGATCAAAAAGAGGTTTCGTAGGTTGATGTAAACATAAGGACATAACAATGGATTAATTAAATATATACTGTACATAACTTTATTTTTTTATATTATCATTATTTATATAAATATGGCTTCTGTTAAAGTTGCAGTAAGAGTCCGTCCACTTAATAAAAGGTAAAGTATCTTTTATTGCTAGTAACGTTAAATTTGTCAATGGTTTTATTTTTATCCCGGGTTATTTTTTTTTCTATTTTTTTTTTTTTTTGTCCCTTGTACTTTCATGAAGTTTTTCGAAGAATAAATTAGATTTCAATATTTGAGTAATACAATAGTCATATTTAACTTGTTTATAAGTTATAGCAATATTATTTATTTAATTAAAAAAAATTTATTTGTTAGATTAAGTCAATATAAAACCTACACTTGTTCTCTATTCTTATGATGCTAAATTTTCTTATAATTTATAAATTCCTATTTGAAGAACTAAAAAATAATTATTTTTTTAGTTTTTGTGAAAAGTGTTAAAAGTAAAATATTCGCTAAATTTGTCAATAATCTTTACACATATTGGTAAAAGTTCATTAAATCAGTACTGTATTTTGAAAAATAATTTAAAAATAAAAGCAAATAATAAACAAAAGTTTTTGTTTTAATTAATTGTGATGTATTCTTTTAAATAGTTTCCGCACACAGGTTTATACGCACAATACTTGCAAGGATAATAATTTTTAAAAGCTCGTCGAACAAAAAGACCTGAATCTTTTTAATTTAGTACCAAACATGTTTGAGATAATAGTTATGCAAAGTAATTATTATCATAATGACATTTAATTCAAAAGTGCAATATCTGTTGGAGTAAATAGCGTTTAAAAATCATTTTCACTTGGGTAATTTTCTGAAGAATATATATAAAGTTTGTAAAATTAACATTACTTTTGCCATATTTTGTAAAATAAATACATTTTATAAACTACGGGATTATTTTTATTGCTAGTGTCTCTAATTATAATCGCATATGCATAATATTTTATAATTATCCTTAGGAGAACGTAATGATTACGAAAATATTCATGAACTTAGTAATGCTGTTTGTTTTATTAAAAAAATTAACGTTGGGAAATAAATCTTGCGTAAAGTAGTTGATTCACGTTCGCCAATTACTCATATATATATCATAATTATTTTTCTTAAAATAAAGATAATATATTACTTTTTTCATGCATTTCAGTCTAAACATTTGTAACATACATATATCAGAGAGAGAAAAAGAGCAAAATATCTTAAATATTTTTTTGTAATGTTGAATGGGAAGAAAGGCTATGGAGTATTAATAGAAATTCATTATAATCTATGATAATCTATTATCTATAGGGATTGCGTAAACATTAATAAGAATTGTGTGTATGCGATATGTATATTGTAATTAAAGTTTTTTTTATATGAATTTAAAATAAATGCCCCAAAATTAATAATAAATGAAAAACATCAAATAACTAAATATTAGACTATGCTACTCCATTATCCTCTATCTTACTTTTAAACTTTAAAGACAAATTAAAATATATCGATTAAATAAGCAGGTTCAATATTTTTACTATTCAATATTATAAAGTAATTGGTATTTAATACTGTTCTGAAATGGATGAAATTATTTTAAAAATTAAATATGATTTAAATTGCAATAATATTTAAAAATTGATTGAGCTTTTAAACTAGAGTAAATTATCATCAATTCTTGCAAAAAGTGTGACTACAATCATTATTACTATTAGTTATCCCCATAAAATAGTCCTCATTACCAAACAGATTATCATTTTAAAGTCATTTTTATTTTTTGTTATTCTTGTTATATTTTTCAAAATACTCTTAGCTACTTGTATTTATATATTGGATTATTTCCATCATCTAATATTAAGTATTAAATGTCTTTAGAAAAATTAAAGTTTATTTAAATTTTCCAATTACATTCAACTATTAGTAATAGCATATAAGTTAGTGCAGGGGTCCCCAACCCTATGCCCGCGGGCACCATGGTGCCCGCAGACCATTTTACATGTGCCCGCCGCTATCCGAACACAATAAAAAATTATTTATCTGATACAAATAAATTTAATTTTTAAAATTTCTTATAAATTATTGTATTATATTGTAATCAAATTGAAGGGCATACTATACTTTTACAGCATAAAAATATAAAATGTTATTTTTGAAATAAATATTTGTTTGTACATTATGTGTATTATTAATAATATCCAAGTGTAAATTAACATTGAAAAAATAAATGGTGCTCGCCACCTGGCCGGTATTATAGAATGTGCTCTTAAGTGCAAAAAGGTTGGGGACCCCTGAGTTAGTGTATGCACAATGTTTTGAAAGATATTATTCTTCTCTCTTCTTCAGGTGATGCTGGTCTGACCAGTGACAGTATTAGCATGAGAATTGAATCTGAACTCTCCCATGCTAGTACTGATATCAGTCAGGCCAGCAACACCTGAACAAGAGAGGAGAATAATACCTCTGGAAACATTCTGCATATACTAACCTGTGTGCTATTACTAATACTTGAATGTAATTGGGAAATTTAAATAAAGTTTAATTTTTCTAAAGACATTCAATACTTATTATAATATTAGATGATAGAAATAGTACAATATACAATTACAACTAAAATACCATCATCACAATCTTCAGGAAAACACTCTTAACTATTTTCCTCTATAAGATTATCAATATTTTTTACCATGTTCTAAACTTCAATTTTTCTCTAATGAAATTATGATCTTAATGTTCTACATATCTTTTCTTTAGTGCATATCTCTTTAAATTATGCTTCAATTCTATCGTTTGGGAAATGTAATCTGGCTACATCAGCTTTTTTATGTGGGCACTGCTCATATTTAATATTGCTCTCTAATTATTACATCTGTCAGTTGAAATCTTTTTCACTCTCTTGGAACTTTTTATGTCAAATTTTTCTGTTGCTTTTTTTTTGTTGTTGTTGTTAACCTACATTTATCAAATTTTTATTGAAATGCTAGTTATTTACAAAATTTAAAATACAATATGTTCACATTTCTCTTTTTTTTGAGAATGAAAAAAATATTTTTATGAATAAATTAATTTTAAAAAATGCAATGATTAATTGCTTGGGATTTCATAAGAATTCAAGCATTGGAAGTGACAGAACTGAAACAATGATCTTTTGACCTTGAGTTCCAAAGTCTCTCTCTCTACCATTACCCTTAACCATGTAGAGCAATAAATTAATAAAATAACTACATAAAATTGACACATGCATAATAAAAAGGTCAATGATTGCAAGTTAGTCTGATTTACAAGTTTTCAGATAATTAGAGAAGACTGCATATTGTGTGTATATATATATCGGAAGTTGTCAGATCAGATTTCATTGAGTTTATTGTGAAAGAGATTAAAATTTAGATGAGATTGAATAGATATTATGACTATTATGATTTAAAATTTGCACAATTCTCTTTATATTGTTTACTATATATTTAGGGTTACATAATAGTGGCCATAATATTTCTATATATGTATGTTGTTATGCAACAACAAAAAATGATGTGAAGGAAATGTTTAATGACTTTTTCATTTCATTTACATAAAGAACTTAAGATATCAATGTTGGACAACATTATCTTTCTAATTAAAAATCTGTTAGTAGGAAGAGTTTTCTTAAAGATTTATTTGAATTAATAAATTTAAGTATTTAATTCTGCACATTATTTGAATTAATAAGTTTAAGTATTTAATTCTGGACATTAATTGTTTGATGTGATTTTTAATTATGTATTTGTTATTCGGTTAGTTTTTTTTTTTAAGAATTTAATCTTCTACTTTTCTCATTGTTAATCCATAATTTTTCTGTAACTTTTTACATTTTATTATTATTATATAATGTAATAACTATTTTTGTACATATAAATTTTAACATTTTTTACTTTTTTTTTATCTAATATTTATTCTAACATAATCATATTTTCCAATTGGCATGTACTTCTGAGTAAACAACCATATGTCTCAGCTATTTAATCTAGCATATGATGACTGTTTATAAAAAATTTCCATTATATTTGCTATTATTTCTCTTATAATAAATTTATATATATATTTGCAACCGTTGTTCTCCTATCTTATTTCACAGAAGTGTACAATATATGAACTTTTCATTATTAAAAGTAGATTCTCAATCTATTCTAACTAGTTAATGGTTCTAACATTTATATGTCTACTTTTAAATAACTTTCTAAACTTGAGGCTTTGGATTTCAAACCACATTTGGATTGATATACTCAATTCTGAGAAACAAATTTAACAAGGATAATTTTTCTTTTACTTATTTCAGAACTTTTTTAATCATATAGATTTAATTAGTTTATGTACACCATTTATTCTTTACAAACTCTTAATTGTATGTAATTATAAAAATATATATATTTAAAATATAATATATATTATTTAAATAAAGAGGGTTTGAACTCAGACTTTTAAGTTCCCTTTAGTCAGCCACTCTATCTTATATAACCAATACACATAATTTGAAAAGTTGGAGAGTGGAGAAGGTTGAAACCTGTCCATTAAAGTTTGAAGATTTGTTATCTTAATATAAATTGAGCACTGACTATATATATATATGTGTGGGAGATGATGATCTGGACCAATTGATGAGTGCTGGTTTCAGCATGAAATATGTATGTTGCAGATCATTTATCTTTTTTCATGTATGTGGTCATGTGTATTGGTTGTATAAGATGGAGTGGATGATTAAAGGGAACTTGAAAGTCTGAGTTCAAATCTGGTCTTAAATATATATATACTTTTTAACCTATTAATTTTAACAACTTTGTAAATAAATATAACTTATTAAATATGTAGAGCTGAGACTATATATTTCTGAAATTAAAATCTTTATATGCATATACTACAAGAAACTGACACGTCACACCCAAATAATGCCTTTGAGAGTTATAAGAAGTACAAAAGTCAGAAGTGCCAACACTGGATTCTGAGAATCTTACACTCTAAAATCTGATATTCTACCACTATAATATCTTCTTGGATTAATATATTAAGTAAACAAACAATGAACCCAATTATCATTTGGTCCCCAAGATCTTATATGAGCAATTAATTAAACATTAATATTTCAGAGAGATGAAATGTTACATTAGCGGTAATCATAGTTAAGCCTTGATCTAATCAGTATTTGCATGTATTATAAGAATAACTTCACACAACAGACTTTCTATATCATTTTAATAATTTTACAAAGAATGCTTTTCACTAATCAGACAAAAAATAAACCTAAATTTAATCTAATCTCCAATATCTTATATGGTTACCCAATCAATTATTAATATTGATATATATCTCATAGTTTTTTTTCTTTTTGATAATTTTTATGAATATAAAAATAATCACTTTTTGGTTATATTTTAATGATATAAAAAGTTCTCCAACAGTTTTACTTCCAATTATAAAAAATGCTGGAATAAATTGTATATTATTTTTGAATATGATAATTTCTAGTAAATAAAATGCAGTACTAAAGTTTATGCAAACATATAAATCTTAAAATAGTTAATTAATTTTAGAACAGAAGTAATAAACTTTTTCCAAGATTAAAAATTGTGAGCAAAATAAAATAACATTTGTAAATAAGATTAAAAAGTAATATCTAATTTAAAATAACAGTAGGAATAATTGCTATGACATTGAATTTTGAAAGTGACAGGATGAGTATGATAGTATTAATTGACTGTTTTTTTCATCCTCTTGAAACTGAATATCATACCAGTATCTTTTAGTTTTTGAATCTTCACTCTCATTAAAAGACAAAATATGTAGGTAATGTTAAACATATATTTTATTTAATAAGAAATAGGTTTGCACTTGTTTTTAGTAAATGTAATAAATATTCATATATATTGCAATTTAGTGTTTGGACTATTTCCATCATCTAATATGAGTATTGAATGTCTTTAGAAAAATTTAACTTTATTTAAATATTCCAAATACATTCTACTGTTAGTAATAGCACATCAAACAGGTTAGTATATGCATAACATTTTGAGAAGTATTATTCTCCCCCTGTCTTCAGGTATTGCTGGCCTGATCAATGACAATACTAACATGGGAATTGAACTTGGACCCTTAGATTGGTGAGTATTGAATTTTATGATAATGCTTTAACCAACTGAGCCATCCTGCCAAAGGCAACAGTCAATAGAAATTTCATATACTTATGTCTGAGGTTCTTCCTGATTTCTCCACTTTTTCTTTTTAAGAGCAAAGTTGATTAGTGGTTTCCATACATTATATATAATTATTCACCATAGGTTGTCTTATGGGATTGTTTGCCATTATCCTTTGAGCAGCTTCTTTAACCACTGAGGAAGTCATTCAAAAATTGTCTTTAGAAGAAACAGCAGAATTACGCTGGAGAATAAAAAGAACACTTGACAAGCAACAAAAATTGAAGTCAAACATATCCTATAGTGAGAGGAAAGCAATTAAATCTCAAAATAGATAGATCTATAATTATTCTCCCTGATAACAAAGGCAGTGTAACAGTTGTAATGGATAAAACTGATTATGACAACAAAATACAAGAATTCACAGCAGGTCAATACAGAAAAGTGGCAAAAAATCTGATAGAGAGTACAGAAATAATGTCACAAGCATTTTTCAGAAAGCAGCACAGGTACTTCAGTGATTCAGAAAAAAGTAAAATAACATATTTCAGAAAAATTCCTTATATTTATGGTTGTAATGGTCTGCATTCCCTTAAGGAATGAGGGTGAATGCACCTAACTATAGTTGGAATTATGGTCTTCATATATGATGCCATGAATGATGCGATAAAAGTTTAATCCATGATTGAATCTATTTCAAATAATTTAATATTAAATATTTTATACATATATATGAATGATTGAAATATAAGGACACTTGTTATTAAAATTTTATAATATAACGTTTAAGTTATATATGTGTGTATATGGGTATTTTAGCGTAAAAGGATAATGTGTTTACTGTTTATAATCTTACAATTATTTTTTAAGTTTATGGTATGATATTGTACATAAACAAGTGAGTTTATAAGATTGTAAGTTACCCTTACAACTCCCCTTCTGTACAGAGTTAAAATTTTCTAATATAAGAAAATTTCAGCACTTATAGTGTATATGTGTGTTCTAGCATTATATGTATATATGTTAACCTGGGTGTTCTCATCATTTAAATGGTCATCCCCAGGTTTTTATTTGGTGTTGTCTCTTTTCTATTTCTCATTTTATAATCTGCATATGATAGTTATCTAATCTTTATATTTGACCAAAATATGGTATAAGAATGTGGCATTATATGTATCTTACATTTTCCCATCTATATCTATCCAGAATGCATTTAGACCTGTTTGTTTTATTATAGTAAATGGTCCTTTATATGGATTATATAATTTATGGCATTTGTTTTGGAGTTGTCTACTAAGGTTATGGGTTTTTATAAAAACCTTGTCTCCTATTTTGAATTGGTAGCTATTTTTCTTTCTATTTTTATTTTTCAGCTCTGATTTATTTATTAATCTTTGATATGCCTTTTGTATATCATATTTTATATCAATCTGGTTGGGTTTAATTGGAGGTTGGTAATTTTAAAATAAATTTGGAATTGCTTTATTGAAATGTAATTTAATAGGTGTGAATCCAGAAGATTCATTTACATTCTAGTTAATATAATTTACATATTTCTTATTTTATCATGTAATATTAGTATATGGATTACTTGCTTTTTATTCTTTTCTTATAAGTGTTTTCTACACAATGTGTCTTTCTCAATATATTGGATGTTTTCAGGTCTAATTTGTTTAAGGCCATATTTATTATTTATAAGGTGCTTTACCAATAGATAGTATGGTGGAAGATCTAGTTACTTGTAACTAAGTTTTATTTTAACTAGCCTATGCATATTTTATGTATAGACCTATTTAAAGGTGCTAATCCTGCTCTATAATCTTGAGTCTAACTGGATTTTCTCTGGCTTCCCTTAAACCTATTGGTTGCAATTCATCTATGAATATGACAACTTATGAGTAATCAGTCTCTATTTCCATGATAATGGTATAATCCATTCTGGGTTTTAGAAATAAATTCATAATTTATTTATAAGAGTTCATTTCTTAATATATTTTTATTCAAGTACTTGATTGTGTTTTTCCCCTTTATGCTTTTATGCTTTGGTCTTTTCAATTGTAATCCTAATAACAATTATAATAATTCAGATTTACATGTTGTGAAAGTTTTATTTAAAAAAAAATGACAAAGAAAGAAAAATTTCTTTCTATTTCTCCATGATATGATTTCCATATTTTTGGATAGTAATTTCGTTTGAGTCCATCTTCATTACAAACTTATTAATCCTTTGTATTGGTATATTCAATGAAGATGAATAGACCCTTATAAGTTTTGGTAAATGTTTAATCTCCAATTTTTAATTGGCGATTTGGTATACTTTTATTTTATTTTTTAAAAAAGATATATATATATATAAATTTGGTTATTCCAATTTGCATAATTATGTTTCCATATCCAGGGTCGTAATCGTTTCGGTCCATTTTTATTAAAGGCTTATTAAGCATCCATATTTGTATACTTAATGAAAGTGAATGGGCCTTTATAGGTATTACACAATTTATGGAACATAGTACCCTTTTGTTTCTTTGTATAGGTTGTCGCAATAATTTTGAGTATTGTTGCTCAATTGCTATTTTGCTTAGACCATTGTTTCCATTATGGAATGTTTCCAAATATCTTGATTGATATTCAAGGTAATTCAGCACAATAGATTCATTTAAAATTTCCCAAATTATATATTTGTACTTGAGATATTTCTCTACTGGGAGAATAAAGTGGTATTGATGGTTATCAATTAGTTTAGGAATATTGTCCCTGATAAATATTTTGAGTTTAATTTCATAATTGACATCAATATACTGGAGTGGTTCCATATATTTAATCATTTCATTTATCACTAGTGTTTTATGTTGGATAGCATTATGTTGTGGTCGACATGCATATGTATTTTGAGACATTTGTAATTCTATAACTTGAATTTTTATTTAAATGCCTCACCCATACTATTTACTTTATCATGTATTTCTGTTGTGCCTTCCATCAATTTTTCTATTGTGATGTTTTCTGATATTCTTTCATTTTCTATACCAGTTATTTTAATTTCTAACTGTTTGAAATTTTTATCCAACTCTTTCAATGATTCTTCATTAATGTCTGAATCATTAATTTGTTTTGTATAGATTTGATTCATCTTATGATTTACTTCTTGTAATTCTTTTTGCATTTCTGTTTGTATTTTCTCCTGTTTCTCATCTATTTCATTTTTAAAAATTTCTCTGGTTCTATACAATTCATTGCATTGAATATTCAGTTGATCAATGATATTAGTCTGAAATTCTTTGAATATTTGTTGGCATATGGTATCCTTTTCTTCAACAACTTTTTTTATGTCTTCTAAGGCTTGTCTCATCTCAGTATTATCTCTTTGAAGATTATTTAGACCTATTAATACTTGTTTGATATCATTAGATAATTTATTCTCCAAACTCTTCATTTCCAATTTTAATTCTGATTTAACATTTTCCATATTACTTTTTAAATTTTCTTGTAAATTATAATTCATATTTATAATGGTTTGGAACATTTGTTCTATAGTCATGTTATTTGTTGTAGCTTGTGCTTTTTTGAGTGTAGTTATTTGAGATACTTCATCATCAAGTGTAACTTTGGTTTGGGACATCGATTCATCAGGAATGAGTGTTTGTGTAGAGTAGTTACTCTCAGGCATAGTGATTCCTGATAATTGGATTAGTGAAGCCTTTCTTCAATATTCCTAGTTTCTTCTCCTTCTTCATTAATATTAATATTTTGTACTTTTTCAACACATTTCATTATTGTATTGGCTAAATTCTTTCTGTCTCTTGTAATCATAAATTAAGTTTTATCTTGGTTATAAATTTGTTTATTCCTTGTTTATTAAGAGAGATTATTTGTCATAGGATTTCATGCTATGTCTTTCCTTTTTAGTGTAATTTTAGAACTTTTCCTACCCTTTTTTTTTTAGATGTTATTAATTTAATGCCTAATTTAAAAATGTCTTTTTAAGCACCTGACTCATCTATTTAATCATTTATTATTTTAAAGTCTCTTTATTTTATTATTTATTATTTTAAAAGTTCACATGAAAATTATCTTATCCTTTGATGGTAGAAATTATCTATCATTGCTGTATGAATCAATTGATCATGGTTATATTCCATAAAATTATTTATAAAAATTTTTTTTATGGATATTGTTGATGGTAAACTATTGTTTCATGCTCCTAAAGTTTGGAGCCATATGTAATGGTCCACTTTCCCTTAAGGAATGAGGGTTAATGCATCTAAGAGTCAGAATTATGGTCTTCATATAGTATGCTATGAATGATGCGATAAAAGTTTAATCCATAATTGAATCTATTTCAAATAAGATAATTTAATATTAAATATTTAATATAGATACAACTTAGACCAATTCATCCAATCTTTACCTCTTTTGATTATTCTGTTATGCTCAGTATTCAAACTGATGAATTTTGCTCTTAGCACTCTTCAGGAGTGCATCAATATCCTGTAGCAATAATAATACTTTTATATAAGTTCGATAAATTCTCAAAATTACTTTCAACCAAGTTATCATGATGTTAAGTCAGAATGATATATATGGGTATGTGTATTCAATCTTATTTTATTATGAAAATAAAATAATTTAAATAAATCAGACTTTTTTTAAATAAAAAATTAACAATATTTATTAATTGAAAACATTTTAAATGTATCTTTATATAACAAAATTTTTTATTATAAGTGTTTAAATACATTTCTACTACATTAATATATACATTTTAAAATTATACCTTCCCTATTTCATAGTGGATATGTATTATAACACAAACAATATTTAATAGGTTGCAACAATAAATAAAATTTTATAATTCTAAAGATTATGATAACACTAACTAACCAAATTTAAATTAAACAGTATAAATATAAATGAAAACTTTTGTAATATCCAATCCTTTGGAGATTCCATTTCTATAAGACCTCCCATCTATGTATGGTCCCTATTGTTAATAGAAAAGATCTTTTATCGAAGGATATTAATCATTTATACCAAATAATAATTATACAAATATTATTAAATTAATTAAGTTAGTAATAAACAAAAAATCCTGTCTTGTCATAAGTGAATGAATTTAATATGAAGAAAAATAAAATCTTACCTTCATATTAATTTTATTTATTAACCTGGTAAAGTCGTTTTGTAAGAAAGACCTAAATTTTATTAAATAAAAAAAAAAATTTAACCCAATGATCTTTCCACTTACTTTTCATCTAATGATTTTCCAAAATGGATTATTCCAACGTAAGTAGATTTTAGAAGCAAAGGAAATAAAATTAAGATATTTATGGATGTTGATACGCAAAGATGATATGATGTATTTAAAGTTTCTGATATTGTCCTATTCATTTTCCACAATTTAAGTAGCAATGTTCATTAGGAATAAAGTTCTTCAATTTTCCGGTCATCAATCATTGGTGAGGCAATCAGTATACTCCGTTATTCCTAAACATTCCTCTTGCGTGACGAAATCTCTTTTCATAAATTATTTCAATATAAATTGAAGTTGGGTATTGAATTATATAGATGAAATATATATATATTAGGCATTTCAGTAGAAATAACACTAACATTTGATCCTATGGGAAATTGTCTTTATTCATGATGCATTTTCTATAACTTGAAATCTTCTTAAAATAATTTTATTTAGATATATAAATGTTTTTGTTGATATTTATCTTCCTTAAAATTCAAATTTAGAATGATAACATTAAGAATTTCTTTAATTATTATATTAAAGATAATTTCATTTTTGAAATTATTATTAATAATGTTAAAGAATAATTTATTTACTCTTTTCTTGAGTGATACTAGAATTCTTTGCTAATGAAGATTTTATAAATAAGAAAAATTAATTCAGATTATTGATCCATCTTTTTAATGTGTCTGGTATTCAAACACAGCAAAATAACTATGCATAGTGACTAGTTCATTTGTAAAAGATTTGATTTGGAAATTAGTGGATTTAGCTTTTATAGTAGAATCGACTTCTGGTAATTAGCATGCATTAAATTACTATTTCATTTCACAATTTTGTATTCGATTATTATTGAATGCAACATAATTAATAATTGCATAATTGAGCTCTAATTTTATTTCCTTCACATTTAGTTGCTAAAATACGACTTGACCTAAGGTTATTTCTATGTTTTGCATCTTGATTAGTGATATTAGTTAACTTCATACCTAAAATCCATAAGGATCATGTTCCATTAAGACTTATTGTTAGTTTTAAAAATTCATCTTGCCGAAATTTGTCCAAGATTTCTTTTTAAAGTTCTTAATTCTTTGGCATACAAGACCCGGTTCTTTTGTCAGGGATTCTAGACACTGCAGAATTAATCAAGAATATGAAAATTGAAAGAACTGACTTGCTAGTAAACTTTGATATGGAAAGTTTATTCACAAATATGCCATGTGAAGAAGCATTGTTTATTGTAAGGAAAAAATTAAATGGTAAAAATGGCTTACAAACAGAACAACTCTTCCTATTGATAGTATAATGGAACTAGTAACATTCTACATAAAAACCTACTTTCAATATAATACAGAATTCTTCCAACAAAACCAAGGACAGGCTATGAACTCACCATTGTCACTCCTGATTAGCAATATTTACATGGAAGAACTTGAAACCACAGCTATAAAAACTACTCCATGTCCACCTAAAGTTTGGCTTCACTATGTGGATGATACATTTGTTGTATGACCACATGGTGAAGCACTATTACATACTTCTGGAAACACATCAACAACATATACTCTTTGATTAAATTCTCAGTAGAATCTGAACAAGAACAAAAATTGGCATTCTTAGATGTTCCTGTGACATGACTCCCATATGGCAAAATCAAACTACAGTTCACCGAAAACCTACACATACAGGAAAATATTTAGTCTATATATCCAATCACACCAGAAAATGGAGTTATACTATCATTATGGAACAGAGCAAAAGAAGTTTGTTCAGAAACCGGCAATTTGGGAAAAAAAGATCTATATAGAATAAACTCTTATGAAAAATGTTTATCTATCAGCTGTTATTAAGAAAACCTTGAATAGACAACAAAAAGAACCATTAAAAGAAAAAACAATTATTGGTACTGTAGTGTACCCATACATACCAAAAATAGCAAACAAATTAAGGAAAATCTGCAATCAGTACATCAGAACAGTCTTCCAGAGCTATACCACACTATGAGGGATTCTAACATCTACAAAACTAAACTTGAAATGCTGAAAAGAAAAAACTGCATCTATGAAATACCGTGAGAATGTGGAAGAACATATATTGGTGAGACTAGCCATCCCATTGAAAAGCACTTGCATGAACACAAACAGATGATTAGAAGGAGAAAACAGATGTGTCTAAGATAGCAGACCATGTATGTACCAATGAACATATGTTCAATTGGGAAAATACAAAATTATTGGACAGAGAAGAAAAGGTACAAAGAAGACAATTTAAAGAAGCTGCTTACATGATAATGTCAAACAATCCCATAAGTCATCCAAGTGTGACTATACATAATGTATGGAAACCATTAATCAACTTTGCTCTTAAGAAGAAAAAGTGGAGAAATCAGAAGGAACCTCATAGTTAAGTATATGAATTTTCTATTGGCTGTTCCCTTTGGCAGAATGGCTCAGTTTATTAGAGTGTTATCTTAAAATTCAATTCTCAAAAATCTTAAGAATCCTGGTTCGATTCCTATGCTAGTACTGTCATTGGTCAGATCAGCAACACCTGAAGAAGAGGGGAGAATAATACCTCTCAAAACGTTGTGCATACACTAACCTGTTTGATGTCCTATTACTAACAGTTGAATGTATTTGGAATATGTAAATACAGTTAAATTTTTCTAAGGACATTCAATACTCATATTAGATGATAGAAATAGTCCAAACAATAGATACAACTAAAACACCATCATCACAAATCTTAAGGAAAACAATATATGTTGCAAGTCTAAAAATAATTGTACTTATGATTATGAATGGTTTGACATTAATATAAAATACCCAATACATATTTTTTGAGAAAAGTACATAAAAATCAAATTATTTAATGCAGATGGAAACATAATGGATGAAATTAATCATAGAATTAAACTTGGTTGGAGTGCTTTTGGTAGACTTAACTTGATACTAAAAGGAAATATGCTTATGTGTTTGAAAAGGACGTTTTTTAATAAATGTGTTTTATCAGTTATTACTTATGGATATGAGACTTGGATACTTAATAGAAGAGCAATACAGAGACTTCAGACCACTCAAAGAAGTATGGAGAGATGCATGTTAGGAGTAACAAGAAGAGATCGAAAATGCAATATATGAGTAAGAGAACAAACAGGTGTTACTGACCTCATTGAAAAAATTAAAAGACTGTAGTGGAGTTGGTCTGTACATATTGTTAGAAGAGATGATAATAGATGGATATTTGAAATCTTAAACTGGATTCCAAGAGATTGTAAAAGACCCCGAAAGAGACCATATGTGAGATGGATGAATGAAATGAGAAAGTGTGCAGGGGTGATGTGGAGAAGAGAAGCTAAAGAATGGAGAAGGTGGATTGAACTTGGAGAGACCTTCATCCTGTAGTGGATTGATAATGGTTGATGATGATAATTCAAAATGAACATTTGTATGGTTCATTAAAATAAAAAGCTAAAATTTAAGAACAAACTTCTAAAGTGCAGATAGACTATCAGTAATCTGAAATTCCTGTTCCTGTGGTTTTTTGAATTTGCTATTTTTTCAGATTTCAACAATAAACCTTTTCCCTCCACATTATCACTTAAAGTCAGCTGACAATTTACATGGACATTAATTTTACTATTTATATTTTGTTTATAATGAGGTGTTTTTATAAACTATAAATTTATTTTATTAATACCAATATAACACTTTAAAACACTGAATCATCACCATTTTCAACCATCATTGATCCACTGCAGGATGAAGGTCTCTTCAAATTCAATCCATCTCCAATTTTTAGCCTCTCTTCTCTACATCACTCCAGCACAATTTCTTATTTTATTCATCCATTTTACATGTGGTCTCTTTCTAGGTCTTTTACCTCTTGGAATCCAGTTTAAGATTTCAACTGTTCATTTATTACCATCTTTTCTAGCAATATGTACAGCCCAACTTCATATCAGTCTTTTAGTTCTTTCAATGATATCAGTAACACATGTTTGTTCTCTTACCCATGTATTTTATTTTTGATTTCTTCTTGTTGCTCCTAACAAACATATCTCTATATGTTATTGAGTGGTCTGAATTCTCTGCATTGCTCTTCAAATATCCAATTCTCAGATTCATATGTAAGATTAATAACACATTTATTCAAAATCTTTCTTTTCAAACACATAAGCATAATTTCTTTTAATATTATGTTATTTGTATCAAAAGTACTTGAACCAAGTTAATTCTGTGATTAATTTCATCCATTGTTTTCATCTGTAGTAATAATCTGACCATATATTTGCAGTTATTAACTTCTTCTAAGTCATCATTATCAATCCTTATTTTCTTATTTTGTGAAAATCCATTGAACATTAGTTTAGTCTTTTTAATATTTGCCTTTAATCCTACTTTCTTACTTTTATCTGATAACTTGCAACATTTACTGAAGCTCTAAAGCACTATTTGCAAAAACAACTATGTCATCTGCAAAATCTAAATGACTTAAATAATCTCCATTTACTTCTATTCCCTTAGCTTCCCATTTTAATCCATAAAATTCTTCTTGCAAAACTGCTATAAAAATTTTGGAGATATGGAATCAGCCTCTTATACACCCTTCTCAGTGTTAATCTTTTTAGTGTTATTGCATAATCAAATTGTTGCTGTTGCATTTTTATAAATAATATTCAGAATATGACAATAACCTGGATTTATACCTTGATGATCCAATGCTTTAAACACTGAAGAAATGCATATAGAATCAAATGCTTTTTCATAATCTACACATCTGAAGCATAATGGCAACTTATATTCATTAGTTCTTTCTATAAATTATCTCAGTCCTTGAATATATTTTATTATCTACTGCACTAAAACTACTTTTAAATCTAGTTTATTCCTTTGGTTGGTTGAAATCGAAAGTTCTCTGTAGATGAGTTGTAATTGTCTTGGTAAAAATTTTGTACAAAACTGATAAAAGATTGATAGGTCTGTAATTTCTATTATCTTTTTTATCATCTTTTTTAAAGATTAATATTAATATTGCATTCTTCCAATCTTCTGGTATATCTTTATTATTTAGACATTTGGTATATAACTTTGCCCAAAAAAATTCAATTTCTTCATCTGCTTTTTTTAATATATCAATTATAATTCATTTATTTCCAGGAGCTTTTTTCTTCTTCATAAATTTAATTGCATGTCTCACTTCTTCATTTAAAATCCTGGACAATTCAGAAGATATAATAGTTATAGGAAGTACTTGTTCTTTATAACTATATTATTCTTGATAGAACTCTTCTACATATTTCATGATGTCATTTCTCTTTTT
Source organism: Epiperipatus broadwayi (assembly GCA_028023455.1). Taxonomy (NCBI): domain Eukaryota; kingdom Metazoa; phylum Onychophora; class Udeonychophora; order Euonychophora; family Peripatidae; genus Epiperipatus; species Epiperipatus broadwayi. Next base: position 294,185 of record JAQFVV010006734.1, on the reverse strand, counting down.
AATAGTAGTTCCATTTTTTTTCTTATTGCAGATATATCAAAATGTTGTTTTACATTCTTGAGACTTTTATTCTCCTCTATAGCTTTCTTTGCTAATTCACAATTATACTTTCTTATATCATTATCTTTTTTGCACCATTTTACAAATTTGAGATTCCTTCTTAATGCATCATTTTTATATAAATTTTCATGTTCCTTCTTTTCTTCATAAATTGTCATCTGAATAGAAATTTTACTGTTCGATTGCTGCTGTTTTGTACCAGCTACCTTTGTAACAGTTTTTCAAAGTGTATCAGTTATTTTCCTATGATTTTGTTCAAATCTGAATCATGTTCAAAATCTTAATATTTTAAAATGATTTGTAAGTTCTAATTTAAATTCATTAGAATGTTTTTTAAGATTATGAATATCAATTGTGAATATTATTTTTCTTAATAATTTTTGTCTTTCTAGTTTTGCATTAACATGTATCTTACATCTCATTAATTGATGATTACTTCCTGTGTTGAACTTATTAAAAACCTTACAGCCTTGAATTACATATTTTCTGTTAGCCAAAACAATCCAATTCTACTGTACCTTTATTTGGATGTTTTCATTTCCTCTTAACATTTTTCTCAGAAAAAGAAATTCATAATATAAAGTTTTTTCTTTTTCTGCAAACTCCATGTCTATGACCTTTCTCATTTCTATTACCATAACCAAATTTACCTACATCTTTCATTTGCTTACCAATTGTAGTATTAAAGTCTCCCAGACAGTTTTAAAATGTTGTTTTGTCTGATCAAAAGCCTTTTGTATACCCATGTAAAAAGCCTCTACTTTTTCATCACAATCAAAACCTGTTGGGGCCTAAACTTGAATTATTTGCATTTGATATTTGATATTAAGTTGAATAATTAATCTTGACAACCTGACTAATATACCATCAATCTCCACAATGTTGTTCTTCCACTTTGTATTTTATAATGGATCTTACTCCATTTGTACTTTCAATATTTGTGCCTTTGTAGAATAGTTCATGTTCACTTTTTAAATTAATTGTCCCTTCACCTTTTCTTCTAACTTCACAAAGTCCAATAATGTCCCATTTAATATGAGATAGATTTTCCAATTCTTGCAATCTTTCTTTAGTTGAGAGCGATCTAAAATTGTAAGTACTTAAATAAAATGTTGTCATCAAATGGCAGCCAGTGTCTGCAAACAGGATATTTTTAGCATCCCCTTTTGCCTTCAGTGGTCAACTGCTGCCTTTGCTGACAACTTTACAGCCTCCTGACAATAAGGGCCATGATTTATTTTTGGCTGTCATAATTGTAAATATTTATTAGAAAAAAAAAACACTCACACACACATTCCTTTTGCCTTCAAGAAAACTCAACTAATTTTTGTTAAGAGCTATTAGGCAACTGAGAAGAAAGACCATGGTATTTTTTGATCTTAAACTCAGGTAAAAAATCAATAAACTTAACAAGCTGGCTAATGTGTGCTGGTGAGCTGTCTGTCCATTGATGTTCCTATACCATATGAATAATCACATAGTAATAATTATTTCAGTAACAAGAACATGTGGAATGGACATTAGGAATTCATCTTGCTCAGTTCTTTTAAGTCCTCCAAGAGGAATCAAACAATCTCCTTTCACTTTACAGCAAATTTTTTTCTGCAGCTTTAATTACAGAATGCAAATAATGCCCAACATTATATTCACTTAACCATGTATGTACATAATATATATGTTTACAATGATTAAAACAACATATTTTTTAAATTTTGGAGAAATGGGAAACAGCTGTTTTATCACTGCTATTTTTATGTTAATTATATAATTATTTCTTGCCTTAATATACTAATTGCTAATATATATATAGTAATAGCCAAAAGCAATTTTTCAGGTTTAATTTCACATAATAATGAAAGAAATTGATAAATTCTCTCATTATCGCTAAATAGTGTCACTATTGTTTATAATCATTATCAATTCATTGCAGATTGGAAATCTCAAGTTTAATCTCTTCTTTTTTTCTCATTAATCTAGCAAATTTTCTTATGTATTCATATTGTATGTCATCTTTTTCTAAGTTTTTTCTAAATATTGGAATTCACTTCAGGATTTTAGCTCTTTATTTAGTGTTTTTTTTTTTTTTTTTAAATAATCTCATTATTTCATCAACTTTGATCCAGTTCTGCTGATCCATAGCCTCAGAAAATTCCCTTATTCCATACATTTCTTGTGTGGTCTCTTTCTACATTTTTTACCTTCTCTTAGAATCTCATTTAAATCTTCAACTATTCATCTATTATCATCTCTTCTAACAGATCCCTTCTCTTAAACTTATTATATATATCATTAAAAACCAATTAACATTTAGACAATCCCAATATCACTAACAATCAACAATTTCAAACTGTTCTCAAAGCCACCTTTTAACAATAAAGGTAGAATCTCACCTTTATTAATGATCTAATATACATATATAGATACCAAAAATTGCAATTTGACCACAGAGATTGAAATTATTGATACAAATTATTATATATATATATTCATATTTTGTGATAGGGTATCTAAGCTCAAATATATAAATTTGGGCATACTTATTTACTGACTGATCTGAGAACATATGTATTAAGAACATTTTTTTTCAGACTTGAAAATATTCTTTTGGTTGATTTGAATTCAAAGATTGCTGAAGATAAATTATAACTGTCTTGCCAATGATTTTGTTTAGAACTGATAGAGAAGTCTGATAGGTTTATAATTTCTAATATTTTCATTATCACCTTTCTTATACACCAGTATTACTAGTGCATTCTTCTAATCATCTTATATTTAGACATTTGGTATATAATTTTGCTAAACATTTTTTTTTCTATTTCTTCAGCTGCTTTTTTTAATATATTAATAATAATTACATAACTTCATGAAACTTTTACTTCATCATAGGTTTAGTTGCATATCTCATTTCTTCATTTAAAATGCATGGGAATTCAGAAAATAGAGTAATTGTAGTATGATTACTTTGTTTTCTTGATCAGTTTGGTATGTGCTCTTACAATTTTGGTTTCCAGGGGGTCTCAAAATCACCAGAAATACAATCAAGTGATAAAGAATGTGAGATAATATCACCAATTTTTTTTTGTTACAAAGAGTTCTAAATATTTTTTCCAGTCTATATAAAAAATTGCAATTTTCATCAAAAAATAAAAACAAGACAGAATGTTGATTGATACTGATATTAATTATATTTTTTTATATTATTATTATTAAATGCTTTTTCATTGTATTTTCATATTCCTACATTTTTTCATATATTCTCTTGTCTTGGTTGAAAATTTACTGATTAATTTACATTTGTTTGCAGTTTTTAGTATAGTATCAGCTATAGCTATCTTCTTATTTATCTTAGTTATGTTTGAACTATTTTCAAATGATTAGCAAGTTCTAATTTAAATTCATTGGAATGTTTCTGAAAATTAGAAGAATCAATTTATTGCATTATATTTTTTAATGATTTTCATCTTTTTATGTTTTGCAGTAATATGTAACTTGTACAATGTAGATCATAATTATAAATTAGTTGAAGCACATTGAAAATGGCAAAAATTAATATTTTCTAAAAAGAGTTTTTTTATATATGATTATTGTTATATATATTATTGCTGTTATATAAAGATATTTTATATTATATCATATGGTTTATTTAGTTTAATAATGTAGGTGACAAAAAATCTATTTTTTAACATAATCATTATTTAAAATATTTTTAAAAATTTACAGCACTTTAAAAAGCAATATACAGTGAAACCATTGACCACGCTATACTTTCTTCCAAGCCCATTTCATGTTCAAATGTATATAACATATAATAGCTAACATTTTGTTGACAAACAGTGATTAGAATAGGATACATATTGTTTTTTGAAGAGCACAGTACTTTTTAACACACACATATATATATAACAGATTCTTTTTTATATATATTGTGCCGGTCAGATTTGTATGTTCACATAACAAGATCTAGCATCTAGGTAAAAGTACCTCGAATCCAATCATGTGCAAGATACACAGGTCAGGAACACTCATGAACTCTGCCCTATTTGCCTATTTCCCAGATCTATAACATTTTGAACAACAATCCCGATGACATCGATTTAATTTACTTCTCACCGCCGACATCGCTCATTGGAGACACAAAAAGACTGTAGGCTAAATTTTAATGATAGACTAACTTAACAACTAACTATATTCTGGGAGCAACGAAGGCTCGTGGCCTAGCATATTAATTATATATTTAGCGGAGATCATCTAGTCAAATTGAGCATCATTAATAACTTAATATATTAACTAAAAGAAAGCAATGGTTTGAGAGTTGATATATATATATATTTAAGATTTATTAGATTAATAACAAAATTGTCGGGTTATTTATCTGACATTAGCCTCATAAGTATTATATATATATTTAATTCCTATTTTACAATAACGTGATATTTGCGGCTATGCCAATAATATATGTATATGACTTAAGGAATTGCCGCTATTGGAATGCATTACTAGAATACTATTACACCCCCAGAGAGACGAAAGGAGCATTTAAAATACTTGATTTAAAAGACAACAATTTTACAAGCAGATATTACATTTGGTTATTCAATATTATTAATTTGAGTTGTGTAAATAATTAATGTGCGGGACGGATAATGAATAATTATATAAATGATAATAAATTTATTGCATTGATACGCATAGTGAACTAATGGAAATATGTTTGTTTAAAGAAATCACCTCATTACGACTTATGGCTATTTCTGGGCGATTAATAATACACTGAAAGGTCGTGCGTGCATGGAGGCAGATTGGGGTGGTCCAATTATGGATCCTGGAGTGTGCTTCATGAATTTTAATAGAGAAGTTGACCGATTTCCTCTGCAAACGTAAGCAGGGTCGGCATTGAGACTAAGGACGGTCGGCTATGTCTTTATCGGGCTGGATTTTCCAGAGCGATTCCCGTATAAAGCATGCACATACGACCAAGTGTGTCCACAGGATGTTTTTACAGCCTGGTTTCTAGGACACGGAGAACGACGATGGGGCTCAACTTAGCGAATACCTCCATGTGAGAAAGAAGCATGAATATATATAAACGAAGTGGCCTATATGCATGCAACACTTAATAACATAATATAACTATAGCTTTAAAGACTATCTAAACATATTTACTGCCCATAAATTATGAAATACTCGGCGTAATGGTATGGTTTCTTCGTAAACAAACATGGATAATAATTCTAATTAAATATAAAACTAAGATCTGAAGACCCTCCCCCCTTACATTATGTTACTTAATATTATTCATAACTTCCCACACATTTAATAAATCTCAATCTCGGTTACTAAATGCCCTTATGAAAATATATAATTTAATACAAAATAAATGGGTGGTGGTAATAGCTATGACGGGTTTACATATATAATATAAATTAATAATAAGAGATAGCGGATTATTTAGAATGGAAAACATTTCTGAAACAGATGTCAATCTGTTTTTCTACAGTAAACATAAAAAATAATTAGTTTGTTTATCTAAAATCGCTAGCACATGGGCAAGTCGAATAAGACTTGTTTTGATTAAGTTATAAGTTAATTACCCAATAATGATGGGTGGGGAAAATGAAAATAAATTATATGCTAGCGATTTTAGTATTATTGGCATTTCTTTTAAAATATAAATACATAAATCCAAATGAAAATTATTTGCCGCTTGGAAATAAAAGAAAAGAAAACATTTTATAAGAGGCTTAATAGTGATTAGTTATATAGAGTTATAAGAATTACATATTTTGAAGACATTTAATATTTAGAAATTATAATAAATATTACAGAGAAGACAGGATTTGAGAATTACGAGCGGTCAAAGTTCTTTTTACATTGCCATTTGGAAGAGCGATTTTACTATGAGTCAGTCCATCGGTATTATTTCACTAGATCCAGGGTAGCGTTATTATATGGTAGTTAGCATTTCATTTTTACTGGAAAAATATATAAAGTTCATCAGTATGGGATGCAAAGCTTCGCTTATGGTAAAATCATATTAGAACGGAGGGAAAAGGCGAAATTTCCCCTACTCATGGCACATTGAGTGAGAATCAAAACTGGCGTGGAATATGTATAGCAACATCATTATTTTGTCGTCTCCTTTTTTTTGTGGATTCAAATCCAGCAGTATATATACTTTTATTTTGAAGATGTAACTTAGCAACTACTGCTGGACCTGAGGCGGTTTAAGCACTTACTGTACATCTGGAATAATTTAACCGGATACTCTTATCTAGTAAGACTTTTTGATTCTCGAATGATTGTTTTAAAATAAATCTTATGATTTTAAAACAAGCTAGCATGGACAAAATTTCCACTAATGGGTTTATTTATTATTACAAAATTGTAATTTTTTATTTTATCTAAGGGGATCTTCCGGGTAATTGTTTTTCGAGAGACTTTTTAACAAGATTGCATCATTTCTGGCTACAAAATCACATATGAAAAAATAATAAGTTTCATATATGATTTTGATTATATTTTATATATAACATAACTTTACTCATTTATTCGCAATCTCCTACACTGAAATATATATAGATTTATTACTTACACCCATATACACATGAAAATATTATTAAATAAAAATATTTTTAGATTAAAATACATAAGTGTTTACATGATTTATGTTAAAATACTAAGCAAAAGAAATATACTTATTATTAGATATGTATATATGTGCGTGAAGATGGGTTTGAATATAGTTAAATGGTAGGAGATTGGATGTGGGCTGTGAAACAGGATCTGAGCATCAGATCATCTGTTTCAATATAAAGGTTTTTTGTATAAACAAAATTTTAAAAAGTAAAAATATATTTATTAATAATAAAATGAGGGGATGTTTATTTTATTTTATTGAATGTGTGTTCACTCATGTATTTACTGAAGCAATAAGGATAATAATTAAACAAAAACCAACTCCTAACATATTTATATTTTTAAAATAAAGTAAAATAGCAAAATAATTTGGTACTTAAGGATAATCTTGGACACCAAAGTTGATTGTGGATAATTATACATTTTTAATTGCTTAGTTATCTAGTAACTCTAATGAATATTTTATTTGTTAATATTAAAAAATATCAATAAATCGATGTAAAATAACTGCCAAAATCTGCTTTCTAATGCTGCCACTTTAAAATCCCCCCTCCCCATTAAACTTCCATCTAGGAATAATATCTAAAATTAAAATATACAATCGCACATATTACCTTACAACTGTAAACAAAGAGAAAATGAGTGTAATGGCAAAAGTAAGCCCTTTTTATATAGAAAATGAAGACTTTTTATGATAATTGCAGCATCACATGTATTATGTTTATTCTTTCTGTACATATTATCATTTGTAACTCTTCACAAATGAATATGGACATCCTATGTCTAAAAAGGAAAAAAATGAATGACAGAAGAACAAAATGTTGAAGATGAATATATGTTTGTCTTGAATAATCATTTTATTATTGATATACGTGTATGTGCTTTTTATATAAATTAAATATTTTTGTTATTGTAATAGTCAATTTATTTCTTGCTTAAACAATATTTATTAATCTAATGTTCTAGCTTGTTATAATCATTTCATCAACATTATTTTATTTAAGTAGCCATTGAAGAATTGTCTATTTATTACTTTTTGATTCTCTGAGATATTTTTTTGATTTAATTATTCTTTACTTACCTAACTAAACTTTTAGATATTTTTCAATTGGAATTCAGCATTTTGTATAAAACTTTTAACATAATAAGTACATGTAAATCAAATGTCCATTTCTAAATGTAACTGAATGGATTAACAAGTTTGACTTGTTTTTTTTTCCTTTGAATATGCTGATGCTAAAATGTTTTGATCTAATTAAAAAAATAATCCATAAAATAAATGCTTATTGAAATCTCTCCGATGACTGAAGATAAATCAGAGTTAGCTTACATATTTTTTTTACTATATTAAAGTATTAAATACAACTTCCTAAATATAGAACATTTGAGTTAACAACAAATTTAATTCAGATATTTAATATAATATTAAATTGTCAGTTTCTTTATTGATTTAGGTCAGTAATAGAATCAATGGACAAGAAAGCTAAAGATTTCAGGATCCAAGTTTAATCTGCACGTCTAATGCTTGAATATTATATAATCTTTTGAGCAGCTAATGGTTTCTATTCATGACTATAATTATTAATATCATCATTGCTCTGTGTGGTTTAGCACAGTGTTGCAGATTGTCAGAATCTGGAATGTGGAGTCCTAAGATCGATTTCACTGCTGACATTTCCAGTGCTTAGGCTTTTACAAACTCTTGAGTAATAAAGCTTTATTTGAATATTTTATTTTTATTGCCATCATTTTTAACCATTATCAATCTATTGCATGATTTCCAAGTTAAAATGACTTTTTTGAATCCATAGCCTCTTTTCATATCACTCATAATAAATTTCCTTATTGGAATCTATTTTAAAGCTTCAATTGTACTTCTATTGTCATCTCTTCCAGCAATATATCCAGTGTATCTTCATTTTTGCCTCATAATTCTTTTAATTATGACTTTGATATTTGTTTATTCTTTCACCCAAGTATTTCACTTTTGCACTCTTCTTGTTATTCTTAATATACATCCTTCCATACTTCATTTATTGCTTGTTTGATAAGTGTTTAAAGTGCAGATCCATAAATAAAAATTGGTAAACCCAACTACTAACACACAGGCATATTTCCTTTTAATATTATTTCTACCAAAAACATTCCATTCAAGTTTAATATTATGATTAATTTTATTTATTATGTTTCCATATGTTATTAATAATTTGATTAAGATATTTATATTTGTTAACTTTTTTTAATTCACGAATAACAGTCTTTATTTTCTTCTGCGAAAATCCTTGGAACATTACTTTAATTTTTGTAGCATTTACGTTTAGTCCTGTGTTTCCCTGAGGTCTGGAAAATTATTTACAAAAATGATAATATCTTCTGTAAAATGTATATGACTTAGGAAATCTCCATTTACTTTTACTACCTTCACATTTTAGTTCCTAAAATATTTCTTGTAAAATTTAGTTTTAAGGTGTGAAATCATCCTATAGTAATTTGCTATCTATATATATATTGAACAGTGATAAAGATATGTGTAAGACATTGTGTTGATGAGTGCTGGTTCAATAGAATCTTGGGAATCATAGATCATTTTCACATGTCTTTGGTCATATGTTTATGATTACATCCCTCCACAAGGTATTAAAAGAAACTAGTCATTACCTTGCATGAGAGTGGTGCAGTAAAAATTACACTATAGAAATATTAGCACATATTGGCAGTTTTAACAAACTGTTTCATTCTAAGTACTTGATGGCAGTTTAATAAAACTGCTTTTAAATTGTTTAAGTAATTGATAGCTTGCCAGTGTATATAATTAGTTTAATCTTAAACTTATTTACTTGAAAGTCATGTGACATTCAACCTCTGTGTTGAACATAATATCTACATTTTCCAAGGGTTTTTTTTTCTCAGCTGGGAATTGATTCAGGGGTCTAACTCTTGAATTTACCATGCATCACTGTGATAAATCACACAGGGCAATAGAGGCAATAATAAATATGTGTCACAATATGATTTAACAATAATCATTCACAATAGAATAAAAATTGTACTGTTTTGGGAAAAAGATCATATTTAATTGCAATCAACAATTATTTTTTCCTTTCAATAAATTCTAATTCATCTATTCATTAAATTTTGCTCTCATATCTTGTTTACAATACTCCTGTTTACTCTTCATCTTATAAATACCAAATAAAATAAGATAATTTAACTAATAAGTGATTTATTTATTTCTTCTCTTTCATCTTATGTCATTCAATGTGGTCACTGTAATCGCTCCTGTTTTCAGGTATATACTTTATTTGTTTTACTCTTTCTCAATATTCATATACTGCACTGGTTTTAACATACACTATACTTTCAAATTCTATACAACCTTTTTTTTACATGTCGGATGCATAAAGAAACACTTTTGTTAGTAAGTAATCTTTTCCTATTATATTCAGTTTTGCCTTGCATGATTTAATAGAGTGGCAAACTTTGGATCTCAAATCTGTGGATTGCAGATGTCTTCTGATCCTGGGTCCTTGAACTTTTTATGAATTCCTAATCAATAAAACCATTTGATTGTTTTATTTATATTATGACTCACTGTTCTTTGAATAAGTAGATGCTTTTAATAAAAATTTTAACGTTAAATTAATTTTAGTCTTATATAAATTTTGCTTTGAATTAAAATAAAAAAATTGTCAATATGGCAAGAAACAATTTAAAATAATGGAGTACCTATATTTTAAATATGCATGTTATCTCCATTAAGATTAATTAACAATCTAGGCAACATGATACTAAAATCAAACCAATGATATACTTAATTTTCATCAGCTGAATAATATAAATACAATCTCAATTCAGTTATTTGAATAGAATTGTTTTGCTCAATCTGTCATTAGAGTGCTGAAATCTCACATGACTTATTAAACATTACTATTATATATTAACAGTTGACAATTTGCAAGCTTTTACCTTAGTATAATTTAACCGAACTATCTTATTTTTAATTCCATTATCATTAAGTCACATTCTAAAATAGCTTTCTAAATAATTTTTAACGTCATTATAAAAAATGAAGTATGTTGATTTTGCTTTTATCATTTTATCTTCAATTTTTAATTATCTTATTTATGACATAGGAGAGTGAACATAAAAAGATAGATAAACTCATTTATTACAAGTTCCTGCTCTCACAATAATCACCAAGAAGTAAGTAACTTCATTTATTACAAGTTCTTGCTCCCTGAAACAGGAACTTTTATACAATAAATAAAGTTATCATCTTTTGATGTTTTCTCACTCTCAATCAACTTATAAAGATGAAAATAGAATTGAATGTAACGTTAAAAAAAATTGTCATTGTAAATGTATGTGTGCTTTTGAAATCTTACAATGTTGCAATACATTCAGTTAAAAATAGCTGAATATTTCTTTACTGATGAATTTGAATGACTAGGTAGATTTGTTAACTTCAAGAAGTCTTGAACTTTCTGAAAAATTTTTAGTTATCATGAATATGTTTCTAAAATGAAGACCATTGCTGGCTAATATATTATCCAATCAAATTTTTTATTTTTTTTTTCAAATAGCTAGCCCATAGGAATTCGGCAATCTGTCCAATATGGACTGTAAATAGATAACTAGCTATTTTAAAATGAAAACCCATTCAAAATTTTCACTAACCAGCAATTGACTTTTTTTTCTCTTTCTCTCTCTCTCTATGAGAGAATATTGGCGATATCTTTGCCTGCAGTAAATATTTAAAAATTGCTTATTATTTTTCTTATTATTATAAATGAGTGTTTTTTTAGCTCGTGTTATTAAAATAAATTGAGTCAAAATAAGCATTAGCATTAACCCGACCTTATTATCTGCAATAATTGTTTCCCTGAAAAAAATCGTAGATATACGTTCTAGTAAGAGTATTAATTATAAATATTTAAAATTTATGTCGTGAAAATATTAATAATTCAAAGACAAAATATTTATTCATTGTATGACTTTTTCTTTGAAAAAGAGTTGATAGACGATCATTAATTTTGATTACTATTATGCCAACAAAAATATAAGTAAAAAAAATTTTTTTATTGAATTCAGCTATTGTGATTATTAACAAATGAATGCACAAACAATAGTTAAAACCGGTTTAAAAATAATTAATTTACATAAATACTCACCTTGACTTTTTATCTAATAAAAAAAAAAAAACCTTTCTATTATATATACTTTGTATTTCAAAATAAAATAAAAGATAGGGATTCAATGAACAACTTATTGGCTGACTTTTTTTGTTTTTAAATAAGATAGTATTCTATATCAAATATTAATAAACGTACACTTGTCCAAAATTTTTCACATTAAAAAAATCCCTATCCAATTACTGCAATTTTAAATGTTAAGCGTTATGAAAGTAATCATCATCATCATCATCATCAACCATTATCAATCCACTGCAGGATGAAGGTCTCTCCAAGTTTAATCCATCTACTCCGATCTTTAGCTTCTCTTCTCCACAACACCCCTGCACATTTTCTTATTTCATCCATCCATCTCACATGTGGTCTCTTTCTGGGTCTTTTACAATCTCTTGGAATCCAGTTTAAAATTTCAATTGTCCATCTATTATCATCTCTTCTAGCAATATGTCCAGCCCAACTCCATTTCAATCTTTTAATTTTTTCAATAAGGTCAGTAACACCTGTTTGTTGTCTTACCCATACATTGCGTTTTCAATCTCTTCTTGTTACTCCCAACATACATCTCTCCATACTCCTTTGAGTGGTCTGAAGTCTCTGTATTGCTCTTCTATTAAATGTCCAAGTCTCAGATCCATAAGTAAGAACTGGTAAAACACATTTGTTAAAAACCATCCTTTTCAAACACATAGGCATATTTCCTTTTAGTATCAAGTTATTTCTACCAAAAGCACTCCAACCAAGTTTAATTCTATGATTAATTTCCTCCATTATGTTTCCATCTGTATTAATAATCTGACCAAGGTATTTGTAACTGTTAACTTCTTCTAATTCTTCATAATCAATCTTTATTTTCATATTTTGAGCAAATCGATTAAACATTACTTTAGTCTTTTTAACATTTATCTTTAGTCCTACTTTTCTACTTTCATCTGCTAACTCCTGCAACATTTCCTGCAGCTCTGAAGCATTATTTGCAAAAACAACTACATCATCTGCGAAATCTAAATAACTTAAATACTCTCCATTTACTTTCACTCCTTTAGTTTCCCATTTTAATCCACAAAATACTTCTTGCAGCACTGCTGTAAAGAGTTTTGGAGATATGGAGTCACCTTGTCTTACACCTTTCTCAATGTTGATTTTTCCAGTATCATTATGTAATCTAATTGTTGCTGTTGCATTTTTATAAATATTCTTTAAAATATGACAATATCCTGGATCTATACCTTGATGATCCAATGCTTTAATCACTGAAGAAATGTGTATAGAATCGAATGCCTTTTCATAATCTACAAATCTAAAACATAATGACAACTCATATTCGTTTGTCCTTTCTATGACTTCTCTCAATACCTGGATATGATCTATTGTACTAAAACCACTTTTAAATCCAGCTTGTTCTCTTGGTTGGTGGAAATCCAAAGTTCTCTGTAGACGAGTTGTAATTATCTTGGTAAAAATTTTATATAAAACTGATAAAAGGCTGATAGGTCTGTAATTTCTAATATCTTCTTTATCACCTTTTTTAAATATTAATATTATTACTGCATTCTTCCAATCTTCCGGTATATCTTTATCATTTAGACATTTGGTATACAACTTTGCTAAAATTGTTTCTATTTCTTCACCTGCTTCTTTTAATATATCAATTATAATTCCATCATTTCCTGGAGCCTTTCCTTTCTTCATACTCTTAATTGCATGTCTCACTTCTTCATTTAAAATTCTGGGCAATTCGGAAGATGTAATAGATATAGGAGGTACTTGTTCTTTATTACTATATAATTCTTGATAAAAATCTTCTATCAATTTCATGATGTCATCTCTCTTTTTAGTAATAATTCCATCTTTTTTTCTTATTGCAGATATAAATTTCCTACCAATACCAAAATGTTGTTTAACATTTTTGAGACTTTTATTTTCTTCTACAGCTTTCCTTGCTATTTCACAGTTATATTTTCTTATATCATTTTCAACTCTTTTCCGTACCATTTTACAAAATTCGAGATATTCAATTCTTTTTAATACATCATTTTTGTATATCTTCATATTCCTTCTTTTCTTCATAAATTCTCTAGTCTCAGTAGAAATTTTATTAGTCAATTGCTGCTTTTTTCTACCAGCTATGTTTGTTGCAGTTTTTAAAAGTGTATCAGTTATTTTCATATTAATTTCATTCAAATCTGTATCATGTTCAAAATCTCCTAACACTTGAAACCTATTTATAAGTTCTAATTTAAATTCATTAGAATGTTTCTGAAGATTAGGAATATCAACTGTAAATATTGTTTTTCTTAATAATTTTTGTCTTTCTAGTTTTACGTTAACACGTAACTTACACCTTACTAATCGATGATCACTTCCTGTGTTAAATTTATTAAGAACATTACAATCTTGAAATATGTATTTTCAGTTAGTCAAAATATAATCCAATTCTGCTGTACCTTCATTTGGATGCTTCCATGTCCATTTCCTTTTAACATTTTTCTCAAAAAATGAATTCATAATATAAAGTTTTTCTTTTTCTGCAAACTCCACAAGTCTATGTCCTCTCTCATTTCTATTACCATAACCAAAATTACCTACAGCAATTTCATCTTTCATTTGTCTACCAATTCTAGCATTAAAGTCTCCCATAACAATTTTAAAATGTTGTTTACTCTGATCAAAAGCCTTTTGTACATCCATATAAAAATCTTCTACTACTTCATCACTATGAGAACTTGTTGGGGCATAAACCTGAATTATCTGCATTTGGTATCTGCTATTAAGTTGTATAACTAATCTTGCCACTCTGTCCGATATACCATCAATCTCCACAATATTGTTCTTCCACTTTTTATTTATAATGAATCCTACTCCACTTGTATTTCCAATATGTGTGCCTTTATAATAGAGTTTATGTCCACTTTTTAAATCAATTGTTTCTTCTCCTTTTCTTCTAACTTCACAAAGTCCAATAATGTCCCATTTAATATAAGACAGTTCTTCTTCTAATTCTTGCAATCTTCCTTCACTTGAAAGTGATCTGCAGTTGTAAGTACCTAAATAAAAAGTCATCATCAAATGGCAGCCTGAGTCCGCAATCAGGGGATTCTTAGCACCCTCTGCCTTCGGCCACCAACCGCTGCCTTGGTTGGTGACTTTACAGCCTCCTGGGAATAAGGGCCATGCTTTATTTTTGTCTGTCATAATTGTATATATGTATTGGAAAAATATTTATTATTTACACAAACATTCATTCTGCCTTATCAGGCACTGAGAAGAAAGACCATGGTGTTTCTTGATCTTAAACTCAGAGGTAAAAAGCCAATAAACTCACCACGCTGGCTAATGCATGTTGGTGAGCAGCCCATCCATGTTCGTATACTATATGAATAATCACATAGTAATAACAGCTGCAACGACAAGAACGTATGGAGTGGACATTAGGAATTTGCCCTGCTCGGTTCCTTTAAGGCCTCTAAGAGGAATCAAAGGGTCTCCTTTCAGTTAATAGCAAACTCCTTTCTGCAGCCATGAAAGTAATACGAATAAGAAAATACCGATAATCAAAAAGACTTATGCTTTTACAAAAAAAAAAGTTTCAGATTAATAAAATTAAGACCAACTAAATGATACTGGCATTCCTTACATTTGATATTTTTCGCTATTCGTTTCAAAAATTAAATGTATGGATTTTGCTGTCGTAAATTAAAAATACATTTGATTGTTAAACCCATGAGTAAAAAGGATAAAAGTTTATGTATTCATTTATTTGAGAATATACCATATGTTTATTCTTTAAAATTACACTAAAATATGTGTTGTTAAGAAGTTTAATAATTTTTTATTTAAAGTGTAATTGTTGGATGTTTATGAATAGTAATACAATTATATTAAAATCTAAATATTTTCAATGCTTTGAAAGTAAAGAATGGTTAATTTAAACTGATATCAATTTAGATATATAAAATATTATTAGAGTGTTGACTTATGCAAAGAGCTACAGCCACGTGGATGAAAGTGATTTAGTCAAAATGTATGTATCATTGGGTTGTTTACATTTTCTGTCTTTTTTATTTGGTTTGGAAGTAAAAATCAATCTAAAGCATTATCAATAAAAGAATCACATCACTTTTCAAATTCTGGAATATGGAACCTAAGTATCTTGACCTTATAATAAAAATCAACCTGGAGGCAATGCCTACCAACACTTTCCTATTCTATAAAAGACAAATGACTAAAATAGATCCAATCGGCATCAACTGCAAGAGACAAGAAGAAACATTTCACCACATTATATTCAACTGTACAGGGCTGGGAAATATCAGGAAAATTATCTTTGACCACTCAAAAATTGATTACTACAAAATTCTTTCATTAAAAGACTGCCTAAAAACCAGAACAATAGCAGTGATTAGACTCTTGATATTCTTAACATACGCTATTTGGACAGTTAGATGCATGAAAATTTTCACAATGCTGCATCTGAGTGAGGACACTTATTTCATACAAAAACTAAACAAAATGAAGAAAAGAGATGAAATCCTTGCTTCAGAAGGCCGGTTCAAAGACACATGGAACCTTTTCACTATACCACAACTGCTCAGGACCTAATGCTTCAAATTCAACTCATCACATAAGACACTCTAGGAAAATATCAACACAACAAGCAACAAAACACACTCAGGATCTTCAATACAGATACACAACCATTAAAACAAACATGTAACAATAATAGCAATAATAAATTTATATTTTGAAAGAAAAAAAAAATCAATCTAAAAATACATTTGTATAAGAATAATCTTGTTATCATTTTAAACAGTAAATAGAGATTTCTAGAATTGTAGAAAAGAAGATTGATTTTCAGCAAAACTTTTGTAGGCTTTACTTCTAAATTAAATGATTGTTACTCAAAATAAAAAATATCTGGTATATTGGTAGCAAAACACCATTAAAACAAATCCTTCATCACCAAATGTGATTAATGTTCCAACTAAAAGTAGTGATAGTATAATATTGAAATTGAAAAACTTTCTGAAAGAAAATAAAGTGAAAATTTTATTAAGAAAAGTGAGAATTTAAACTAGAATAAAATAACTTGCAATCATGTATATAATAATCAAAATGTATCAAATCTTTCATTTCACTTAACTAGGATGTTTAACAAAGATTATGTTATTTAGCATGGTTTAATACTACAACGGTCTGATAAATCTACCAAATTTGACAGACTGTCAGATGATTTCCGAGGAGGATTGCCTTTGCATGCATACTGAAGAAAAGTTTTTAATTTGTCATTGAGCTCATGCATGACCATTTTATTCTCTCTCTCTCTCTCTCTTTTTGTCTGAAACCTTGAGAATATTTAGAAAGACTAGATAAATTATTCATTTTATCTATGAAGAATTACTGGCCTTCACTTTTTTGATGGGTTTTTTTTTAGTTGCCAAGTAAAATTTTTTATATCTAATGGTGTTTGTTTGGAAAGCACAAACATTCTAAAATATTCCAATCAAAGAAAGATGGATTTCTTAAAAAAAAAAAAGAAAAATTACCAGTACCACTAAAAGCCAAATTTCCATTTCAATGTTCTATTTAGGGAAAATGAAAATCCCCACTAACATTATAACATTAATTTCAAGCATTTTTTATAATATTAATGTCAAAATACCTTATCTATCATCAATATTAGTACAATCCTGGTCAATACTAATGAATTCATAACTAATTACAAACTTATTTTTAGTTACACATCACCTTAAAATAGAAATTGCAGTACTCTTGTTATGTTGATTAAACACAAGTGGAAAGGTAAAAAAAAAAAAAAGGTAACTATGAAGCTAATAAGACTGATTGGAATGAATATTTTTTTTCTTTTCTCCATTTACAACAAAAAATTAAAATGTCAGAAATTTTTTTTAAATCAAGGCAGTTTCTTAAAGATTTTATAAAATCTGACTTTACATCCATATTTAAAAGAATAAAATGATAATTATTTAATTGTGTCCATATCATTTACTAATGATTCAATTGTAAAAGATTAATACGTAAAAAACAAATTGTTCTTAAAAAGATATGATCAACAATGGCAAAGATTATTCATTCTCTGAACATATTATTAATATATTCTAGTTTTAAACTACATAAAGAACAAAAATTAAGGTACTCATGAAAGTATCATTTTAGTGATCAATAGACTATCTATGTGAATAAACTGTCTAAACCTAAATTTAAATCATACATGCATAACTTTTCTACTGAGTAAGCCACATGAGATTTTGGTTATGGCTTTAATAAAAATAATATTAAAAAAAAACATTAAAATTTTTATTTAACACCATGGCTAAATTTGACATAACAGTACTTACACCAAAAGCCAGTAAAAATGAATTAAATTCAGTTACTTTTCATCCTCTAATAATATCAGCTGCAGTTTCTTTAACTCATCAGCTGAGATGCAAATTAATACTTTTAATCTTTTTTATCTTGTCTGGTAACAAAATTTCTTTAACTTTCTAAAAGCATTTTTTTTTAAAAAGTTCATTGTCAGAATGTTTAACAACTTTTGTTGCTAACAATATAGTTTGCATGCACAATTTATTCAAACTCAATTTGTCTTTTAATAAAAAAAATATATGTGTTTCAGTTTTAAAATTTCTATTGTTTTCTTTTCATGTCCAGTATCTTTAATAATGTAATAGTAATTAACATTATTATTTTTTAATTGCAGAGAGAGATTCGGAATATATTAAACATATTCACTTAATAAACATTTGCTAACTTATTTTGAAATTTTTCCATTTGCTTTAGGAAACCTTTTTTTTTTCTTAAGATGAGTTTGTTAAGAGGAAAAAATACAGCATTTTATATATTTTTCACTTTTAAAGAATATTATCTTTGCTGGCTTTTCAGTATTATCACAAGTCATTTATAATTGATGGAAACAGAAATTAAACACTTTAAATTTAAATCATTAATTTTCACCTATTGATAATTCAAAGAATCGCGTAGTTACATCACATCTCATCTGAGAGAATGATTAACTGGGTGAGAGTAAAGAAAATACAAAATTTTGATGAAAGTTATAATACTGGTACAAACATGAAGTAAATGTGCTATCAAAAAGTCATAAAGGGTTGCAAATATCTGTTTGATTTAACTATCATAGTAGCTATTGCTTTTCCAGCAGTCCATATTATGTATTATGATAACTACTACATTCTCAAATTTAGTCACACTTTACTAATAACTAAATTGTCTATCAAACAATTTTGAATTACTTTGTTGTACATAGAGAAAAAAAAAATCAAATAAGCTATTGTTTCTATGAATAGCAATCCTATCCGCCTAATACTTTCACTTCAAAGACAAATGCATTTGATGATTTTTTTAAATAAAATGATATAATTGATTTGGGAGACTGGTGTGTGTGAGTTTATATGTGTGTGTATTTTTAAGCTCTTATTTTATCTACTTTGTTCTTTGCATTTAGAATTAATGTATTATGTTTAAAAATGACCTTACATTTTATTATATAAGTACATTTTTTTTATTATATATAATAAACTTGTTTTTTAAAATAAAATATTTTTTTCTGTAAAGGCTTTTGTAGTTCAGCCATCATGTTATAAATGTATGAGTCATTTATGAAGATATTAAATAAGAAGGGTATATTTATATTAGGTTAAAAGAGTTTTACAAAATGCTATGTATTGATAATTGATCTTTTTATCATGTGACATGAGCTAATATATAATGCAATTTGCAGTTAAACACTTATTACAAAGAATTACTTAATATACCAGTTGTATTTATCATCAATAAGATAGAGCTAAAATGCTTTTATTATAATTATATAGATTATGTTGCTCCTAAATGTTCTTTAGAAAATGAGAATTGTTTACATAGTTGATAAACTTGATCATTATTGTGATATCTTGAATGGTAGAAAAAAATATGAGTAGTAGCAGTTAATCATTGTGTTTATGAGTAAAATTAACTAGAAAATAGTGTGATAGATGAAATCAATCTTTTCAATTAATGTATTACGTCTTGCTTTAATGAACAATATTTGACATAGTGCATTAAATCTTTAAGAAAATACTGAATTGCATGAAATAGTTAAAATATATTTATGGTTAAAATGATATCAATTCCTGCATATCTACATTTTTTTTAAAAAATTGAACTTTCTTGCTCCAAAAAGAAAATATCTAGTACAAAGATTGATTCAATGTATGAAAGATCTTATCTAAACTTGTAATTTGCTTTTTTAAATACTGATTCTGAAGAAACCAGTTTTTTTTAAAATTCACATTCAATCATAATTAATCGACATGCACTTATATTAATGCTTTATACTGAAGCAGTCAATCTGATACTCAGGTTGAGCTTCACAGCCCACTCAGAATCCCCAACCATCAAACCATATTCAAACTCCATCCTTACACATATATACACATTTATTAATACATTTTTATTTTTGCTTAATTATTAAAATAATCCCTGATGTAGATATATATAAATGTCTTAATTTAAATATCTTAAATGAATAAATATTTTATATTATTCGTTTATGTGCGTAATGGATAGATATATATCATAAGTGAGGGGAGGTTATTTATAAAGTGTTTATAATATTAAAAAAATATAGTAATTTGTATTTTAAAATTATGTAAAATTTTATTATTTATTTTAGTAATGGCGGTCAGAGAAAAAAAAGGCTGATGCAACCCTGCCGAATAATCTCAAATGCAATTAAGTCAGTTAACCGGAAATCCATTAGTCCGATTTAAAATGTTATAATTTTATAAAAGTAATGTAAAATCCATTAGTGGAAATTTTATCCATTTCTAATTTGTTTTAAAATCTCAGATTATATTTTAAAACAATCGTTCGAGAAATTCTTAGCAGGATTGCATTGTCTTTAAAACTTATAGGAACAAAGGTATGCATCCAATGTGCAACTTACAGTCAATAACGTAGATAAATTGCCTTAGGTGAACCAGCTAAAAGCATTCCAGAACAATTTCAAAATTATATAAATAGTGCTGGATTTGAACACCGTGGGAGAGCAAATAATTTTAGAAGACCAATGGCCAACAAAATCCATGCCAATTGTATCTTTGACTCAATGTATCATGAGTAGGTAAAAACTTCACCTTTTCTCATTGTTCCAGAATGGCCACTTTTCCGACACCACCGCCAGGATCCAGATACTCAAACTATTATTATGAACCTATATACTGAATAATAAAAATGCTAACTGTCTGATTAACCTGAACAAAACTAGATCTGGTCTACGATGGACGACTTTCAAATCATCAAAGAATCGCCATCAATACTAACAAGGTAACAAACCCATGTTGCTGCTATAACTCATAAATTTACGTGTATAATCTCAATTTAAAACTGTATTTCTTACCTAACCATTTTTTTAAATATAATGTAATCTTTTTTTTAGCTGATCAGAAGATCAGAAATTCATTATCAACTAAATAATTTGTAAAATCTTACCTTATTGTTAAAATGTATTCCACTCTCTAAAACTCTTTTAATCTTTCTACTATCATTGAGCCTCTAGTAAATACTTCTAATTCCTTATTTCACTTTTGTGCGGCAACAATATTTCATATTTTGATTATTATATTTTGTATTTTAAACATAATGCCAATAACTCTCTTTTAAATCCCCACCTTTCTTTTCATGGGGAGATCAGTTTAGTTTCTTTTAATTAATACAAGCTTATTTTAATTACAATGAATGCTTGCAAATTTAGGAAAAACAACTTAATTATATTATAATGTGATTGCCAAAAAACAGTAGAAATCTGTTTTCTCAGAAATATTTTTATTTTAATTTAAAATAATAGTGCTAATTCTAAAAGTTCAAATCTGTTTTATGTGAAATTAAATCAATATTTTATTTTATGAAGTCAATAACCACCACCTAACTCTTATATATATACATAATGATGTGTACTAAAACATCAAAGCACTTAGAACCAAATTTTCATATTTATTTTAACGTTTGTGGGAAGTTTTATATATAAATTAATGTAACCGGGGAAGGGGATTTCTATTTCAATATTTTGCCATTTTATTAATGAATTTAAGCTCTACTTTACTGCTTAGTATTCTAATCATACCATTACGCTGGGTATTCCATAATATATAGGTATTAATTAATTAAGTCTTTTAAATATTTTATACATATGTTGTTTCAAGTGTTGCATGCATACTGGCCTTCTCATTTGTTATATATATATTGTGCTTCGTTCCCCGGGCGTATCGGAAAAACCGAACCCTGTCTCATTCTTCCAAAACCAAGAATCAGGCTCTTAAATCCCCTGGGGACTTACTTTTGTCACTTGAGCCAACTGCATAGGAGGCTCTGGACAAAGCCCAGCCAATTTCAACTCACAACAGACTATTCTTCATTAATTAGCCGATTCTGCCAAAGTCTGCAGACATAAATCGGTCTTTTCTTCTTCAATGAACTTTCGGAAGCACCTTTCTAGGATCCATGACTGGATCACATAAGTATGCCACACTGCCCTTTTTGTTCTAGTTCCAAGTAAAACCTATGAATATCGATAAGCCGTAATATTATGATTCTACTAGGCAGATTTCTTCATGATACTTATTGATGTTTTCATGTATGCATCATTTTGCGACACAATTATATATATTTTAAATTAACTCTCCCACACACGTTTTCTTACTCTGTATCAACTGAGATCATTACACTTATTAATGTAAAGTGTATTTTATAATAAAGTTATTAATTCCAAATATCCGGTCAATTGCTATATTTTGTTCTTCTTTCTAGGGATGGATTTAAGATTCATTTACATACTCGAATAGCACTATTAAAACTGTATTTGCAGATATTATCATTTATTGATTATTAGAATATAAATCAGCCACAATAAAAATAATAAAGTAATGAATCTATTTGTAACTTCTTAAATTATAAAAATAAATCCCATGTTATATAATATAAAGAGGCCAGTGAAGACTATCAGAGAAATATAATAACTCATTCGTATTTTATTTAAAGTAATAAATTTTATATACACCCGGGTCTCATTTTATGCGGATTTATTTAATGCGATTTTGAAGTTATGCGATTCATGTTTGTTCTTAATATCTTTATATGCAGTTTTCTTTTATGTGATAAAAAATATTAGATCAGAAATCGAGCTCTGATAATGCGCTATTACTTTAAATATTATAAATTTTGCGCACTCACATTATATTTAAAGTAATAGCGTATTATCGGAGTTCGACTTCCATCTAATAATTTCAATATTTTCAGCGCTTTATAATAATACTGTAATAGATTTTATGCAATGCAGAAGTTCATAATTCAGGTTAAAATCAGAATTTCCCCATTTTATATATGCACATTAAATTTTACAAGACTATAATGTAAATCTGTTCAAACATTATAGATGAAAAATACTATGTTGTTGTTTTTGCATTTTAAATCACATTCTATTTTTGCTTTTTATAAAAAGAGTATGTATTCAATTAATCATTTAGTGTCAGCAAGTTTATTTTTAAAAGGTGAGTATCAGTGGTGGGCACAATTAAATTTGACAATTAAAATCTGATTTTTAATTGTAATTAACAATTTAAAAATTACTTAATGTTATCTGAAATTAATATGATCTGAAACGTTGAAATTTGATTTTTAAACGGAATTGAAAATTAAAAACAAAAATAAGAATTTAATTTTTAATTGTTAGTTTTAATTAAATTTTGTCCAACAGTGGTGAGTCATTGTCTTTTTTTATCGTAAATCTAAGTTCTTATTGTTATTTAAACTTTTAGTTTACTCTAACAGAGAGAAAAAAACACCCAAGAAAATAAATTTCTTTGTAAACAAAAATTTTAATTTTTAGATCGCTTAGCGAAATGTGAAGGATCAACAGCGATTGGAAAATGTTTTATTTGTATTTCCTTTTGACTTCGTTTAAGGAGAAGCTACAGTACCTCATGTCACATCACATCATGATGAATTTGACGTCCGAATAGTGATAATGATTAAAATACTGTACATGTATGAAAAAAATGTAAATTATGCATTAAAATATATTGTTTTGAATAAAATTAAATACTGTAATTAATAAAAAAAGTTTGTTTTGTATTTGAAATTTTTTATTAATCATATTTTATTTTCTTATTTTTTTTTATGCAAATTTTAAAGTAATTTTATGTTGTTGCTTTGCTTTTATGCAATTTTTGGAAAATTACAGTCCATATCCCCCATTTTTAAGGTAAGTTAAGTCTATTTTTGTGCGATTTCTTTTGTGCGCATTTTCTGAGGAACCTATCTACCGCATAAAACAAGACCCAGGTGTATATCATAACTTGCAGAATCATTGTTTCTTTTATACAAAATATTAATATTTTGATTAATAAATTATACTTGTTCTGATTAGATGATGATCTCCTGCTAAATCTATATATATAATTAATGTGAAAGGTCACGATCTTTAAATGTATCAAACTTGTGTATTTTATACTAAAAGATTTCACTATCATTTATTTCCAATTAGAGTCTCTTTGTATCTCCACTTTGCGATGCCGGCCGAGAGATAAATTAGATCGGTATCATCAGGATTGTTGCTCATAAGTTGATAGATCTGGAAAATAGGAAAATAGGGCAGAGTTCATGAGTGTTTCTGACTTATGTTATCTTGTGCATGATTGGACTTGTGGTACTTTTGCCTAGATGCTAGATCTTGCTATATGAACAGACAAAACTGACCGGTACAATACGTGGGGAGTATATCAAGGACATTGAATATAATGTTATATATTTTTGTTGCATTGAAAATATACTAAAGTTAAATTCAATGATTTTGATATTTTTTTGGGTGTAAGAAGCTTTGATACAATAACTTGTTAATTAGTACATTTCAGTGATAGAATTATCATAGTTTATTATAAATTGTATTATTATTAGATGTTGATTCCAGATGATTATATAAGTAGCATTTTTATCAAATGATGTATCATTTGCTTGGTTTTTTTAGTCATTGAAAAGCATATTTATTACTATTATTTTTATTATGGAGTTCATCCTTTTCATTTCTCACCATCATCTTATTATTTTATTACTAATGTTTTCAAGATAAGTTTAAGTAATTATTGATTACCAGATATTAGGGCATTTAAATCCTTTTTACTTTTCTGATTACTCAAAAGCTTAACACGAGTAGGGAACGGCTCTTGTTTTGGAAAGACGAGTCAATTGTTGATAACTTCTATATATTATATATTTTTCTAATGACTTTCATCATTTTATATGACCAAAATAGGAAAAATTTCAATCTAATCAAATAATACTGGATCACATCATTTGTTTTTTTATTTTATGCATGCAGCATTTTTTTTTAAATAATAAATTAGGTCCTCTGATTATATTGTAAAGCAAGGATGTGTTTTCTATATTCTTAGATGTCATCTACCTATGTTATTATATTGTTCTGATGTAGTTATTACTCTTTATGTTTTTTATTGTTATATATTTTGTTTTATTAATGAAAAGTGAGTAATCTGTCTAATTTTTCTTGCATATCTGAAATATATCACTATAAATCTTTGTGTTCAAACTGTTAACCTTTTTTTTTTTAATATATGTAATTTCTGTATTTGTGTTTTTTATTATTTGTTAAAGATATTAAAGACTTTTATTTAAAACAAAACAAAAAAAAATATTTAAATAAAATCTAATAATATTTCACAATTCTATGAAAAAATATTGCAATGAAAATTGAAAATACATTGTATCAATACATTATGTAACATCAATTTTTAAATATTTAATTAAATTGTTCACAAAAATAGGATATCATCATCAAAATTTTCAGTATTATCCCCCCCCCTCCCACTGGAATTGTATGACTTTAAAAAAATCTAATAATTCATCAGGTCCCCAAATTACAGAATAAATAATTTTTTTTTTTTTTTTTCAGCTTGGTTTTTTTAATCCAAAATAATTTGATAAACTGTCATCATTTCATTGTAAATTGTCATTTTTATATGCTTTTTTTATTAATTTGCCTTGACTGTGTATGTTTCTGTTTGTATGTCTATGTTTTTTTAAATTTGCTCCAGCTGAGATTTTTTTTTTTTTTAGTTTTAACAAAATAATATGTAATATGTAATTTTTTTTTTTTTTTTAAATAATGCTTCTATGTAAACAGTACTAGCTGAGTAAAAAGTAGAAAAATAAAGTAATGTGACTAAAAGGCACACAAAAAAAAAACTGAATCTTGATTAATTTGCCATTCTTGGAGAATATCAGAGATTTTAAGAATATACACTTGTTATAAAACAATTGGAAATTGCAGGAATATTTGTATTTAAACAGGCAAAACTCCATACAGTAGTGTCACCCTGTGCCAACCAGAGTAATCAATGGAGGCATTGATTACTCTGGTTGGCACAGGGTGGTATTACTGTATGGAGAGCTTTGGCTGTTTAATAACAGTTATGTGCTAGCATAAGAGATGGTGATCATGTGATGTTTAGTGGTTTAATATTTTCATTTCATAAAAGCATTTTAGACCTTTTTTCATAAGATCATTTGAGGCTGTTTTGATTTTTATGATTTATTTGAGCCTCAAATACCTTTTTGAAATGACACTATTTCTCTAATGTCCAATTGTTTTATAACAATTCTAGATTCTTAAGATCTCAAAAATATTTTTCAAGAATGGATCATTAACTGAGATTCACTTTTTTTTCTGTTTATTCATTAGATTACTTTATTTTTCTACTTTTTAATTTGCTAGTACTGTTTATATAAAAGCATTATTATTTTATTTTTATTTTTTACATATTATTTTAACTCCACACTTGACAATTTCTCCATTGTTATGTTTGTTTCATCTTTGTCAACTATTTTAGATTATTTTATATGAAAGTGATTATCTGTCAGACAACTTACTCATAAATTCTTTCTATCCAAGCCAGTGTAAGCAGATGTGATCAAACACACTGATTAAAAAGTAGTGCCATATTAAGTTTTAAAAATAATAAAACATAAATATGTAATAAATATATATAAAATAAAAAAGTTATGAAATATCTGAAAGTTATTTATAAAAGTGTGCAAAGGAAGTGTTTTTAATTGAATAGAAAAATTTAGGAAATTGTTATAAAATAATTATTATTTAATAATAAAATAAACATTTGTGTTAATTTATAATATTTATGCAATTTTATAAAATATTTACTAAATATTGGGTCAATGATTTTTTTTTTAACTTATCTTTGCAGTAAATTTTTATTTTTCCATAACTCAAATCGGTTAAAGGTCTATTTTCTATTAACAAAATAGTGATGAATTACCTACGATTTAGTGAAGTTTAAAAATTTAGTGAATTGCATTTAGTTAAAATAATTATGTATACATATATCAAATCACAATTTAAAATTAACGAATTTTAAAATATAATATATTATAGTCTTTTGTTTTTTTTAATAATAATGGAAAGTATAGTGCACACATTGGTAATTTTTTAAAACTGTTATTTCTCTAAGAATAAATCTGTCATTAATGGTAATAGTTGATAGGAAATTAAAAAAATAAAAAAAAGTTATTTAATATCTTCAGTATCTCAAAAGAAAAAAGATTTTATCAAAAAGTTTCTTAGCAAATGAAATATTAGAATTAAAATATGCTAAATTAAATGAAAGAAAAATCTCAATATTATAATAAAAATATATAATCATAATATACAAAAATATTTTCCTTATAACTATTCATTAGTTTTGTTATTAATATATGTATAGTGAACAGTATGTGATATCAGCATTTTTCCATTAAGTTCTGCATGAATAGGGATTATTATAAAACTTAATTTAGGTTTAAGAGTTTTAATTTACTGGAGATCATTGAAGGAATACTGCATATCCATTTGCACAAGGGTGCTGACTGTTTACAACTTTTTAATATATCTTTTTTTTATTATTAATTTATCATTTTTTTTGCATCAATAATTTTTATTCTAGAAAACTATCACATCTTTTGAAGCCCATTCATCTATTATTTTTCTTTCAGTTAAAAAACTTCCTTCTATCTTTATCTGTTCCCTCTTCCCCAATTATATATTTACTTTTTGACAAAAAAAAATAATTCAAAATAAGTTATCACATACCCCCCATTCCATCTATTTTAATGATTTTACCATGTCATTTTATGTATGCTTCCATGTTATTCGACTATGTTATTCAGATTATTTACTATCTGCTTAAAGATTATTCACTGATTGCACATATCATTTGTTAATAATTCTGACTAAACTTTTATCTTAAGAAAGCAAATATTTTTACAGTACTTTTAAAGAGTAACCTTGAATAATTATATATTATTTTAGATTAATAATGCTATAAACTGATGATAATAAAACAAAATGCTTTCAATTATCAGTTACTAAAATAATTCTAATATAGGAGATTAATAATCTTTCATTTGTTGTTGAAATAGTTTGTTATAGGTTTTATGTGCACATCTTTTTTTCTGTCGATTTATGGTATCTAGTATTTAAACTTTATCGTGTAGTTGTTTTTTTATTTATCTAACTAATCAAATTGCATACACAAT
Source organism: Epiperipatus broadwayi (assembly GCA_028023455.1). NCBI lineage: Eukaryota > Metazoa > Onychophora > Udeonychophora > Euonychophora > Peripatidae > Epiperipatus > Epiperipatus broadwayi. The sequence goes on along the minus strand of JAQFVV010006734.1, from coordinate 265,686 downwards.
AAATGTGTGTGTACATATTAAGTAAAACCTATACCATTCCTACAATCTTCATGATACAATAATTAAGATCTTTTTATCTCAAAATAATTAGTTAACTATCATGTCGCAACAAGTTTTGCATTTTTTCCTATAATAATGTTTCTTATTGTACCCCCCCCCCCCATGTAATTGATAAATATTCAATTACTGACCAATAATTGATGATTAATGAGAGTTTGGCTATTAACTGTCTACTTGAAAGAAAAACCCCATGTTTGGTAGGAAATTTGCGGCTTTAATTACATAAGATATTCTAATAAATTTGAATGATGATTTAAACAATTTCAAAAAAATGCCATTATATTGCATTGGAAAAGAATTGGAAAGCTTGAAGATATGAGAAATTTAGAATGAGCCAAGATTTGCAAATACTATAACATATTTAAAACATCAGGTTGAATAGGTACTAATGCTCATCAATCAAGATGTGTTCGTTAATACTTGGAATGAAATTATTCATTTCATTGATTTTTTTTTTTGCCATATTTTTAATAGGTCTCAAATGGACATATTTTTTTTGATTATTAACTTAACTGAGGTAGTTTATTTAATTAAAACAAAAAATTTTGTAAATATTGCTAACTAGTTTAAGACCATTGTTAGTTCCTGCATGTTGTCACTTCTAAAAAAAATCTCTCTATTCCATTACTTTAACATATGTATATTTCTGTATGAAGAATGAAATAGAGTTGTTTTGATAGTATAGGAATTGAACATGAATCATATTGAATGCTGTTGTTTAGATATTCTTTGACAAAGATGTTGAAAATAATGAGTAGATTTGCAATGGGGGGGGGGGAGCCACAATCATTCATATAAACAATTATTTTACAGTGACTGTTGGTTGAAAATTTTGATGTTTTGTAGTAAGATTTCCAAAGTATTTTTATTGTGGAAAACAGTGAATTTAAAACTAAATGAAAAAAAAATACCATGTCCAATATTTAAATCATTACTTATTAATTTTTTAAATAGCCTATTTTTGACAAAGATCTTTTCAACTTATTTTTATTGAGACACTGAAGAAGAAGGCATTATTCATAGGCTTCCATTTATTAGATAGTAAGAATTTGAATATTTTTCTATCCTTACTTTTATTGATGGATATCTGGGTTAACCATTAATCATTTATTAGTAAGAATTTGAATATTTTTCTATCCTTATTTTTATTGATTGGATATCTGGGTTAACTATTAATCATTTATCTGAAATCTTAAATTTGATTAGAATCATAAAGCTTTTTCTTATCTGACCAAACTTAAGCCCGGATTATGCTATGATTACACAATGGAGGTCTTGTTATATAGTAGGAAATAATTAATTTAGTTCAGAATTAAATCAAATGAGTATAAGTTTGTCTGAACATTTCTGCTAGAAACAAACTTTTTGTATAAATATTAATTTGCTTATTATATTTTAGAAGATTGATAAATATTTGTCCACAATGATTTTTCATTAATTTATTAATGCATAATCACTTTACGTACTTGCTTCTACAGCATTACTCAAACATTTGCATATAACTTTATGCATCCAAATTGACTTACATTAATATAAAATTGAATAAAGTGAAAAATTCTTTTTTTATATAAAAGAAATACTGTTATCAAATATCAAACAGAAGTGTCTTCATTAGACTGGAATAAAGGTAAACTAAAATAGAAATCTATAAAGGATGTAAAATTTAGGAAAGATGTGATCCAAAGGATATTGTCAGTTTCAGCAGCTGTAAAAGTTATAATAAATTATGTGTCTTGTAATAAGCCCTAAGATAGGGATGCTTTTAAAATAAATGACTTTGATATTTAACTTTTTTTATTATTATAATAATAACTTTATGTATGCATTGTGTTTGTGATAAAGCACATCAATATTGTACAAATGTGCTTGAGGAAAGGATTTTTTTAAAACATCTTGAACTATATCATTAATTATTATAAAACTATTTTAAAATATATTTCATTAAAATAAAAAGATAAAATCTGAAGTATAGAGTCAATAAAAAATAATAATACAGTATTTGTTGGGGAAATTATTAGGCATGTACTTGAAGCAGTGGAATTATGGGAGTATAGAGAATTTAAGCAAAAGAACGAAGAGAAGTTTGAAGTTGATTAAAGATCTTAAAGAAAGAAATAATTGTGAATGTTTAAAAGAATAAGAAACAGAAAAACTTGGAGAATATGATCTAATTTGATATGTGGGGCTCCCTTATTCAGGAAATTCTTGATGATGATTATATGGTACATGTATATTATATGAACAAGAACTCAAATAATGTTGAAACTTCAAAATGTCAGGCAGAACACTAGGAGTCAAATTAGGATCCACTTATTTTTCAGTCAACCATCCTGTTATTGAGCCAACAATTTGGGATATTATGAAGAGAATTTATGGACGTTCTATATAAAGTCTAAACTATAAAAATAACAAGAAAATTGTCTTGTGCTGTTTGAGCATTGGTAGAGTGGTGAATTTCAGAATAAAGATTTCTAGATCAAAATTTCTAGCATTTTCTTTAGAGTATCACATGATTTTTACACATAGGATTATATAATAAGTACTTTAAAAAAAATATTTTTTTTTGCCATTTAATTCAAACTTTGTTTATAATATTATTTAAATATTCATTATTTTCTTTATTAAATAAATTATGTATTTTTTAAAAGTATGAGAAATTTATTTTGTATACTTTTACCCCACTTTGTGAGGGCAATTGGTCCCCCAAAACTCATTGTTAAGCAAGAATATTGCATAAAGAACAAGTAGTTATAATGTTTCCTATGAGAGAAATTTGGCTGGTTACTTCAGCTAAAAATTACATTATAAGTTGTGAACAAACAACTTAACTTAGCATATATAGTAATTAAAAACTCTCTTAATGTACATTATATGCTCATGTAAACTGTGCTACATGTATTATGCAAGTATGCACTTAAAATATGTATGCATGTATGATCATGTAACTTAAATCTATGTAAAAAAAACACTTCTTATTTTAAAGTTGTTCTTTCTGATGATCCATTCATCAATCATAATTGCTTATTCTAAGGTCAATTGCTGACTTCTAAATCCTTAGATGATCTTGATTTTTTTGAAGGAGTGCACCAGATGATGGCTGAGGATCTATAGAAAATTTTTTTTTTAAATGGATGGTTGACATGCTTCTATGTTTTTTTTTTTTATATGGATGCTGTGATTTCATGATTTTGGAAAGTTTTGATACACCTATGATGGTTTAAACACTTTTTTCTATTTTGAATTTGTTTTTAAAAATAGTGGTGATACTAAATGTGGATAAACCCATGAAAATCCTTCTCTTGTCATTCAACTTAAGATATTCATTTCTGCTTCCAAGCTCAGAAATTTTTTTGAATTTTTATGGTCATATTAATTGCAACCATGATTCTAATTGAAAATGTATGTAGCTGTAAACTTTTAAACAGAATCACCAGAAAAAGAAATGCATTTTTAGTGGTCCAAAAGCATATCAAAATGGACAACAAGAAAATGAAAGTAAACTAGCAGTTAACAATTTTTTTGTGTTTTTCCACATAGCTGTTTCTCATTGCGCTAAAGAAATACATACTGAAGTGTTATTTGTTTCAAATTTATATTACTATATTATATTACTTATATCATCAAAATTTAATTGCAATTAACTTTAAAAAAATTATCATATTAAAAAAGCAAAAATTTATGTAATGTATTCTGTGTTTGCATATTGTAATCAATATTTAAAGCTTTTTTTTACAAGGTAACTATGCAGATCTAAAGAAAGATCACTTTATATGCAAGTATGCTAGCTGTGGCATTTTTTTTTGCCACAAGATATTACATTTTATTAAGTGCAGTAGACATGTTCTTTGAAATGACTTAAAAAATTTTCTATTACTGCAGTCAAACTATTTAAATAAATATTAAAGGTATGAATCTTTTTCAGTTTATTTGTATGCAATTTTGCATATGTTTTTAAAGCCAAAAATACATTTATGTTAACAGTTTTATGCTGAATAAAATTTTCATTTTTTTTAATTCTATATTTTTATACATTTGTAATGATACTAGATGTTTTAAAAGAGAGCAAATAGATTGTATTACATTTAAATATAGTAATTTTTGATTGAAATCTTTTTTTTAAAATAACAATTATGATAATAAATTACAATACGATGATCATTAATTTTGCCACAAGGAAAGTAGTTAGTAAAAATTTTAATCCTTCAAAAGTGAGTAAATACAGTGTGCAGTTTTTAAACTAATGTACACATTTTAAAATTTAATACAGTATTAATGTATTTGGTTGTTATATGTCTTTAAAATATGATTTTTATTATTTATTATACTGAATGAAAACACTTGGGGGGGGGGGAGGGTTGTAATCATTAAAAATGAAAAACTTTATTTTGGATATATCATTAATGAAGAACTGATTATCTTGCAAAGACCCTGGATGAAAATTAAATAAAATACTGTACTGCATATTCATTAATCGTACTTTAAGTTTATAATCAAAATATTGTATACAGCATTAATATTGTGTATTGTATTGTATATTATGAATAAACACTGTACTGTACAGCTTCAATATGAAAGTTGCTATTTTGCTTTTGAATGACATAACCTTAATAACTATTCTCTGACATTATCAGTCTTACATAATGGCCACCAAAATTTTTTTTTTACATTTTTTTACAACCATTATAGGGAATAATCAATTGTAAATCAAAATAGTGAGTACAAATTAATGTTGATCGCTATTGTGAATACTCACATAAAAGAGTGCTAATCTGGATATCATCATCATTTTCAATCATTATCGATCCACTTCAGTATTAAAATCTCTCCAGTTCAACCCATTTCCAATCTCTATCATAAGAATTTTTTTAAAATGCATAACATCTTTTTGTTTTTACTATATTTTTAAAAAATATCAGTATAATATTTTAACTATTTTTCTGATTGTACATATTTTGTTAATGAAAAAATAGAAGTGGAAGAAATTTGATAATTGAGAAGGTACAATTTTCATAATAATAATGTGACAAGTTTTTGTTAAAATTTCATGAATGGATATTTTTTTGAATTTAAAACTTCAGTATCAATATGTTTTTAATACATAAAACACATACTTTGTATAGATTATCAATTTGAAAATGAATTTGTTTCTCAATATATTTATTAAGGCTTTATATATACATTGATGTTTATTGACTGGTCTGTTGAATCTTGAAGTCTATACCATGTCAGTGTACTATTTGGTACTTGCTTAATCTTCTAAGCCAACCTTCATTTATGAGGCTCTATATATCTTTGTGTTTAACAATAGGCACCAGAATTAGATCTCTCCTTCTGAATTCCTTTAATTTGTTGCTAATAAAAATCGTTTTGATGTGGTTGAAGATTTTGCTGCATCTCGCCAACCAATAGCTATTATTATGTAAAGGGATAGATAGCCTTATGGTCGCAAAATGCTTAGATTGGATGCTTTGTTTTAATGATGTAATGGTGTTGTAGTCTGCTTTAATGTTTCTATAGATGTATTGTTTTGTTATTAGTAGTCCATGACAGTTCTCAATGATATGATTAAATGTCTTCTGTTCTTTCGCAATTGGGGCACATTGGGTTTATTTTAGATATGCCCCTTTTATAGTGTAGGAACCAATTGGGGGGAGGGGGCATGGCATCCATATTTATTTTTAAGGTAAGATCTAAATACTTTGGTTCCATTTCCCAATATTTGAAGACTTTTGTAATTTTATGGTTTTTTTAACCCCAGCTTTCCTGGAATTATTTTTGTTTGTGGATGCATGAGTTCATAGGCATCCCAGATTTTGAGTTTTTATTTAAATGCTTGCTTTGTTGGTGTTTCATATTGTTTTAATTTTTCTATTATGATGTTTAACCAGTCGTTTTTCTTTGGTGGGGGGTCGATCCGTTGGGATGACTAGTCCATCAACTTTTAATTCTCCTTAAATATGAAAATGAATTTGTTTTCAAAGTAATAATGTACACATTGTATTGGGAGGGGAAAAAAAAGAAAAAATAGGAGTGAAAGAATTTTTAGTCTATGCTAAATACGCCTATATTAAAAAAAAATCTGATCAAACGCGTATTTTTATTGAAACAGAAAAAAACTGAAAATGTTAAAGTAAATTAAGTATGTGCGTGTATAAACGCAATGAACATATAAAAATGCTATGAATTAATTAGGCGAAATTATTTTAAAGATCAGCAACTCTGATTAAATATCAAATAGCACTATAGCAAATTTAATTAAATGCCATTGGAAAATACGAATTAGATTCCTGATAAGAATTATCTGAAGAAAGAAAACGAATTAATTAAAAATATAAGAACTTGTGTTATATATTTATTAAACAAAAATGCAGGTTGGAATGTAATAACATTGGTACTACCACGTGGGACCGTGGGACTCCAACCAATTAGATTTATTAAAATGGAAACTTGACCGGTGATCTTCACCAGAAAGTGAAATAGAAGATAATTAGGTAGTTGAAACCCTGGAAGAACAGACGTGTTTTTTCCAATGGCATTTTACTGTCAGCCTTGCCAATCTGGCCTCTTCGAGAACTATTCTCCGGACTTTAATTAATATTCCGGGAACGCAGTACCGCTGGACATAGCAGTCTATAAATACTGTACTGTGTTTTTAAATAAATATGATTATTTAATAGCATAAATTTTGCAATGATATTTAAAATACCAAATCTGGATTTTTTTTCTCTATAATAGCAACGAAATGGGAAGAATATGAAATAAATTTCTAATATAAAAAAAAGTTTTTTTATAAACAAATTTTAAAAATATTAATTAAATGAAATTCGAATTTAGCAAGTGTAAAGATCAATCGGTACTATGAAAGTTAATTATTGAGAGATATCTATATGTTGAGTTGTAAAAAAGAATCCCTTTTAAAAAATCTGCAGGGCAATGGTCTCTTCAACAGTTTAACAAAGAAGGGTGGAAATAAAAAGGCCATTACCATTTACGATTATAACTAGCTACCAATGTAAAAAAAAAAAAAAAATGTAAATTTTCAATATAATGGCCGATTACTGCCATATATTTAATAGTTTTTAATGGTTTGTGGAACAATGGAAACTACTATGACATATATAAATTATAATTAGAAAATTGAACTCATTAATTTTGTTTGCATTTTTATTCTGATGTATTAAACAAATAAAATGTTAAAGATTTAAAGATGCATAGTTATGTCCAATAAATTACCTTAATTAATATGTCAAAATGTATAGTTATATGAACAATGTGTCAATATATATATAAAACAAAATATATAGTTATATGAGCAATGTATGCTTCACATCTGTATATGATGCACATTTATTTGCAATTGACTTTTTTTTTTTAAAAAAAAAATAAATAAAACCAGTTTTGTCAATTTATGATATATTATATGCAATAAAACCTCAATCTATCATAATTCAAGAGACTAAAAAAAAAAAAAAAATTATAAATATGGGAAAATAAAAGTACCACGAAATGCATTTTAAAAAAAATAGATATGAGCAGTTTAATATTTATTGAAATATATATGTAAAATACAACTCAGATTTTATAATTTAGATTTCACATCTATTATTTGCAAAATATAATTATGCATGTTAAAAACGTTAGGAGTAATATAATTTGTAGCATTTAATTATAATCAGTGATAGCTCATAGCTACAATTTGTGGGGGTGCTGTTTCAGAAAATTTTAACTCTTGTTTTAATATTGTGTAAAAGGAAACAAACATAAAAATAAAATTTATACATAAACTTGATAAAATTCTAAACAAGTATTAGATCTGCTGTGATTGAAACTCTGCCTCAGAAACAAATCTGTAAGTTATCATCTAATTAAGAACATTTACGATCCTCTAAAAAGGAAAATAAATTACTTTTTATCTCAGTACAGTATTACATAAACTTCCAATTGGGATAAACGTGTTACTGAAAATCTTGCTTTTGCTGCTAATTTAACATTTTAAACATTGCTGTGATGGCATGCAAAAATGTTGGCACAAAGAAATGGACACTTTCATTTCTATTTAGGAGGTCACCAAAAATTTCAGTTCGCCTTAGTGATTGCTCATTATTTTGATTACAATAATTGTGGTTGTCATTATAAGGGAAATATATGTTTGTTTGTTTGTTTGTTTTTTAATAAACTTTTAGGTCACCATTTATCTGAAGATCCTATGCAGATGTTATTTTACGAGATCATAAAATTAGAATAATTATTGCCAGATGAATATGGCTGTAATATTTTACATTAGATCTAATACCAAAGTACTTTTATTAATAGCCTAACTTATTACAGTTCAAGCTTGATCCATTCATTTGAAAATAAAATCCATTTTTCTTATTTTACTTTGCTGCTTAAGGATAATATAATGTACAAGTCTAAAGGAAGAATTTTTTTAAAAAAAGACTCATTAAGTCATTATATTGAATGTTACTGAAATTAGGGAGAGAATCAACACTGCATAAATGGCAATGCTCTCTTTAACTAGTATGCAGCTTATCTCAGACATCTGTACATGGGCACAACATCCAAACCCTCTGCACTGGATCTGTGAAGTGCACAATTACATACAAAGATTTTTGTAATTTTTTCATGAACTAGGGGATGGTTATTGACATTAAACTTACGGATTGTATAATATACAAGCATAAAGAAAGCAAAAAGATTCATTACATCATTATAATGAATATTATTGTAAATAGAAAGAGGGTCACCTAGTGTGCAACTTCTTATCTCAAACATCTGCATATGTGCACAACAACCAAACATATTGCTAGAACCGTGAGGCACTCAGTTCCATACAAGGATTTTTGTAATTTTTTCATGAACTAGGGGATAGCTACTGACGTTAGGCTTAAAGATTATATAATGTACAAGTATAAATAAAGAATTAAAGAAAAAAAGATTCATTATAAATGTTATAGGGGGTGCTACAGATACACAAGGGGCCACTGAGTATAATATATTTTTGCAACAAGTTTATTTACTTTTTTCTTTGATAATTTAACATAATAAATTGAGACTTAAAATAAATGATTAATTTTTCATATATATATAGCTTTTAACAAAATTATGTATTAAAAATACTTCTGAGCATAACTAAAATAATAAAAAGATATTAAAATCATTGAATTAATCTAAAGAATTGTTGCCATTTGATGAAAATTGACTTCAATATCTCTAGAGCTTTTTTGTGTGTTGATAATATCAGATATCTAGCAACAAAAATTAAAATATGGATTCATTGTAATTTTACTATAACTTTTTAGTGTAAAATTTTAATGCAAATATCAATACACAGATCATTAAATAATGTCATGCATGCCTTCAGAATGTACAATATAAAAAAATATATTTATAGGAAGAGTTAAAAAATAATCTTGTTTAATTTTAGTTTTCTTTCCACTATTTTATTTCCCTTCATTTGTTCAAATATAACAATAGTTTGTTTAATTAGAAAACTATTAAAAAAAAAAAAGATAATTAGAAAACTATTATATATTAAAGTTAAGACAATTAATGGATTAGTGTAGGGTAAAGAAGAAGAGGGGTGTGGGGAAGAACAATGTTTTAAAAAGTGATATCTTTCAAAAATGTAACTTTATTCACTCTTCTTGTGTATTATCAAAAGATACATATCAAATTCTAGTATACTTTAAAATTATCAATAATATACATTAAATTCAAAGCTAGCTAAGTTAAAAGTGGAACATAAAAAGGGAATATAATTAATTTAACATAGATACAGAATTATGCTAAAAGCATACACTTTGTCAACGAACATACATGTCATGTATAAATTACTATTAGGATTATCCAGCATATACATTGAATTCAAATTTACATGATTTTTGAAAAATATAAGTAACTTGCAACTATTTTTTATTCTTTTTGATAGTTAGATTTTTTAAATATATTTTTTTTAATTAAGATCTTAAATGTAAAAGAGTTTGAAAACTTAATTTATTAGCAACAAAATCTAGAATGTATTTGTAAAATTGTAAGATTACCCTGTATATACATATATTTTAATATATTGTTTACAATTAGAATTTATAAAAATGTAATTATCAGAACATTATATAACAATGAGCAAACTAATTTTTTGTTTATATTTGCTTGTCTTTCCAAATTAAAAAAAAAAAGTATCCATGTGGTAAAATGCTATGTTGGGACTTTAAACTGTCAGTTATTGATATGATAAAATGACAATTCATGGAATGATGAATTCAATAGGAGGTAGGAGGGGTAATCTTATTTAATGCTAATTCTTAGATACTTAAGAGGTTTTTTTTTTTAAATCTTTAATGGTATCAAAAATATAAATCTAATTTTTGTATTGAATGTATTTTATAGAAACAAAATTTGATTGATTTATAATTTGAACTTGATACTTTCTTATAAAATTATTTTATATTAAGTTCTATATGAATAATCTGAATTAAAAAGAATGCAGGGATAAAAATTTTGTTATGTACAAAGCAATTAATAATTCTAACATAAAAATCAAAAAAGCAGTAATGTCTATTCATTTAATTTACACTATTTTCTATTAATTTATTATTTTTATTCTTTCTAATTGTTTCTGTCGTCTAATAATAAATGATTGTTTCCTCTTTTTTTTTACTTGCTATGTAGAACAAATCTCCCAAATTTTCCAATGCTCTGTTTAAACTTTAAATATAAAATTATTTTTCTTTCTATTATTATAAAATATCAAACTCATATTTTTATATCCATTCTCCATACATCTATCTTTCTACTTTGTAATAATAATATTCTTATGTTCCAATTTTTACAATTTTTACACTATTTCTTAATATATTCATTCCACTTTTTGTGTATATGAATTGATACAAAATCTTTGCCCAATTTATTGACATATCCTACATTTTTTTTTACATTTTTTAAAACTCAACTAATAACTAATTTAGATATTTTATTATTATCCATTAATTGCCATTTATCAAATACTTTAACTTTTTGAATCTCTCATAAAAATTAAGTCATTTTCTTTTAAATAGCTTTATTTGCTATCCATATATCCACATCTAAAGGATGTATTTCTACATCTTTTTGAATTCTATACACAATTGTAATGACCTCTTACAGTTACACACTGCATTATTCCCAAATATGAAATATATATATAACAGATTATTGGTACATCATATATTCAGTATGAAAATTTATTTTTTTTAAATCAGACTTTTTCTCATTCCTCAGTTTCATAAGTAATCCATTTGATTACTCAAAATGATTTATACATAATTATATTTCTTTATCTCATTCCTATTCTTTTTTTTTTTTAAAAAAAAAAAAACTCCTTTTGTACCCTTTCTCAAATATTTACTATCATTATTTTTGATTTTCCATCACTAAATTTTAATTCTCTCTCTTTTTTTACTCAAATTTGCAAAAGTCTTCAAAAGTAATTTTATTTCTTTCCTATTTTCAGTCTATAAAAATTATCTTCACCAAAAAAAAGACCAGATAAAATATATAATTACTTATCTTAAGTTAATTGCATTTAACACTCTTTCTTAAATCTTATTTAGATGACTAAATGTTTTAGTGATATATAGTGTTGTTGTGATTAAGTTATCATCTTAATAATTGTTTTGGATTACCTTTTCCCACCAAGATCTAAATAAATAGAATTCATTAGTCAGCTACTGTGTAGTTAATAAATGATCATAACTTGGATTTCTATTGTTTAAAATTATAAGCAGTGATTTAAATTACATTTAAAAATTATTGATTTATAATAATTAAATAAACTTTATAGTTCTTTTTTGTAAGTAAAATTAGTAACTTGTAAAAGATACAATCTATAAAGAAACACAAAATAATAGTGTTTGGATCTACAATAAAATAAAGTGAGTTACTTTATGAAAAATTATAATTGCAGTTATAATAATAGAAATTATAAATGAGTGATGATTATAATCACAATTAGATTTTTAATTTAGAGATGGATTCATTGAAATATATAAAGTCATACTTTTGCTTTCCTAAAATTTTTATTTAGACTTATTACCTTCATATTTTTTCATAGAATTCCGTCACTTCTAAATTTAGTAGATTGTGAAAAGCTTGTTTTTGTATTGAACTAATATTATTTTTAAAAAAATTTCTAAATTAATAATGAAATCAATTACAAGAGCAGTAAGATCGTTCAAAAGTGGAAAAGTCAAGATTTGTAAATGCCTTTTATTTAGAATAGAAAAGGCTTAAATTTTGAATAAAATATTGATTCACATACCTTCAAATATCTATACAAATAAAGATCACATTGGTGAAGAGCAAAATATGATTTGTTAATTGAGGAATCTGCAATCTTATTTCTAATACACAATTCATAACTATTATTTGTATACTTTATTTTATCATTATTTATAACAACATTGCAATGACTACTCTCATAAAAATGCAAATAGTTTTTTTTTTTTTTTTTGCATATGTGTGTGGAATATTTAGTTGCAAATTTGGCATATATGATTGTAACAGAGTAATAGGTGATAAGTTATTAATTTATGTTATACTTCTCACTTCACTTATCTTTTTATATACTTTTGCTAAACCTCCATTAATTATACGCTGTTGCATAGAAAAACACCAGGCAATATTTTAATTTGAATAATAATAAATCTCAACTAGGCTATATTTTATAAAAAAAATTTATTGAAAAAGAATGTGTGTATAATATTTTTATAAATTAATGGGTTCGTATATTTTCATTCATAATATATATGTTTATTATTTGAGATCTTATGTAAATAGTTCAACATTTTTATATTTCCTCATGTGATATTCTATTGCCACAAAAACTTTATCAGAAAGTGTTACTTTAAACAGAATAATATTGATTGCATGTAAAATTATTTAACTTTTCTACTTTATTCTACAGGATATTATTTGACTTATTATTGATATGCATGACTTTTGTCCATTTTGCATTTAATTTTTCAAAAATCACCACCAATTTTGCAACATTCTTGGAAAATATTTTGATACAGTGACACAAAATTTTGGGTATGCACCAGTGTTGATAAATGCTCATGAGGTGAACTCTTTCAATTTTTCTATGTGCTTCTGCTTTCAAAAATCTCCTTTATCATCTCACAAATAAATCAGTTTGCAGTTATCAAATTGAGTGAAAGTGATGATCTTTCAATGCTAACATATTTCCCAATCTTATGCTGTTAGAAGGTAGTGAGTCACTTCGTATAGTCGAAACAATATAAGAATGGGCCTCATTTTGATGGGAAAAAAACAGAAAAAATATATTAGCTTTGTTATTTAATTACTAATGAGATCATAAGATGTTGGAACATTATATGATCTAAACAACTAGCCTATATTTATTTATTAGTTTGTTAATGTTATAAAAAGTGGTACTAATCGGTCCTCCAGGCTAGCTGTCTGGTGGCGTTGTTTCAAAACACAGAAATATGCCCAATATTTCCATGCTTTTGCAGAGAAATCTGTGACTTAAAAATTACCAATATTTCTATGCTTTTGCAGAGAACAGTACTGTATTCGGCCAAATATTTTTGTGCTTTTGCAGAGAAACTTATGGCCTGATAGAACAGTACTATTCATATTAGCTGCTGCAGGTGTATATGGCATTGCACACCAATATTACAGCCCGCTTATGTGCTTCGTGACACTAGGCAAATACGCACACTTAACAGATCACTATCATATGATGTGAAGGTGAAGGAATTCAAGTGGCCATAACTGTTGTAATATGCATTCAAATTAAAGATCTTACCCCCTACCTGACGAAGTATTTGATACTAATAATTGTAAGATCATCCCCATGCTTCCCTACAAATTTTGGAAGGTGGAAAAAATTGCAAAAGGTTATGGCCAAGCACCTTTTCCCAGAACTCTTGCGAATAGCCACGTAAATTACAATACAAATAAAATGGCTGAGGTTGCACCTAGTTTTGTAAATCATAAACTTGTTTTGATCAGTGATGACAAATTTTTGACACACACACACACCCCAAAAAAAAAATATTAAAATAAAATCAAAACTTTTGACTTTTTCAACTTTGGTTTTTTTTTATTTTAAAAAAATACGGTGACTTTGTTTTTGTTTTTGGTTATACGGTGATTTTTGTTTCGGCTTTATTTGTATACCACTGATATACTAAAACTTTTCTTTTTAAAACCCAAGCACCAAAAATTTATTAACCTTTTTTTAAAAATAAAAACAAACCAAAAATATCTTTTGTCTCAGTGACGACAAATTATTTCTCCCATCTCCCCCCAAAAAAGTTAAACTAAGATCAAAACTTTTGACTTATTCAGCTTTGGTTTTCTTTTTTGTTTTTAAAATACAGCGATTTTTGTTTGGGCTTTATTTGTATTACGCAATGTTTTTAATTTTGCCATTTTTGAAAAGAAAATGTACAAATATTTGAATCAAATCTTGTATCGTAAATTATTTACAAGAATGTCAAAATATTGTTAAAAAAAGTTGTATCAAATGTCAAAAGATGAATAAAAAAGTCATATCAAATGATTTTTAAAAAGGTGGAGAAAATGTAAAAAATATTTTAATAAAAGTCAGACAAATTGGGAAAAAATATTTTAATAAAAGTTGGAGAAAATGTAAAAATAATTTAATTAAAAATAGTAAATATTTTAATAAAAGTTGGACAAATTAGGAAAAAATATTTTAATAAAAGTCAGAGAAAATGTAAAAATAATTTAATTAAAAATAGTCAGGCCTGGATCGATATAATTGTGTGTTTTTAGCAGAGAAACAATGCCACCAAGTGACTGGCCTGGCGTACTGATTAGTACTTAAAAAGTAGATGTAAAATTATCAATTTGCTTTCGCCTTATCTTTCAATAAAAAAAATACTTGTTTTTCATATCAATATCATCAAAAATTTATTTCAATGTATGATTAGAATAACTTTATATAGATAATGTAGAAACATTTTTCTAATAGAAAATAGTATTCGTCTTCTCAAAAGTATCTCACATCATATAGTTTTATTTTTGTTTTTATAATGTCTTCAGGATTAGCAATGTTATTCAAGTTTTCTGAATTATGTAGTCATTGCTGCAAATTAAAAATATATATTTATTTAAAATTGTTTTCAATTTCTATTACAAAACATTTTAAAATTGTTTAATAGTAAATATTTAATTTTAATTTGGATGCTTAAATTCAATAAATAAGTTTCATTAAACATGAGTTCTCTCTGCGATTTAGCCTCATGGTAGAATATTGCATTCATGAGATAAAAATTTTTGTATTGATTCTACTTAATAAAATAAAAATTAAAAAATCTCAAATTAGATAACTGAATTGAGTTATTGCATTCTATATACATAGTTAAATGTCAAATGACTATCCATATGCTTATATACTTAGTGCATTTTAAGCTATATTAAGCATGGAAAGTGAATTTTCCTGTACATAATGTTTTTGAATATTGTAGAATCAAAGAAGAAATAATTTATTTTTTATTATAGATAAAATTATCTTTTATTTATTTCAGCCATTGAAATACTAATGTAAAAACATAAATATAACTAATTTGCATAACATCAATAATCACCATAGAAAACTTATTGGCAAATTCTGAATATTAAATTAGAATTATTTATCTATAACAAAATAGTGCTTCAAAGAGTTGATTATCTTATATCTTTTTTGAGCATAATATAATAACCTAAGGGTCCCCAACCTTTTTGCATTTAAGAGCACATTCTATAATACCGGCCAGTTGGCGGGCACCATTTATTTTTTCAACCGGGGGGCACCATTTATTTTTTCAATGTAAATTTATAGTTGGATATTGTTAATAATACACATAATGTACAAAAAAATATTTATTTCAAAAATAAAATTTTAACATATAATTAACATTTATATTTTTACACTGTAAAAGTATAGTATGCCCTACAATTTGATTACAATATAATACAATAATTTATAAGAAATTTTAAAAATTAAATTTATTTGTATCAGATAAATAATCTTTTATCGTGTTCGGATAGCGGTGGGCACACGTAAAATGGTCTGCGGGCACCATGGTGCCCGCGGGCATAGGGTTGGGGACCCCTGTAATAACTGTTTAATTATATTTATCTTTACATATTATTAGTTTTTAAAATGTTTCAAATTTTTGTTATTATTTGTTTATAACCTGACTAATTTATGAAGAGAACTATGTTTCTGTTCTCTAATAATGCTTTTTTTATTATGTGTAGTATATACTATGTTATAAACTCATTCTTGAAGAAACAATTCTAAACATGTCATAATAGCAATTCACATGTCTGTTACTAAAGTAACTAACTTGTAAAGAATGTGCATTTTCTCATAGCAGTGCTAATTTATTAGAGTAAAACAATTCCTATATGATCATCTTTAATCTACCTATTATGTTGTTATATAGTTTGATAAATCAGTCATTGATACTCAAAGATTAACACTTTATATTAGCAGCAGTCTTTGTAAAGCATTAATTAAGCCAGCTTAGAGTTTCAAATACCATTTACAATTGCATTGAAAATATACCATTTATGAAGAAATAATTCCAAATGCACTAACAAACTTGTAAAAGTAAATATGCACTTTTTTGTATCAATACTAATTTATTAAGTTGACAAAAAATACTGTTTTTGTTTTTTTTACACCTTTGTTAAAATAATTCTAGTGAGTATGATTTGTAAATTGTGTTTGTAGTTAATGCATTCAGAGTTATTTCTTCCATCTATTCATATAGAAAGTAGGTTGAAGTAAAGAGTCGTTCTGCTCTTTTTTTCCAAAGTCATAAGCTTGTGTTTAAGACCTGTAGAGGTCCCTATCTTCACATTTTTGGGCACTTACTCTTGAGGTTCACAGCCTTAATAAAATATTACTTAAATGATATTATATATGCTCAGATCTACACATTCAATAACAATTGTTTATTAGACTTATTAAAATTAAAACAGGCAAAACTCTCTATATGTATTTGCCTGTTTTAATAACAGTTATAAGCAAGCATAAGAAATGGTGATCGTGTGATACTTAATTAAAATTACTAGAATTATTATAACTTATGGATATGTTTTATCTATTAATAACTAACTGTTTGTTACTATGATTTCTATTTTTATTAAATGCAGCATTAATACTATATATTTAGGGAAAATATTGGAAATATTAAATATAACCTTAGTTCATTTTTACCAATAAAGCTTCACTTGACTGACTAGTTATCACATTATCTTTGCTTGCATCTTGTTATTCCTTAGCAGAATGTTTTATTTTCATCACTTTTATATTATCTAGTATAAGCTTTAGATGTCAGATGGTAGTGCTTAATAAATTCTTATCCATTGCTGTTCTATTCCAGTATCCCTAAACTAGTTTCTAAGTTATGGCTTTCTTCAGTGAAGAGATTTTTGGATTTTTTGAACGGTGCTCTTAAATCATTGGATCTAATACACCTTTCCTCTAGCATTTTTTTATTATTCCATCAAGCTACTACCCAAATAAAAAAAAACAACTTATTAGTAGCTTACTAGTATAATTTTACAAAAGAAAAGATAAAAGGAAAGATGCATTTGAACTAGAGGTACACTGTTCAAAAAAATCTGACAAGCTCCTCACTGATGAATGTATACTACAACACTGAATAGGGATTTATTAAATACTGCCAACTGACATATTAATTACTAAAGCTTGCACTAGATGGTATAAAAGTAGTAAGAATAGAAGATTGTGCTAATTAATGAAGTTTTAGTGCTGAGCATTGTATTCAAACAATAACAAATCAAAATACATAAATATACAAATTTGTATTTATGTTTGTTATTGTTTATATATATATTTATCAAAAAAAAGTGTGCAATTGATGCCTTGGACAGTGATATTCAACAATGAAAATGCATTAGTATTGTATTTAGTATTTTCATATTTTCTGCATTATATGGTATTAATATTGTCTTTAATATATTATATTCTCATGATAGAGTTATCAGAATTATTTGCTATTATTTTTGTTTGTAATCTGACATTACCTCATGTAAAGTATTTTATTGTAAATAAATCTCTTACTATAAATGATACAATGTATAGTAGAATCTGTTATAACTAGCTGATTGATTCCAAAATGCCATTCAGTACAGCATATATTATTTAGAGATTATCTGTTCCGAACACAATGCTTAAATCAAAGTCACCATTCAAAACGATAATTTAAGCAGTAAAAACCAAAAATATAAATGTAAAAATATACATAAGTAATTGCTATACAGTTGGATTTTAGTGAAAACTTAAAAAATTCATTTTTTAAAACCTAAAATTAAACCATAAACAACTTATATATCCTAATAAAAATTTACAAATCATTGATTTTAAACTGTTCACTTTCTTGTGAGATAATATTTAGCAGCAATTCTATTTGAACTAGCAGTTTCACCTTGTCTTTTAATGGTATGCAATCCAGTGCTTGGACCATTCTTGCTGGCAATAAACTCTTTCACCAGAGCAATAACTTCACTGCCTTAGAGACTTAATAAAAATTTCTTAAAATAATAATCTTTTCACAAATGATCACATCATTATTATTATTTGCTTTTGATTAATATACATTTGCAAAAGAGTTTTCATTAGTTTCTTAATATTTTTTAATTTGTCAGTTTTTAAAAATGATTTCAATTGTTGATTTAGCTAATACTATATTCAGAATTTAAATTGGTGACTATTTGAAAGTTTTCACTTTTAGAAAATATCTTCTTTTTTTTCCCAATACTGATCAATTTTTGATATTGTTTTTTTCTGGCTTATAATTAAAATAAATATTTATACATGTATTAAAAGAATTTAAAAACAAAAAAAAATATATAGTAAAAATGGATAAATTGCAGAAAAACACCTCAAAAAATATGATAAAGATGTCCAACACTTTACTCAAAGCTGAAATGCTCTGAAAAATCTTAAGCACATAGTTACTACATTAGCCAGTACTACTTATAATATTTTTATTTCAGCCATTTGTATTCATTAATTTAGCATTTCTATATTTAGCATTTAAATTTCCACCATTTCCCTATATTTTTGTTGTAAATTTATTTTTCTTTAACATCAACATTAGTCATTCTTTTAAAAAAAAAATTATATCTCTTGTTCTAGTTATTATAATATATATGCCTTAGGAAAATACTTTTAACAAAAATATAAACAACTTTTTTACTGCTAGAGATAGAAAGAGGTGAGCAAACTAAATTGATAACTACCATTTTCTTTATACTTTCATTTTGAAATTACTAATTTTTTTTAGCTTCAGCATTAATCTGTTTTCATATTCTGCATTTAGGGACATGACTAAAGTTATTAGAGTATATGTATAACATTTTAACTATTAGAGATAAGTGTGCAAATTTTATGGTTAACTAAGTTTTAAATGGCAAATGTGGCTGTTATTCTAATATTTGTTATATGTCTATGCATTTGTTGTATAAATTTTAATTTTGTGGGGAAAAAAAAATCAGTAATCATTTTAATTTTGTGAAAAAAAAAGTATTAGTTTTATTAATTATTTACTCTTTGTCACTACATTTGATAAAAATCCATACAAAAAATGTTCACTTTATAATTGTTTAATGTTCTATTTATTCTTAATTTTTTTTATGTATATTTAATTTTCAAACTGCCAATAAGTGATTAATAATTATTGAAAAAATTAATCTTCAAATCCAAATATCTCTTCTGAATTTCATTGCACATGTTAAGTTTTTACATTCTGACTATTAATTATCTAATATACTTCATAAGGCTTAGTAATGAAATAGTTTAGTATCTATCTGTCATCTTCGTGACTTGGGATTTAAATATGGAATAGTTTAAAATTAGGTTCTGTTGGTTTTTTTTAAGGTAGATCACTCATAACCAACTTATTATTTAATATTGTCAATAAATGGATAAGTTGAAACAAGAATAAAAATCACTCAAATCGTGCCAACTGTTCTTCTGTGAGAATGTGTTGGAAAGAAGACCTTGGACCTTGCAGTTGAGTTGGTTAAAAATTATTTTGTCTTGTAAACTGATAATTTATAATATATTATGTAATTTAAAAAATACTACTTAAGTTATAATCATTGTTTGATTGGACTTACATTACTACTAAAAACTTTAGCAATTGCTAAATTGATTTTATTTATAAAACACTTTAATAAAAATGAAAGGCAAGTTTGTAATTTTTTTGAAACTTAAAAATTAGCAAGAAAATGTGATAATAACAAATTTAAGGAACAACAGCTACTTGTTTGAATTTCCTGTATGTACAGTATTTATCTAAATTATCATGTTCTTATATTAAGATATTTATTGCAGATAATCTATTTTTAAAACATGAAATAAAAAGTTGGCTTTTATTGATATATATATGTTCAAATCCAAATTAAAATTTAATAGAAAAATTATTTTTGATATGCTTACATTTTTTTTCTTCTATGTATATATATTTACTGTACTCTGCAGGAAGTATAAAAAGATAAATTGCATATCTTTGAATCGATCCTATTATTTGATTCCACTTTATTGATAATATATATTGTTTTTAAAATATCACGTTATTTTTGTTTGAAATTTATACACCCAGTAGCAAAGATAAAAAATAAAACCTGCTTTAAATAACCCATTATAGGTCAAGTGTTTTTCTAATAATCTTTCAAAGAGGAACAATAAAGGGGAAGATGGTTTCCCAACTGTCGTTTGATGATAGTTTTTAGCTACAATAATATTTGATAGTAGAATAAAATTATAACCTTGCAGTAAAATTAAAATGCAATATTTCCTTCGCTTTTATCTCTCGCTGCATATAGAAAATATTTATTTTTAAAAACATCTGTTAGAATAGATTTTATTTTTAAATTAGTTTCCACAACATTGCAATTTTTCACTTTTTTATTATCACTTATGGAGTCTGCTAAAGTACAGCGAATTTGTGAAAATATAATTGATAAACGCATTTTCTAATTCTTTTTTATTAAGGATGAAATGGTTCCTAATTTATAGCAATATCATCAATAACGTTTATATTTTCATATTATTTAATCCCAGAATTCATTAACGAAGAATTTTTGAATAACAAAACTTTTTCCCAATACTTAGCGTATAATTATGTGTATAACAGATTTACCGCACAATAACATTGAACAAGACTAAATTCAGGAATGTTTATATGTGCATGTGTTTATGTAAATATACCTTTTTCTTTTTTTTTTAACTTGTGTCCACCCACATTCATGTTGATATGCATAAAAAAAAACATATTACTCCAATAACGTTAGCTTTTTTTTTTTTCAATATTATAAAGTAGTTTTGTAAATAAAATTTGAGTCATTATGAATTGAACTTTATATTTATTATCGAAAGTTTTTACAACCTTTAGCATTAAGTAATATATTTCAAATGTTAGTCTGATTTTTTTTTTTTAGATAAATTGCAACAGAGTTATAGTATAAAGCATGTCCTCGTTTTGCGTTTAGAAATTAGTCAATGAAGTAATTAATGAAATTGATTTTATCTAAATGGTATGCTGACCTCAATTTTTAATTGTACCTACTTTGAAACTCCAATCGCATTGATTTACCTACTGACTTCAGTAATTAAGCTAAAACAATATACCGTATATTTATAATTAAAGAGAAAAAAAAGGACGTCATTTTTATTTTTTAATGAAAAAAAAGAAGATCAAATTTCAGATAAACCATAGCCTATAGATTAAAAATTGAATGATCTGATTTTTTCTTCATAAAAATTAAAATTTGGAAAGCTTTTTTTTTTAAGAAGATTGTAAGTAAATTTCTTTCATGAAGGCGTTGATCCAGATATCTAAACCTGATGTTTCAGCCAGTTAATTAAAATTTTTTTAGTAATCACATTTAAAAAAGATTAAAATATAAAGAAGCACCTGAAATTAATTTTAATAATATATTTCATCGATTGTCATTTATTAGTATTTATTTTGGATGATTGCAATTTTTTAATTATTACATATGTTTATATGTTAAATTATATACCAGTAATAACGTCACTCCCACTATACTACTGTAATAATTTATATAAAATAATCACAATTTTGAAAACTTAAGCACAATTTATTATGAGAAGTGTAGTAAAGAATCAAAAAACTAATTTATTAAAAATATGTGTACATTACATAAGATATGTTAAAACCATCAAAACATCACATGATCACCATTTCATATGCTTACACGCTGTTACTGAATACCAAACTATCCATACAGTAGTGCCCCAAATGCAAGCCTTCATAATCAATAGATTCAGGAAAGTTTGTGCATAAAATCTCTGTACAGTGCATATTTATCCAACATCCCAGACTATTTTGGTGGTTGCTGGAGGTTGTATTAGATCCTAAAATCTAGGTGCCATGCTCTTAAATCCAAGGCTCCTCACTGATGAAAGCCACAAACTAGAAACTAATCTGGGAATGTTGGACAAGTAGGCACTAGATAGGGATTTTATACATAAACCTTCCTGCATCTATTGATTATGTAGGCTTGAACTTAGTGACACTACTGTATAGAGAGTTTGGTATTCTTATTAACAGCATGTGTAAGCATATGAAATGGTGATCATATGATGTTTTGATGGTTTTATATCTATGATACCTGTGGTTTTAGAAATATCAAAGATGTCAAAATGTATAAATAATGAACTGAGCTTAGATCTATATGATTATATGAGTGAACAAGCTTGGGTTGGAAAATTGTGTTTTCATATTGGACTCCTAGGTTTATAGTTAACCGAATGGGTAAACATTGACTGCTGGAGGAGTGCATTAGATCCTAAGATCTAGGTGCAGCACTCTCAAATCCACAGTTCCTAACTGATGAAAGCCACTAGCTAGAAACTAGTCTGGGGATGTTGGATGAGTAGGCACTAGATAGAGATTTTACGCACAAACCTTCCTGCATCCATTGATTATGAAGACTTGAACTTGGTAGTACTACTACTGTATGGAGAGTTTGGCACTCTTATTAACAACATGTGTATGCATATGAAATGGTGATCATGTGATGTTTTGGTGGTTTTATATTTACCCTGCCCATAGGTTAATGGTGACTGTGGATTTGAAAATCCAGACACCAAAATGTATAGATAATGAACTGAATTTAGATCTATATGACTATACAAGTGAATGACTTTGAGTTGGAAACATTATGTTATTTTCATCTTGGACTAACTTTATAGTTAACCAAATTGGTAAAAAGTGTCACTGCTAAGGGTTGCATTAGATCCTAATATCTAGGTGCAATGTTTTCAAATCAAAAGCTCCTCACTGATAAAAGCCACAAGCTAGAAACTAGTCTGAGAATGTTGGATGAGTATGCACTAGATGGGGATTTTATGCACAAACGTTCCTGCATCCATTGATTATGAAAGTTTGTATTTAGTGGCACTACTGTATGGAGAGTTTGGTACTCATAAGTTATGTTTATTGCTTTAATAAACTATAACATTTATTATGCACTCATATATATATATATATGTGTGTATAGTAGCAATAGGAAAGATGTGTTCTATTTTCTATTTATTTTTCATTAGTATATACCTAATTAGTCCTATTTATTTTATTTTTAATAAATATTGTTTTACATCTCTCGGTTTTATCAAATTTAAATTCCAGTCTTATTTAACCCTTTATTTAATTTTACGCATTTGTTTTAAGAGATTCATCAAATTTGCATATAGCTTTAAAATTATAATGCTATGATAAATTAACTATATCAAGAGCCTAGGTGCCATATTAAATTTTTAAAAAACTAACTTGAGATACAATTTTCACAATAACTTCAGTTCTAATAATGTTAGAGCAAAATGCTATGTATTAACAGAAGATAAAAAAACTAAGGAAAACAATAAGACTACTACAAATAGTAATTACCATTAAAAAAGTATGGGAAAAAAAAGAAATTTCAACATCTGCAATAATTATTATTTTATTGTTTGTTCATAATTTCTAATTTATCACTAATTAAGTTTAAATTATATCTTCATTGATAACTTATTTGTATTCCTCACAAAATTCTCATTCAAACCATATATAATAGTTCTTAAATGAGATAATCCATAGCTTCAGAATCTCCTAAAATAGTCACATAAGAATTCTTCATTTTTATCTTGTACCTCAAAAGTTAACAAATCTCAAGACATCTATAAGAAAAAGATTCATCCTAATAAAAGATACAAAACAAACCATTTCCAGAAGGTGAATATGAATTTGTCATCATAGCAATTGGCTTCGTCATTTTATACTTTTTGTGTACACCAGTGATGTTTATATTCTTTATGCACATCCGTGATGCTATCTTGTTATATTTATTATTCCACAAAGATATAATTTATTTGCATATAGCTTATTTGCTAGGTGTAGAATTGAAAATAATGTGATGCAAGGTGTGGCAAAACTATCGAATCCACAGCATGAGTACAAAGGCATAGGCAAGAATCAGGATTTGATTCTTTGCCTGCATACAATTCCATGTGGTATACATAACCATTGTGACTATCACCACTTGAAACCTCTCTTTTTTGATTTTAAGAGTTTATATTTTCACATAGTACTATGCCCAGTAAATTTTGTGATTGCTTTATCAACTGCAACCACTCTTTACATGTGATAATCAGTCTTAAAATTTACATTGCACTGCTCTATATCCTCATTTTATATATAAAAATCAATACTTGTTATACAAACACTGATATGCAAGTGCACACAAACACATTAATACATATAAACACACTAATAAATTATTAAACCTTTTAAGAATCATTATGTCTATAAAATAAGGTTGCCTCAAACTTGGATCAAAACCCCAAAATTATATTGTACATAGATCACTGTTATATTTGAATACAAGTATAATTTATATATTAAACACACTAATTAATATAAATGCAAAATACGTTAATAAACACATTAATAAATTATAATTTATCAAATAATAAGAAAATTTAAAATAATACTATGCAAATAATAGAAAAATGTCAAACACTACAAAAATAAAAATAAAAAATTACGAACCCCAAAATTACATTGTACATAAACCACTACATTATATTTGAATAGAAGTATAATCTATATGCTACATACAGTAATACAAATGTAAACACATTAATAAATTGTAATTTATCAAATAATACTATGCAAATAATAGAAAAATTTGTGATATTAGGTTTTTATCAGGATGAAGGCCTTGAATTATCGAGATATCTTTAATCCATTTTCCTACAGAGTCTTGCTGATAAAAAAATTGTGCCTTTGTCTTCTTTATGTAATTTAATAAATTAAACAGAAAATTAAAAAAATTAAATGAACCTATTAATAAAAAAATATATATATATAAAAACAAATTTTGTCCGATTTTAACATGTGATACAATATTTTAAAAAGCAATTCAAACAGCAGAGAATACCAGGATGTTTGTAAATGTCATGCTTATAATTTGCCTGCAATTTTAAAGAGAAAACAAAATTTCAACAAATCAGCTGCCACTAGCTGATATCATACTACGACCACTAAAACCATTAAGTTAGATAACTAATTGCAAATTACTACCAGTGGTGATCAAATTATTACTTTGTTATAGTACTTTATAGATCAAGAGTTTAATAAAGTCTTAAACAATATCTATTGTGACAATATACATGAAATAATAATAAATTAGCGATCAAGCTAATGCACATGAACTTTACAGATTTTAAACTATATGTAAATGAATACTCTCATTCTCAAACACAAGATAAAGTCTTTATGAAATCTGTCAAGCACATGTGCATTAGCTTGATCACTAATTTATAATTACAATTTATTAACATAACGCTATATAAATATATTATTATGAAATAATAATGTAATGACTACCTCCTCAAAATTGATAAAATCAGGTGATAAATGGTGTTGAATAAACTTATAAAATTCGATAGTGAAACAAGTGTTTGTATCAGGTGTGTCCAACATATCAATGACCAAGAAATTTTAAGTCGGATCGTGTAAGCAAAAATAAAATTTTCTATAGAAAAGATTTTCTCTTTAAAAACCAAAATTTCGGAAAAAATTTTTTGAAAAGCAACCATTGAAATTTTCATTTTTTTTTATTTTTTTTTTTCATATGTCATAGCATCGGCCGGGATGCGAACCCACAACTGTCTGCAACCAACTACTTGCTTGCAAGGTTGCTGCGATGACCTCTCGGCTAACAACGCTTGACTCATTTTTTTTATTTGAATGTGAAATTCAATTTAAAACTAAAATTTTAAAAATTATAAACTGCTTTAATGATAATGATTTTTTTTTAATATTTTGAATCACGAAATACATGCTAACATGATGAAATGGAACGATTGTGTGCCATTAATGGGAATTAATGAAACTGAACCTAATGTATTTGTGGTATTTCATTAAATTAATAAAGCAGTTTTGTGTCAAAAAAATGAACATTTTAAATTTTGGGGAAAAAATTTTGTAAAAAAAAAACAATCAAATAATAAAAAATTTGAAAAAAACAATAGCTACTGTCGGTAAATTTACTATTGTTTCATCACCTATTTTGGTTATAGCAATACAAAAAAAAAACATTTATTTATTTTTGAATTTTCATTTAAGTAGGCTGACTAGTTTTTGACATTTTGATTTTTTGAAATAATTTTTAAAAAGTTTTTTTCAATTGTGAAAAATGGTTATGATACTTAAAATGTATTAATTTAATATTATATGAATATTTTTATTGATAATTCTTATTTTGTGGCAAAAATTAAATTGTATGATTGTTCCCCCATGGTGATCAATGAAAAAGCAAAAGCATATAATTTCAATAATGATTGGGAAGAATAATTTTTATTCATTATCTATAAAGAAAAGTGAATGCTGATTTAGAGTGTATTCACTACCATTTTGAATTCTAAGGATCACTCAATATCACTGCTAACACATGCAAACAATAAATGATACCAAATAATCCACACAGGGTTTCTGGGATGTGTCAACAGTGATTTTGGGATGGACCTTAGAATTTAAAATGTTGATGAGTGCAGTCTAAATACTAAACATTTATAACTTTTAAAATATGAATGTTATTACAATAATGATGCCCAAAGCACCAAAGTATGGGGGGGGGTGTTTTTGATGATACGAAGTATCGTCCAAAAGATGTAGAAGTCTGATTAAACCAGGTTTATAATTTCCAAATACTGAACAATTATAATTTCTAAAATACAAATTATATTATAATATATGCCCATAAACACGTTGGAATAATATAAAATTGATAATATCAAGCTTATAATTTTGAATTTATGTTCTAAAATACAAATTATATTACAATTATACTCATAAGCGCATGTTGAAATAACTGAAAATTGATCATACCAAGCTTACAATTTTGAAAAAGTAAAAGCTTATACATTCTAAAATATGAATTATATTACAATATATGCCCATAACCATGTGAAATAAAACATTTGTTTCACTGTTATAATTTCTAAAATATGATTTTAAAATATTTAAACAGAAAAAAATAAAGAAAAAAAAACAATGGACACATATATTAATTAAAGAACCACATATTCAATAAACATAAAATTGATCAAACCAAGCTTATAATTTTGAAATATTAAAAGCTTCTAAAATACAAATTTTATTACGATATAGGCCTTTAACCACATGTTGAAATAATTTAAATATTCCATAAACATAGAAACAACTGCCGAAGCATATTCTACAATTAATAATAAATGGCATTTTATTTTAACATTAGTCAAAAGAATAATTGTCTAAAGTAAAGAATATTAAATTTACACTTAGTAAAATAATAAATGAGATTTTTTCTTACCAAAGTGAGTAATGTTGTATGCTTAATTTCTCACATGTAGTTATTTGCTGGCAGATGGATAAAAAGAATCTAAATGAGAGAGAGATTTATTTATTAAATTTTTCAAAGATGATAATGCTACCTACCAATAATGAAAAGGTTAGTGCTTATCTTATTTAAAATCCAATAACTGTTTTACATTTGAAATAATCAACAAATTAATTTTAATAGAAAATTGTTGATTGTTTAAAATATAAAACAGATATTGGATTTTAAATAAGATAAATACTAGCCTTTTCACCATCTGAATGTAGCATTACTAGCTTTGAGAAATTTAATGAATAAATCTCTCTCATTTAGATTCCTTTTATCCATCTGTCAGCAAATAATCACATGTGAGAAATTAAATCCACAACATTACTTGCTTTGGTAAGAAAAAAATATGATTTATTAATTGTAAAATTAATATTCTTTACTTTAGACAATTATTTTTTCAACTAATGTTAAGATAAAATGCCTTTATTCTTAATTGTAGAATTAATATGCTTCAGCAGTTATTTCTACGTTTATTCATATTTTAGAAATTATAAACTTTTCATATTTCAAAATTATTCGTTATTCCCATTTTTCATATTTTGTATATTTTAGTCATGTGATTTGATCAAGCATAGTTGTACAAAATTTGTGCTTTAATTTTTAATTGTGATTTGTAATGAATGGTCATATTGTGATCGTGTGTGGATTATGCGATGTTATTTTTTGCTTGGATGGGTAAGCAGTGATTTTTGGCAGTCTTGAAATTTCAAAATGGCCATGAGAACACTCTAAATTGGTACCGAAAAGTGTTTTTGTTTATTGTGTAATTCTACAGTAGCTTTATGGAAGAATAATAGTTCAACACAATTGAAATAAAACAATTATATAAAAACAATAAATATTTTCTTTATTGAACCGGTTTTTTCCCTATATTAGGGCCTTTTCAAAATACACTTTTCTAATATAATACTCCCTCTAACATTCATTTTATATAATCATTTTACATAATCAAAAAGAACACAAAAATACCTAAATTTGAAGACCTAAGAAATATATCGATTGAGGATATCGATTCTAAAATACTGGCTAGAATCCTACAAAGAAAATTGTTTAAAAGTGTCAGTGACAAAATTTCAACAGCACATCATGCTGTGAAAGGTAAGAGAGTGATAAATGCAGCTCTTAAAATACAAGAAGCTATCCAGTATGCCAAGGCCTTGAATCTGACTAAGTACTTTGCATTGAAAATCGACTTTAAATCTGCATTTGACTTGGTTGACTGGGCTTATCTCTTTAATGCCCTAAATGGGCTGATAAAAGATGATCAATATTTAATAAATGCAATAATTAATTATATTACTAATAAACAGAGCAAAACTCTCCATACAGTATTGCCACCTGTGCTAAACAGAGTAATCTATGGATGCCAGAAGGCTTGTGCATAAAATCCCTATCTAATGCCTACTCATCCAATATCCCTATATTACTAATAATAAAATTTCCTATAAAAACTTTATGAGGAGGTCGGAATTCTTCATCCCTGGTAAAGGTATCCCACAGGGTTCACCATTAGCAGCACTCTTATTTGCTATTTATGTGGACCCTATGTTAAAGGAAATAGAAACAATAATTAACGGAATCTACCTGCCCCATTTGGGAGTTTCAATAAAAGTCACGGCCTTTATAGATGACATAATAATAATTTTCGAAAACAGTTATAATATTGATATAGTTATGAATCAGGTTAGAAAATTTCAACAGGCTACAGGATCAGTAGTACAATTTGCTAAGTCGGCAGCTTGGCAATTGGCAACAGGGAAAAGAATACCAAGTGAGTTTTTAGCTCAGCCTAAGTCTTTTCTTGGCCTCCCCCTGTACTTATCCAAAACTAAAATGAATTGTCAGTTAAATCAACTCATAACAAAAAAAATAGAAGAAAGAATTAATAGTTTTTTATATTTTAAACTCTATGAAGTGACTAGAACCAAGATTTTCAATGCAATTGCAATAGGAGTCCTTAACTATTATGGACCTTGGTTGAAACTATACAACAAAATGATCCTAAAGATTATACAGATGGCAAAGAAATTCATATGGGGGAAGAAATCTAGCCTCCTCTCAACCTCTGTACTACAGCAACCAATAGATAAAGGTGGGCTTAATTTAATCGACCCAAAAGCTTATGTTAATTTTATTACTGCCAGGGCTTATTTGAACGTAATGAAGGATCAGTCCTTTAGTCCCCCTACTGGTGATATAAGAATTTACAATGAAATGGGAGCTGAGAGAAGATCACATCTTGCTGACATGTTTATAACATACAAAGATTTACAAGATGATCTAAATGTCCAAAGTCTAGATGGAATAAAATATAAAGATTTAACAAAAGGAGATTATCACAATGAAAATTCTTGGTTGGGGTGTTCAATGAAAAGTGTTCTTAAAAAATTCCACTCGATATATACACCTCAATCATCCATGAAATTTATTTTTAAGCTGATAAATGGAATTTTGCCGACTACCTCCTACCTTAATAAAAGGCTGGGAATGGGTTTGGATGAAATGTGTATTTTGTGTAAGAAGAGCAGTGAAACATTTACGCACCTGCTAGAGGAATGCCATGCATTCCGGGATCTTAGATCAAAAGTATTTCATAGGCCAAGAATTAACCTAAAAGACCTGTTAAAAAAATATGTGATTAGTTTCAATCCGCATAATGCAAATGTTATAATCCATTCATTGAAAACAATATGGATAATTAGATGCTCTTTGGTTTTTGACAAGAAAAAATTCAATTGGCTGAGAAAGCTAGATAGAGATTGGAATGATTACTTTATTGTATGTCTAAAATATTGGCCTAGGAATACTATTGAATCGGTGTGGTGAGGAACTGCTCCTTCCACATGTGAAATATGGTAGGAAAACCCATTTCCAGTCTAAGAATGTATTAGTAAGATAAAGAAAAAAAAATGTATGAGGTAATGAGAAAAATGCCATGAGTATTATGACAGTTTTGAAGAAATGTTGTTAGACAAACTTAATATAACCTTTGTAATTATGTAGATATCATTTGTGTTTAATAAAGAATATTACTTTAAATAAAAAATAAATAACCTATTTACATATATATATATTTCCCCTCCCCCCAATTTTTTTATTTTATATACATATTATTTTTATACAATAAATAAAATTACATTAAATACAATTCAATAATTATATACATATATTATACACTATAAAATTATTTATTTAAAGTATATTCTTTATTAATAACACAAATTTTATATACACTTTTTACAAATAAACCACATGGTTTAACTATCAGATATACATAATAATTATTTTACTCTACTTTAAAAACACTACCTTATAGAAATGCATCACTATATATCCAGGTCTTCTATAAATATTTTTGATTTAGATTATCAATCCCACACTTCACATAATGTCGGCATACATCCACACCATATTTTGACCATAATTTTCTTTGGTAGGTATCTTAGGCATTGATTAAAGTATTTGCTTCAATCTTTATCTAGTTTTTTTAACCAGTTATACTTTTTATTATCATAGATCGCATTACATCTTATGGACCATATTGTTTTCAATGTATGTATTATTGCCAATGTGTTATGCGGATTAAAGTTCACAAAGTTTCTTTTTACTATTTTATTTAAGTTTATTACTGGTTTATGAAACACTTTATTTCATAAAATTATATACACATACTATATACACTAAATTATATATCATTTCTCATATATTTCTAACCATATCTTCAAATATAACCTTATTTATCTATAATTAACAAATTATTTACATTAACTAATTATTTACATATATCATATATATTAATTTAAAACAACAACAACAAAAAAAAAATCAACCATATATTAAATTTTCCAGTTATCCGTCAATGTCCATTTACTACTCAACTTTGCAGCTCTTTTAACTAAATTAACACATTTACTCATATTCTCTTGAATATATATTGTCTCATAATATTTCTTTCTATTATAATCTTTAATATATTTTATAACTTACATATCTTCAATACATCTCATTCTATGACCAGTATTCAAATAATGAACATATGGTCCTGAATTCATATTCTTCCTTTCAATAGCCCTATTATGCCATTTGCCCTATATATATATATATTACTGCAACTCCTATAAATTATTTTATATATCAATCCTATTTTACTTTCTTTATCATTCTCTTTCTTCACATTTGATATCCATTTTTCCAATGGTTTACTATTCTTCCAAGCAATTCTTATACTCTCATTCAACCTCCCTTTTCTTAAAATCGTATATATATCTTTATAATAAGGTATTGATATCCATTTATTATTGAACCTTCCATCTTTGTTTTTATTTTCCTTTTTCTTTCCCCCATATTTTACTTTATCTTTACACTTACTGTTCAAAACTTTTCTAATATCTTTTTTTATTATACCCCATCTTCACATGAGACACAATTTTCACAATAACTTCAGTTTTAATTATGTTAGAACAAAAACAATTACATTGCAAGAAACTTGAAAAATTAAGGAAAGCAATAAGCATAAAATAAATAGTGATAACTATATAAAAAATAAGGAAAAAAAGAAATTTTCACATCCGAAATAATTATTATTTTATTGTTTGTTCACAATTTGGAAATTAACATTAACTAAAATTCAAATTACATCTTCAGTGATAATTTCTTTGTATTCCTCACAAAATTATCTTTCTAAACATCCATAGCTTCACAATCTTGAAAAGAAGTCGGATATGACTTCTTCATTTTTATCTTGTACCCCAAATGTTCTAAATGTCAAAGGCATCTATAAAGAAAAAGTTTAATCCTAATAAAAGATACAAAAGAAATCATCATAGCAATTGGCTTCTTGCCTATCTAAAACTAGAAATTGTAGACTACTGTCTATATCACTGATAAAATGAGTTTCATCTTTTTATTTTATATTTTTTTGTGTACATCAGTGATGTTTATATTCTTTATGGACACCAGTGATGTTTATATTCTTTATGCACACAAGTGTTTATATTCTTTATGCACAGAAGTGATGCTATCTTGTTATATTTATTGTATCACATAGATATAATTTATTTGCATATAGTCCATTTGTTAGCTATAGACTTAAAAATAATGTTATGAAACATATAGCAAAAACAGAGTGACTCCAAAGCATGAACAAGAATAAACAAAAACATAAACAACAATCAGAATTTGATTATATGCTTGCGTATACGATCTTTGTATATATTTGATTATTAGTTTTATAACTCATTACTTGTAAACACAAACATATTATATACACATAATTATAAATAATAAATTATTATACTTTTTGAAAATCATTATTTTTATAAAAATAAATGGATTAGTGTAGGTAGAACTTTAGAAAATTACAATAGATATGAATTCTATATGAGCATAAATAAGTATATAACTACAAAACTAGCACACATTAATTTATATAATTTAATTGCATGTAGTTCATTTGTTAGCTATAGACTTGAAAATAATGTTATGAAACATATAGCAAAACCAGAGTGACTCCAAAGCATAAACAAGAATCAGAATTTGATTATATGCTTGCGTATGTGATCTTTATATACATTTGATTATTAGTTTTATAACTCATTACTTGTAAACACAAAGATATTATATAAATAATAAATTATTATACTTTTTGAAAATAATTATTTTTATAGAAATAAGTGGATTACTGTAGGTAGAACTTTAGAAAATTAGGATAGATATGAATTCTATATGAGCATAAATAAATATATAACTACAAACTAACGCCCACTAATTACAAATTAAAATTAATAAAAAAGATATTTTGTTCAAAAAATTTTTAAAAAAAATTAAATATTATTCAAAAAATTAAAATTTTACTTACTAGTCCTTACATTGAAGCTCTGTTGTAGGCCTTGTTTGTGAATAACATGTGGCAAATGTTAACTTGCATTCGGTAAACCATTTTTTTTCTTTCATCACTTCATGGTAATTACAAAAGTTATCAAAAAAGAAAAAAATTAAATACTGTGTTTGATTAAAACTGTTGCCAAAAATCTAAATTTCAACCTATTTTTTTTTGAGGTAAACATTTTCTGAAAGCTACATCATTGAGCTATCAAATGCCATTATTTTGTTTGATGTCATGCTTATACTTTTTACATCATTAAAGAAAGAAAACAACACATCATCCAACAAGCACTCAAAGAGCTCCCACGGTGTTCATGGAGCACAAGCAATTAATAGATTCCTTTTTATTTATTGTAAGTCTATTATTTTTTATTTTAAACCCCTTTAAAACTGACATTTTTTGTGACCAAGATTGGTACGAACTAGGATCAATTATTCCTCTAATTTCAACATCTTTAATATACTGTTTCACCTCTATTTTATTTTCCTTATTTCTATTCAAATAAATATCCAAATATTTTAAACCTTTTTTTTCCTTCTCCATTGTAAATTTAATTTTATATATATTATTATTCAATTCATTAAATATTTTTAATATACTCCTACTATTTCCAACAGCAATTATATCATCCACATATCTATAATATTTAATTATTTTTTTAATTTTTATATATTTTCCTACTATTTTTTCTTCCAAATTATTTATAAACATCGATGATATTAACCCACTTATCGAACAACTCATAACCCATCCTTATTTTATATTCCAAAACCTATCCTTATATTTAAAATACAAACTATCACTTATTATCATCAATGCTTCCTTAATAGTGTATATCCATTCTTTACATATTCTTCCACTTTTTTCTAACATACTTATAACTAACTTTATACTTTCATCTCTTGGAACACTTTGATACATTTTTTCTACGTCTAATGAAGCAATCAAACTATTCCTATTTAATTTAATATTATTTAATTCCATAACAATTTTTTCTGAATTTTTAATACTATATATACCATATCCAATTACATCTACTATTTTTTTTATATCTTATTGTACATAAATTCTTAAGAATATGATTGTCAAAATTTACAATTATTCTTGCAGCTATATCTTCTTTATGTGTTTTTATTTTTCCAAATATATATGGATGCACAAAAGCCGTTGGATATAACCATCTATATTCTTTACTATTAATCAATTTCTTCTCCTTCATATAATTCAATATCACTTTATACTTTGTTTTTATTTTATTTTCAGGATCTTTATACATTTCTTCATATCCTTGTTTTATTATGTCTTCATTCATTTTCTTATTATACTCATATTCTTTTAAAATTACAAACCTATTACCTTTGTCTTCACATGTTATTATCAACCTCTCATTATTCACCTTTTCTATATATTTTTTTTTTATAATACACTTTTCTTTCCATTCTTTTTTATTATAATCTTTTTTAATATTTATCATATTATTAAGTTTTGATTGCAGTTCAATTTTTAATGGATATCAAATGTGAAGAGAGAGAATGATAAAGAAAGTAAAATAGGATTGGTATATAAAATAATTTGTAGGAGTTGCAGTAAAATAAATATAGGACAAATGGGGAAAACAGCAATAGAAAGGGGAAAAGAGCATAATAGGGCTATTGAAAGGAAGGATATGAATTCAGGACCATGTGTTCATTATTTGAATACTGGTCATAAAATAAGATATATTGAAGATATGGAAGTTATAAAATATATTAAAGATTATAATAGAAGGAAATATTATGAGACAGTATATATTCAAAAGAATATGATTAAATGTGTTAATTTAGTTAAAGGACCTGCAAAGTTGAGTAGTAAATGGGCATTGAAGGATAATTGGAAAATTTAATATATGGTTGATTTGTTTTTGTTTTGTTTTTTGTTGTTGTTGTTTTTCAATTAATATGTATGATATATGTAAATAATTAGTTAATGTAAATAATTTGTTAATTATAGATAAA
This sequence comes from Epiperipatus broadwayi, assembly GCA_028023455.1. Taxonomy (NCBI): domain Eukaryota; kingdom Metazoa; phylum Onychophora; class Udeonychophora; order Euonychophora; family Peripatidae; genus Epiperipatus; species Epiperipatus broadwayi. The sequence goes on along the minus strand of JAQFVV010006734.1, from coordinate 229,758 downwards.
TAAGGTTATATTTGAAGATATGGTTAGTAGAAATATATGAGAAATGATATATAATTTAGTGTATATAGTATGTGTATATAATTTTATGGTGTATAATATATGTATATAATTATTGAATTGTATTTAATGTAATTTTATTTATTGTATAAAAACAATATGTATATAAAATAATAAAAAATTGGGGGGGGGGGAGTATACATATATGTAAATAGGTTATGTGATTATGTAAAATTATATAAAATGAACGTTAGAGAGAGTATTGATAGATATAAGGGTCATGTGAGTATATTAGAAAAGTGTATTTTGAAAAGTCCCTAATATAGGATGAAAACTGGTTCAATAAAGAAAATATTTATTTTTTTATAGTTGTTTTATTTCAATCCTGTTTAACTATTATTAATTATTGAAAACAACATTATGGACAAATTTATGTTTGACCATTATTAAGGATAACTTTACTGAAGAAGTAATCTAAACAGACATTTTACTACTGTACATTCAAGTTTTGATTGAGATTTTCCTCTGAAATCTATAAGAAAATCTGACAGTTACAATATGTCCCAGCTTGGTCTATTTGTATGTTTAGTATTTCCCTATTGACTGTAAAAGGAGAATTTCTCAAAATTCTATCTTTAAAAGAGTGAATCAGAGGAGAGGACATCTACAATGTTTTTAAAGCTTTCTTATTATCTGAAAATCTTTCTTTTTAGAAGCTGCATTTTTACTACTTTGTAAGAGAGCTATTTATTTTCCTAATTTTATTTCATACCACTGCATAATTTATCAACAATAATAGTAAAATGTTGAACCTTGATAATGTTATAAATACAACTATTAAAATAATCAATTCAATTTGGTGAAAGCACTGCAAAGATTGTTTCAGTCATTTTTAGATAGCATTAATGCAGATTATGGTGACTTAGTTCTCCATAATTCAGTCAGATAATTGAGAAAAGGTAATGTTTTAGAAAGATTCAGCAAGCTGTTGCCACATATAAAAGATTTTCTGCACAAAAGAAAAGGTTTTTGTTTTGTTTTATCTCACAACAAAGTGTGGCTGCAAAAGCTAGCATTTTTTAATGGATTTTACAACTAATTTAATGAATTAAATGTAGATTTGCAAGGACAAAATAAAACAATAACTGACATGATTACCTCCATCAATACATTTAAAATGAAACTGGAAATGTGGATTTCTCAAATTAATAAATAAGATTTGAAACAATTTATAAATTGAAGATAAGAAATTGAGTCAAATAAAGAAATATGTGATTACCAAGACTTTGGAAATATTTTGTAAAACATTCTTCTGCAATTTCAACAAAGATTTCAAGACTTTGAAAAACTTTGCCCAATCACTTCATTTTTCATGTCACCATTCTCTAAAATAAATATAGAAAATCAAACTTTACTAATCGCACAAGTATTTACTAAGGACATAGGTAGCTTGGAAATACAATTAATTGAATTATAAAATAACATTAGATTGAAATTGCATGATCAATTTGATATATGGAAGTATATTACGATTGAGAATTATTCGCTATTGAAAGATGCATATCTTAGATTTCATTCATGTTTTGTGGCCACATATTTATGTGAATTGTCATTTTTTTTTCCATATGTCATAGCATCTGCCAGGACGCGAACCCATACCCATCTGCAACCAACTACTTGCTTGCATGACGGCTGCGATACCTCTCGGCTAACAACGCAAGACAAGAATTGTCATTTTATCATATGAACTATGCAAAATAACTAAATATTATACTCATATGATTGAAAATCATCTTAATGACTGTTTATACTTGGCTCTTTCTAATTATGAACCAAATTACTCAAAAAATAGCTAATAATATTCATTGGCAAACATCACATTAAATAAATTTATTTAAAATTTTAACTATATTTGTTTATGTCATTTATAAATTGATTCATTTTGCTTTTCTCCCCATTTAGTTAATTGCCATTTATTTGAAAAATAAAAAGTAGCTCTTAGGTTCTAAAAGGTTTGGACATACATGGTTTATATTATAATTGAAAAACGCATTATAACCAAGGAATTAAAGATAATTGATAAAATATTAATAGTCAGTTTGAAAAACAAAATATAATTCAAAATGTAGAAATTTTATTAGATATTAAAATCTGTTATATGAAGATTTTCTGATTCAAACTCTTTTATTATCTTTAATTTATTTTCTAGTATCATCCATCTATCATGTGTACTATCCCAATAGGCTCTCTCATCATTGATAACTTTGTGATACTTTAAGCTAATTTTAAATAACTTATATAGATTCACTTCATTAAAGTTTCTCATCTTTGTTAAAACAATATTTTTATTATGTATATATAAGATAAAATATATCATTATAATGGAAAAAAATTATATAAAATATGGCAAAGTAAGGGAATCAATAAGATTCTGTTCAGTCAAAATTTAAATAAATAATTGATAATTATAATGAGATTTATGGTTCAAATGAATAGGATACTCTCTTCTTTAATAAATAAGCAACTACCCACTACAGTGATATCTAAAAGGTATCTGTCTATTTTTTAAACAGTATCTTCTTTTTAAGATAAAATGGTGAGATTTTCACTAAGAAATTTTTTTTTTAATTATTACATAATTAAAATCAAACTAATGATATATACTAACAAAGTAAGCAAAAATATGTTTTTCTTATCTAATTTTTATTTAATATCTCATAATGCAGTCTTTCATCATAAATATAAATGATATCAGCAAAAAAAAAAAAATGAAAAACACAATTTTTATGTAATGCATAATAAATAAACTTTTATATATATATATGTCAATTGCATAGACCAACCAGCTGCTAGGAAGGCAGCTATGCTAACCACTAGGCCACCAACGCTTGACTAAACTTTGAATCGTGTAATAATAAAGTACACTAAAAATAAGTTAATAAATATATCCAATTTTGTTGATTATCCTTGAATGCAAATTGTAATTGAATTTTTGTCATTCCTAGGCAAAGAAAGCTTTCATTACAGATGTAAATAATGTAGGAAAAAAAATTATTTTATTCAATGCATAATTAAATATATATTTTAAATGCAACTACTGATAAAATATATTAACAATAAATTGAAAGTGTGCACTATATATCTAAAATATAATATGTGTATCTAATTTTTTTGACTACTTTTACATTAGCTTGTCTGTGTTTCTGTCAGTATGTTCACATTTTTGAATTAACAATGGAAAAAATCCCCTTTTAGAACTCAAAACACATCCATCCACTTCCAGATAAATCTTGGTAACAACTAAGCCAATGGAAATATTACATTTGTATAATAAATTTTTGTTAATATAATATTGTTTTAACTCATACTTAATTAATTAAATTAATTAAAATATATATCTGACAGAAACATTACATTGTAGAATAAAGTTGTGGTAATATTGATTTCCTTAATTAATTAAAAACCAATATATAATTATGCTTATATAGTAGATGATCACATGATATTTAAATTTAGAATTTGTTTGCTAGAGGATGTATTTTTATTTTCACTTCTTATTATTAAATTATATTTTTTGTCAGATTTTTTTTTATAGTTTTAATCATTATTTAAAATAATATGAAAATATAAAAAGTAAAAAACTAAGATGTAAAAAAGATTTTAAAAAAAATAATGCTTTTATTAATACGCATAAATGCAGAAAATGTAGATTAAAAAATATTCAGCTTTATTAACTACCTAGCATGTAATAAAACTGAATATATTTGTTTAAATCTACCTTTTCTGCATATGTGTTCATTAACAATTGTTTATTACATTAGCTCAGAAAAGAAGGAAATAATTTATAGTTGAATTATAATGCTTGGGTGTGAATAGTCGATTAAAAAGTACAAAGTAATCTCACAGTTAATTTGCCATTCTTGGATAATATCAAGATTTTAAAAATCTAGACTTATTATAAAACAATTGGAAATTGCATGAATATTGTTGTTTAATAAAAGCATTTAAGGCTTCAAATGCTTTTATGAAACAACAATATTAAGCCAATAAACATCACATGACCACCACCTCTTATGCTTGTGTATAACTGTTGTTAAAACAGGCAAAACTCACTATACGTATTCCCATACACAGCAAGCTAGAGTAATCAATGGATGCCAGAAGGCTTGTGCATAAAATCCCCATCTAGTGCCTACTCATCTAATATCCCCAGACTAGTTTCTGGCTTGTTTTTTCATAAATAATCTCAACAAAAAAAGGATTTATTCACTTATATCATTTAAATATCTGTCTTTTTAAAGCAATACTTCATCACAAGATAAAATAACAGGATTCACATCAAGAAAAAAAAATTACAATTCTTTTATTATATAGCAAAAATTCTTATACATTCAAAGCACAAAAGTCTTTCATTGCAAATATAAATAATCTCAGCAAAGAAAACGTTTTATTCAGAAAATAATTAAAAATAAACATTGATCATGTGATATAAATGAATTGACCAAAAATAAATAGAAACAGTAGTTTACATTGCATTTATTAATCTAATTTTTATTTGATTAGATTACATTTTTATAATAAAACAAAATTTCTCTAAAAAAAAAAAAACTGTTGATAACAACAAAATACAGCAAAAATAAAAGCATTATATTAAGCTGAATTTCTTTTTTGTTTATGTTTAATTTAATGAATCATGATTAAATGGAATATCAGTCTAATCAATATTGATTTTACAATGGTAATCATAAAATGTTTAATATTTTAAAATTATAGCAATTTTAATGCATCTATTATACACTATTTACTCAAAAAATAGTCTTTTGAAAAAAAATCAATTATAGGCTTAATAAAATGTTTATTCATTAATTATCTTTTTTAAAAAAAAAAAAAACTTTGTTTATTTTCATCCGGTATTCAAAGTTTGACATAGTTTAAATCTGATAGTAAGTTATTTTTTTGTTATAGAAAATCATTTTTATATGATTCTTAATTTATGAAGAGTTTTATGGAACTGGTTTCCCTCATCTCAAGCAAAGCTGTATTTGGGAAGTGTATTTATCGATTAGCAGATATCAAATCTGTTTTTTTTGTTTTTTTAAAAATAAAATGTAATTGTAAAAATATATTGGAAGTAATAGCTTAAGTAATATGATTTTTCCAATAGTTTATCAGTAAGAGAAATTCAATAAAAAAGGAGATATATAAAACATGGTAATGAACAAAGCAGGGCAGTTTTTCTCAGACATTTTATCTCATTTGCAACTGTTTATTATCAAAACCTATTGAAAATAAAAGCCTAGATTGAGGAAACAACTTAAGTGAATAATATTTCTGTAGTGCAATTTTCACTACACCATTCACACAAGATAAGGACTAGTTTCTATTCATTTTTAACACTTTGTGGAGGGATGTAATTATAAACAAATGATCAAAGACATGTAGTCATTTGTTTATGATTACATTTCTACCCAAGGTGTTAAAAATGGATAGAAACTAGTGGTCATTTGTTTATGATTACATCCCTCCTCCACAAGGTGTTAAAAGTGGATAGAAACCAGTCCTTACCTTGCATGAGAGTAGTTTAGTGAAAATTACACTACAAAAATATTATTCATTATTGGATTATCTCTATTCTAATGAACAACTTAAGTGATCTTAAAAGCAGATATCATTTCCTTATTACTCTAATATAATTGATCTATCTTAAGATTAGAAAAAAAAATGGAATCATGTTAAATAACACCATGTACTATCTAATATTTACCTTAGAAGAAAGCCTAGTTTTTATAATAAGAAAGATGTGAATTAAACTATAAGAAAACTTTTATTTTTATACTAAAAGAAAAACTTTTAAAGTCACTTTTTGATTAAAAATAGACATTCACACACTATATAATACAGTATAAAAATACTTTAAATTATTAGATAAAATCTACCAATATTTCATTTAAAATAGAAGCAGCTTTCTTTTAGTTGAGCATTATTATTTATAATGAAGACTTCATGAATATTTTTTGGATTGCTATTTCATTCATATATATGTTGTAAAGGAATGAAGATCAGTGTAATAATATTTGAGTTTAATGTGGACTAATTTATGCAGTATATATAATCAAAATTACGCCAAATTTACAACTCTAGACTAGCCAAGAAAATAAACTCTAAAACACTATGAATGATTTCACTGCTATAATCAGACTTCTCAAGTGTAAAGAACTACAAAAGAACAACATATTTAAACTAAACATTACCCACAATTCCACTTCCCATACATCCTTAATATTAAAAGAACTTTTAAATAAGTTAATTGCTTCAAATTATAATTTTTTAATAATGAAGATTCTTTAATTCTTCTTTTTATTTCATTTCTCTCAAAGAAGACAATCTTAGCTCCATCAAAATTAATAGTGTGACCTGTATCTTTTTCATGGATATTTATTTCTAACTTTACTTTTATGTACCTTTATTCTTTCATTTAAGCTCAAACTACTCTGATCTATATATACCTTCTTACAAAAACAAGGGATAATATCATATACACTACTCCAGGAATAAATAGTCTTTCTATCAAAAATTTCCTTTGTATTATTTAATAAAATTATTCAAAGTAATATCCCTTTTGCAAGCAATTTTCTTATTTCCAAACAAATGACTATTTTTACATACAATTTTATAAGAAGACAATTTAAATGTCAAAGAAATAGAATCATATTTTTCTTTATTCTTTACATCCTTACAAATCTTACTATTAAGTAAAATACTTTTAACAAATTTATCAGAGTAGCCAACACTCAAATAATCGTTATAAAATTGACCTTTTTGAAACAAAGCTATACCACTAGAATTATTTAATATCTTATTTCTATAACTCTAATTTCTTAAAGCAACTACTTTATGAGATACAGATTGATAGCTATCATGTTTAATTATAGACCTTAACTCTTTACTTTTAACATAATGACTATAAGCAAAACAATTATTCTTTACATTTCTAATCACCAATAGATGTAAAAATTTTAATTTAACAAAATCTAACCTTCCTCCCTCTACCACATATTTTATAGAAGGATGAAATCAATTAAATTTGTTTATGAACTCTTTCAATCATGCTCAACTACAAACAAACAATCATCCACATCTCTAATAAATAACTTTAAATATAAACAATTCTTTTTAATAATAATTTTTTTCTTTCAAATAATTAATATAAACTAAACAAAAGAGAAATAATATAACTTATTATCCACAATTCTTTAATCTTATAAAAATTATCATTGTATGTAAAATACATCGAATTCTCTAATAATAAAAGCAAATCTTTAAAACTTTAATTTTATTTTTTGACAAAGATCCATATTTAACCAACACAGACATAAGAACATTAATACTTCTTAATCTATTAACACATTGATAAATATTCTCAATACACAAACTACCAAATACTCAATTACTTTTCATTTTAAAATTATTAATCTTATCAAAAGTCTCAAAAGAAAAAGAAATTGTGTAATTACCAAAATCAACAAATTGTTTTAGAAAATTATTCAAGAACATAGAAATACTTTTTACAACACTACCTCTACAACAATACCTGTAAAATTGAAAATGAATCTTAAAGGAAAACCATCTTTGTGAGTCTTAATATTTATAACATCTTAGCTGACACAGGACACACTATTAATTTTGATGAAGCTAAGTTATCTTCTTTGAGAGAAATGAAATAAAAAGAAGAATTAAAGAATCTTTATTATTAAAAATTTATGATTCTGAAGTAATTAACTTATTTAAAAGTTCTTTTAATATTAAGGGTATATGGGAAGTAAATGGAATTGTGGGTAATACTTAGTTTAAATATGTTATTTTGTAGTTCTTTACACTTGAGAAGTATGCTTGTAGCAATGGAACTATTGGTAGTGTTTTAGAGTTTATTTTTTTGGCTAGTCTGGTTGAGTTGTGAATTTGAGGTAATTTTGAGTATTTATTGACTAGTTTAACTTTATTCTTTTAATGTTTATATATATATATGTGTGTGTGTAGATATCTGTATAACAACAATTATATTATTCAAGAAGACATTTATTTTTAGCTGCCATATAAGCACTGTTATCTCAAGTCTCAGTAGTTATAGAATACATAAATTTTAATCAAAGTGTCAAAATAAATAATTTAGCCTGTTTCTTTACTGCTTGTATCATATTTAATATTTATACATTTGGTTGAAGACACAAATTTTTACAATAATTTTAGTTAACATGATATTAAAGATAAAGTATTATATATTCTATAAAGCTGACATACCATATAAAATAATATAACTGAAAAAATATGATCAATATCTTAAATCATTTAAACATTTTTAAGTTAATTTTTAATTTATTCATAAAATGTGAATTTTGATATTTTTGATATATAATTTTAATATTAACATGTAATTGCAATTAAAATGGCATATAATAATAAATAGCTACCAATTATATTTCTAGTAACTCTTTAAAGAAATCAGAATGTTTTGTATTTCATTTTTAATTCAAGATTCATATACAAAAACATTTGTTTAAGAAATCTTTATTTTCTACAAAAATAAAATTACATTATATAATAATGTATTTTCAAATACACCCAGGTCTCATTTTTTGCGGATTTATTTAATGCGATTTTGAAGTTATGCAATTCATGTTTCTTCTCAATATCTTTGTATGCGTTTTTTTTTTTATGCGATAAAAATTATTAGATCAGAAGTCGAGCTCCGATAATGCGCTATTACTTTAAATATTATAAATTTCACACACAACATATTTAAAGTAATAGCGCATTATCGGAGTTCGACTTCTATCTAATAATTTCAATATTTTCAGCACTTTATAATAGGTACTGTAATAGATTTTATGCAATAAAGAAGTTCATAATTCACTTAAAATCAAGATTTCTCCATTTTATATGCACACATTAAATTTTACAAGATTATAATGTAAATCTGTTCAAATGTTATAGATGCCTATACTACGCAAGTTGTTGTCTTTGCATTTTAAACACATTCTATTTTTGCTTTTTAAAAAAAGAGTAATCATTTGTCCCCAAATAATAAATTTTACAAGATTATATTGTAAATCTGTTCAAACGTTATAGATGCCTATACTATGTTAGTTGTTGTTTTTGCATTTTAAATCATGTTCTATTTTTGCTTTTTAAAAAAAAGAGTACGTAATCAATTAATCATTTAGTGTCCACAAGTTTATTTTTAAAAGATGAGTAACAGCGGTGGCCACAATTAAATTTGACAATTAAAATCTGATTTTTAATTGTAATTAACAATTTAAAAATTACGTAACGTGATTGAAAATTAAAAAATTAAAGACAAAAATAAGAATTTAATTTTTAATTGTTAGTTTTAATTAAATTTTGCCCAACAGTGGTGAGTCGGTATCTTTTTATTATCATAAGTCTAAGTACTTATTTTTATTTTAAACTTTTAGTTTACCCTAATGGAGAGGAAAAAAACACCCAAGAAAATGAATTTCTTTGGAAACAAAATTTTCAATTTTAGATCACTTAGCAAGAATCAACAGCGATTGGAACACGTTTTAGTTTGGGCAAATCCACTATAAGACCAATTTTAAAAAATGAAGTTGACACTAGTTGTATTTTCTCTTGTGATTATACAGAAAGTAGATTATTGGTTTTTATGTTGGCTTTGGAAAAAGATAAGGGGGATTTAGATATAAAAGCTGTAGAGTTGATAAAGATTATGTTGTGGAAATGGGATGGAACAGAATATGGGAAGACTTAGACTGGGGAATGTAACATTAAGTAGCTAATAAGTTTTTCTTGGTATAATTGCTGAAAGATTCTTGACTTTGTTTAAGAAGAAGCTACAGTACATCACATCGAGGAATCTGATGTCTCAAATAGCGATAATGATTAAAATACCATACATGTATAAAAAAATGTAAATTATGCATAAAAATATATTGTTTTGAATAAAATTAAAAAAAGTTTGTCTTGTATCAAATATTTTCAAATTTGAAATTTTTTATTAGTCATATTTTATTTTATTTTATTTTTTTTTATGCGAATTTTAAAGTAATTTTACATTGTTGCTTTGCTTTTATGCGATTTTTGGAAAATTACAGTACGTATCCCCCATTTTTCAAGGTAAGTCAAGTCTATTTTTGTGCGCGTTTTCTGAGGAACCTATCTACCGCATAAATGAGACCCAGGTGTATTTATTTAATAATAGCATTGATATAATTTGGAAGTGCAAATATACATTCTAGCAATATATACATACATATATACATTATGGCCATTTCTTCCACAAACTAATAAACTTTTTTTATAATAAAAAGTAACTTTACTTTTTGGAGAATAAATTTAAAATAATTTATCAAGACAGTTAAATTCATTATAACATAAAATATTATTTTAAATGCAATTATTGATATTGTACTTATCCTAAAAATATGTAATTCATTCAAAAATGTCAGTATTTGAATTGAAAGTCATTTCTATTTTAGTATAAACTTTTTTTAAAAAAATAAAGTCATTAAAAATATATATACATAATTATCACTATTTTTAAATTGTCATTTTTTTTAAAAAAAGAATTATTTATACATAATATTTATTACTGGTTTTAAAATGCCTTTTAAAAAAATAATTATTTATAAGATAACTTATTATGCACATAACATAGATTATTCTTAATGTATTACCAGTATGTATTAAGAAAGAAAATACAGTGTAATGAAATAAATTTAATATATATAATTTATGCAAGTATCTGAGTTTGCTATTTACATGGTAAATATGAAATTATATTAAAAAATTAATTTAATTTAACATTTTGTTATAAATGTTTGCCTATCTTTATAATCAATAATTATAAAGATTTTTCAGCAACAAATATGCATTTAGATCATATTCTATTTGTATATATATGCAAAATGAATAGATTAAAATAATTTGAAAATTACAACTGATTATTTTTGAGTGTTGTAAAAATTTTAAGTAATAAATTGTTTTTCTTTTCACCAGTAAAAATTGTAATTATAAAGATGGACTTTTTTCACATACATTAGTGAAGCTATAATTATACTATACTGTGTAATATGTATGCTTAGCGCTTTGAGATTTAATGAAAAAAGTCGCATATTTATAATTAAAAATTTTAAGATAGCTTTAAATAGATATATCTTATTAAAAATATTATAAATCAAACATTAAAATGTATTAATAATTTTTATTAGCTAGAAATTATTCATTTAATGAATAAAATGTATTTCCTGCTATATTTTAATTAACATTACAAAAGTTTTTTTTTTATTACCAATCTTGCTGGCACAAAACATTTCATGTAATTTTTTTAGGCTTAAAAATAAATTTAATATTGATTTTTTAAATGAAATATTAAGATAGTATTAAATGTAAGATTAAGATCTCTATGGCCAGCTTTAGTGCTAAATTATTCACTTATAATTTGGTAATTTTTTAAATTTTTTTATATAGTTTTCTGTTGAAGGAGATGTCTCATTATTATTTATATGTTGTATGCTCATATTGATATCCAGTATGCTTTGGAATACTTAAGGCAATCAAGCAAGTGATTTAAGGGTGTTTTTTTCTATTCCATCTTGGAATATCTTTACCAAGGAGTTATCTGTATTACAGCTGGTGTATATTCTTATATAACTTTACACTGTTTAATTTCTGCAACTATAACTTTCTACAATGTTTGTCATTTGTTTTGACTATAAGGTTTCTTCATGTATTTACTCCTTTTCTTTCTGTGAACAATTTAATTTTTTAATTAATTTTATTCAAAACAGAAAATATGTTTTCTAATCTTTTTCCTTTTTTACATATATAACTATTTATAAAATAAACAAATTTTCCTTAATTTATATGGGTGAAAGTAAAATTAAACCTTTTTAAAACATTAAATATCTATTTAATTAAAATTTGTAAGTATAGGATTTAATTAATTAGAGAAAATATTTTAATTTTTTTTTATCAATATTGTAATTTATGTATATATATATATATGTATGTGTGCTTTTAATTCTATCAATAAATAAAGCATGATGCATTTATATATTTTCCAAACCCCAGCATATCTTGAAGAAATTATCAATGTATTTAGCAATCTTATACTAATATGAACCTCCAAAGTCTAGAATCATTAATCTGAAAGGACTCTCCCCTTTGCATAAAATTGCTAAATACATTGGTACTTTGGGTTTTGGCAAATATGCAATTGCATCATCATTTGAATTTACTGATCAAGTTAAAAAATATTAAGTTGATTAATAATGATACTATAGCTTTAATAGATTTCAGTGGTTATATGGATCTATAAATCATTTGGAATCTATACATATCATTGACATTGCTTTACATTACATTTTAATAGATATATGCATGTGTGTATGTATGTACATGTGTGTATGTATCTATGTACGTGTATCATTTATTATGTGGTGAGACTAAAATATCACAATATATCTTTACATTTTTATTTACCATTATCATACTCACTCTACTCATAACTTTGACACTATCCACCTCAGATAAATGCAATAATGATTATTACTAATCATTTTCTAAACTAGAATTATATCTTTATATGCATCTGAAGCACATGCATAGGAATCAATGTATATGTATGCATAATGATAACTTGCTTTTGACAGAATAGCTCAATTGGTTAGAGCATCACCGTAAAATTCAATATTTGAGAATCTAAAGATGTAAGTTAGATTCATATGCTAATATTGTCATTGGTCAAAACAGTAACACAGAATTTGTTGAATTTATATACGTGGTTTTTTTCATTCAAAACTATTAAAAATTTTTTTATTAACACCCATTCTTTTTTCTAACTTCAAGAATGGAGTTTTCATTCATCATAGAAGAAGGATTTGATAGTGATAATAATTGTTCTATGGATTTAACTGAACAAATAGCCATTTGCGTGGCTAAGAACTCTTTAGATTCTCAACTTATGCATGGAAAACACCAGTTAAAGTGAATTTCTTGAATGAAAACATTGATCTTAATAAAAAGCTACATCCTGGGGACCCCACCCTAAATTTTCATGAAGACAGAACAAAAATTGAAGACACAGAGATCATTGTAATGGAGGAATTTCCTACATTAGAAATAATGTTAAAAAATTTAATAATATTTTAAACAACAATAAAAAAAAAAAAACTTTCAGCCAATGATAATATAAAAAACAATATTTCCAATGATGTAGGTCCTAAGAATACAGAGCCCCCCCCCCTCCCAAACTTAACCCAACTATAGTTTCTCTAATAATATCTCATATGCTAATGCTTTGCAAAGAAATTTCAACAGGCCTAAGACATCTGCTTGGAAGGATCTTCAGAATGATAAAGATATTTTCAACATGTTTGAGGATGAAATAGTCTCAACCTCCCAATATTGAGTTTCCTTATTTAAATTTTGGATTAACATGTTTTAAATCATTTAACCCACAGGTTTAATGCCACAATTCTCTTACAACTCCATAGATTGTTTTTTGATTACTGTAGTAATAAAACTTTAATCCTTGCAGTTTCAAACTTAAACTGTGATTTATTTAATTTTTCAGTTGATAGTATCGTAATGAACTTATAAGGACGAAATTATGGAATCATGTTTTTAAGTTATTAAATCATCCCAATAGCAGATACCTAATTGTTGAATTTCTAATTCATCACAAAAGTTAATTTTCCAGAAATCAATTAAATTCATGAGTAACAAAATATTATGTGTGGTTGATATGAATAGACCAAAAATTCTTATTGGCCAAATCCGCAATTGTTACCTTAGCTTTAAATTGGTTGATCTTCAACATCTTCTCAAGCCATTTGGGACTGTTTCAAATTTTCGATATCTTTTGGAAAGAAGAGCTGAAACCCCAGTCCTAGCCAATACAGTGACTTTCACCATTTCTCTTAATAAAGGGACTAGTCCAATGTCCATCTCTACTATGCACTCTGCTGATATTGCTCCACTAATTACAATCTTTCGCAGTGTTTCACCACAGTGCTTCTACTGTCAACTGCGGATACATCTCGTTAAAGACTGCCCTTCTAGAATATGTCATATTTGTAACATGAAAAAAACCAGGTTGCACAATTGCAGACCGCTTAATACTTCACACATCATGGACCTTACTTTCCCCAAGAATGATACTACAGTCCATGATATCAGCCCTGTTCCTCTTGAACCTATGGTCTCCATTAATAATGATAAACTTTCTGTGATCAATGCTTTCTCACACTCTTCAAGAAGCAGTAGCACATTCCCTCCAGCATAACTAAAAAAATTAAAAGGAAATCCAAGAGGGTGAATCAAGGCATCAGGGATTCTTGGATTAATGGTGACAAGCAAAGGTTTAATGGGTCTAACAAAAGCTCATCTGACCCCAAATCTTCCAATCTGATTAAGAGAGGGAAAAAATGAAATCAGACTGCAGTTGATGAAGACTCAGATCTTGATACACTACCTAAAGATCTCTGTGTGGAATCTTACTCAGGGATCAACGCTAAACAAATTATCTCATCAAAACAAAATCCCTAGTAAGCCAGTCAGGAAGAAATGACTTACTATTTTCTCAGCCTTCTGATCCTCCAACTTCTTTCATATTTCATTACTTGATACTGGTGGAGGTTTGTTTTCTGCTCCAATTTTGATCTGATGAAACTTAAGATAGCTGGTTTTAATATTCAAGGCTTTAACTCAACTAAAAGGGTCAATGCAATTTCAAATTGGATTTTCTCAATGTTCACTGAATATAATATAATATGCTTTGCTGAAACAAAATTTGCATCCCTTTTCAAATCCAGAAATTCCAATTAGATTCAGCAAAATAGGTTCTCTACATCATTCCCATTTCCTCCCACTCCCCAGCAGAGGTAGCCATTCTTATTCCCAATAATTCCCCTTTTAAATCATATTGAATAAATGTTATTAATCAATTTCTTCTAATTGCCACCCTCTTTCATCTGTCCTTTAGATTAAATGTGATATTTTATTTATTTTAAAAGACATATCACTAATTCACTCGTTGATACAACAAATTAACTTGATACTTAGCTCTAACTCTTACCCTATGATAATGTTAAGAGATTTTTAACACTACATACCAGCACTTTAATTCTAAGTATATTCATCTTATAAATACCCATCTTATGTGTGCAGAGGGCTTCTTTTCTATAGATGTCTTCTTTTATACTAAACAATGTTAATCCCTCAGTGATCTGGTCTACTATTCCCCTGACCTTCATTTTATTATTGAGCTCTGTCTTCAACCCATTCCATTCTCTAATCACCTTGTGCTTGTAATTAATTTATCAGTAGACCTGTTCCTCCAGTCCTGTGAAAGCTTGAAGTCCGCCACTCAAATCCTCCTTAAAGCCTCAGCTCCAGAGGTAATCCTCTTAGAGACGTACATCTATTTTAGGAAAATTTACATCCTGACTCTAAGCATGGTTTACTTCAATATACTAGAACTTCATTTCATTTCATACAATAAATATCTCATGATTATTTCCTCTTATACAACAATGAACAAGGGTTCAATTTCATTTCTTGGAAAAATTGGGAGTAACATATGCCTCCAGTCACTCCTTCATACAATCAGTTATGAGTCTCAAATGACTATAAGGACAATCAACAAATCATTACAGATTATCTATCCACCAAGAAGTCAAGAATTTTCCTCAAACAGCTTCACAATTGGTTTAGGATCTATATTAGATGGGCCCTAGGCCAGAGAGATTAATTAAATACTTCTGTAAAAGTTGAGAATAAACTCTACTTAGGGAATAATATGATTAATGAAGTCTTCCATTTTTTCAAGGCCAAACTGACAAATTGTCCCCGAGAGCCACAAAAATCCAAAATATTAAATCATGACATCTCAAAAAAATACATTAGAACCAAATTGTGTTCAATGCCTGAGAAAATACATCCAGGTCTCCATGCCATTCCTTGATTCATCCTGGTGCATCTTGAAAGATTTATGGTTCCAGTCATTCATGGGATGGTTAACCTTTTATCTAAATCTCTTGACATTGATGGCCTGTACCCCATAGAGATGGTACCTTTTCTCAAAAAACATAATACTATTACCTCTTGAGAACCTTAGGCCCATCTCCATGACCCCGTTGATGATTAAGATTAACAAACGAGTTAAGGATAAGATTCAGGGTAAGGTCCTCCCATTTATCTCTCAGTATCAATTTGCCAAAAAAGGATTCATTCGCAGCTGAAGCAATCAGTCTGTTTAAAACCAGTGGTCACACAGCTGGACATTGCTGGAGCCTTTGACATGGTTCAGACCTATTGTCTTCTCAGCTACTTGACATCCTATCTGGCATTATCAATATAATAGGTAAACTCCTCAACAATAATGTCATTTCCATCTCCCTAAATGGAAAACTTCTTCCTCTTTCTCTTCTACAAATTCTGTTCCACAGGGCTCTTCACTTAGCACCCAGCTTTTTATAATTTATAGTAATCCATTATTAATTAAATTTGAGCAGAATCTTCCAGTATATACATCCCAGCACTCAAGAAATCAATCTTCCATATCTTGTTCATGGATGACTGGCTATATTTTTCCCTTCCCAAAAGCTAATACTCAAACTTGTTGAAATTCTGTGGATCTTTTCTTCTGAATCTGGAATGACTTTCAACATGGATAAATTCTTAGCATGGAAGTTATTCTCTGGGAACACTATCAACTCATCATTTTCTGCCAAACCTCAAAAATTTTTGAGTTTTCTGATCGTTAACTCCCTCTTAGCTATGAGAAAAAACATCCAAGAATCAATCCTCCTCTATTCACAAAATCACATCTTCATTGTTTGCAAAGACCTTGCTTCTTATCATCTTTGTGTTTCTAAGAATTTTTTATTTCATGCCTATCATCAATTTTTCAGAGAATTTATTAGAAAAATAAATACTTGATGCTCAAAACTTTTCTGGAAGGGTAGGACTGTAACTATTAGTCTCAGAAACCTACAGAAGCATACAAAACTCAATGGACTTTCACTTCACTCCATTGCAATGTTACAATTCCAATGGGTCTGTAATACTATCCTAAAATTTTTTCCTCCATTCCCTGATCCATTATGCTTCACTGCTGTTTCCCCCATGGACACCCCTCCTCCTTCTGAGAAGAGCTGGTTGTCATCCCTATTAAAGCACATCTCAAAATTGACCATTATACCTATTCAACCAAATTCTCAAAAAAATAACTTTTGGGAGGCATATCATCTTATTAATAATGATACTCTTCCTTGTTCATCCCTTTTATCCTTCTCTAATCATATCATTATTAAAAAATTCAAGTGATGGCATCTGGAACTTAAATATTTAGACTTTCTGATCAAGATAAACCTAAATGCTCTTCCTACAAGCAATTTTCTAGTCACTTGCAGGGGTTTCTCACACATAGACCAGGTCTGCTCTTTATGTCATAGGGATGATGAGACCATATTGCATGTGTTTTGTCATTGTACACCACTTTAATATTATAGACATTATAACCTCCATATATATATATATATATAAGCCAGAAGCCTACCCTCATGATTTAATAGTATTGGCAATCATATGTTTCGATCTATTAGGATTTCCATTTTCTTACACTTTGCATATTGGTCCATTAGATGTATGCTTATCTTTAATCCCCATGAATTATTCATATCAAAGCTTCAGGCTATCCATGATAGAGACAAAAATTAGCTCCTTTATTTATTTTTTAAGACTACATGAGACCTTCTTTCCATTGCAGATTTTCATTCATGATGCTTGGGCTGTACATTTACTTGTTCCTGACTGCAAGACTAGATATGTGAATCTTGGCTTTGTTGTTAAACTGTATTGCTTTCACCATTGCACTAATGTAATCATTTTATTTAAGTAATAAAGTTTTTATGAGAAAAAATAAACTTGTTGAATTTATAATATGCCAATTTAATTTCTTTATAGTTAATCAGTCACATTTTCTCTGATATGTGTATATAATCAAAATTACTCCAAACTCACAATTTAACCAGACTTGTCTAAAATACTACCAATAGTTTCACTGCTACAAGCAGACTTCTGAAGTGTAAAGAATTACAAAATAACATATTTAAACTAAACATTATCCACAGTTCCACTTATTTCCCATACACGCTTAGAATTAAAAGAACTTTTAAGTAAGTTAATTACTTCAGAATCATACATTTTTAATAATAAACATTCTTTAATTCTTGTTTTTATTTCATTTCTCCCAAAAAAGACAATCTTAGCTTCATCAAAATTAATACAGTGGCCTGTATCATTTTCATGGATATATAAAGCAGAAGTAAGATATTTATTTTTAACTCTATTTTTATGCACCTTTATTCTTTCATTTAAGTTTAAACTACTCTGACCTAAATGATTTCCAATGTGCAATTCAAGTGAAATAAAAGAGTAATATTCAAGTTATTTAAAACAAAAATGAGAATGCATAATAAAAAAGCTTAAAAGTAAATGAAAATTGATATTTTGATTCTTATTTTAATTCTTGCTACTTGCTAGAATTGATTAAAATTATTTTATATAGCAAAGCTGTTATTGATTATTGCCTATTTATTAATTATATTTAATATGTATCAAATTATTATTAATAGTTATCTTTGTATTACTTATCATTAAATGTCATGTAGTTAAATTATACTGAAGTTTTTTATTCTTACTATACTACTGTATTGATATATATTGCAAATGTATGAGAGAAATAGTGGTGTATTGATCCATTATTAAATTTATATAAAAACTGTAAGACAAAGTGAGGGAAGCCACTTTTTTTTATTTGATTTTATGTTACAATATATATTTTTAAAATCAAAACTTGATGAGAAAAAAAGTTATCCTTTTAAAATTCATAGATTCTAAAATATATAAACGATTTCTAAGATGTATTTTAACTGAAATACTGTCTGTATATTTCAAGTGTTAGAATAAAATATATACATCTTGCACGTGTATGAAGAGGATTGAAATGTTGAATAAGAAATGATAAATTAATACATATGTTTGTAATAAAAAAGTTGTAATAATTTCTGTCCTGATAAATGATGATCGATAATCATATGTATGAGTTTGTTTAGAAGACAGAAATTATAAACAAATGCATGCAGGAAATTCAATGCTTGTAAAGTAAATTGATGCCCGTTATGTATAAATGCCAACTTCAGTATTGCACATGATAACAATTGTCTCTTAATTTTTTAAGCCTCATAACTAACTTCTAAATATTTAACGACAATATATAATTCTCTGGCTTTTTATATATTATAATTTATATACAAATGAAATATATACGTGTATGTTGTATATATTAGTCTCGAGTTTGAATTTTTTTTTAAATTTATGTGAATTCTTTGAAACATGTTTAGGCTTTATTTTAATTTAAATAAAATACTATTGAGAAATATATTTTAAAGGAAACTGTGGTTTATTCATTCGCCTTTGCTGCATCATTAAAGCATACTGAACTGATATTAGATGTCTCCATAAAGAGACGTTTTAT
The DNA here is from genome assembly GCA_028023455.1 of Epiperipatus broadwayi. Taxonomy (NCBI): domain Eukaryota; kingdom Metazoa; phylum Onychophora; class Udeonychophora; order Euonychophora; family Peripatidae; genus Epiperipatus; species Epiperipatus broadwayi. The sequence continues at coordinate 210,182 of JAQFVV010006734.1, read as the reverse complement.
CGATCGATATACTATTTCTTCCTAAAACTATATTGTATTAACAAGATGACTTTTTTGTTTGCTTTAATAAGGTCATAAATTATTTGTCTGAGTCGTTGTGCCTGAAGCATTCCTAGTAGCAGCAGGAAATAAAAAGCAGGGATTAAAAATTAGTGAAGTATCAATAAAGATGTTGTTTGTCGATTAATTACGTAGCTGTTAAATAATCATAAGGTAAAAAAAAGAAATATGCCAGTAATTTTGATTGTTTAAGAGTAAATTAATTTTGTTATTATTTTAATTAAATTGTTGCTGATAAAAAAACTGTTTATCATTACGCTTCAAACTATTCTCTTTAAAATATAAATTTGCTTTCTTTTATTATGTGTGTTTATATTACTAAATATAATACCGGATGCGGTCTGTAATAATACCGGATGCGGTCTGTAATTGACTTTAATATTGTACATTTGTGAGGATAAATATGCATTTTTGCAACAGTGTAATAAAGATAAGGATAATGCATGATTTCAATTTCTTGCATGCCCAATAAATAGGGTGAATTTATTGTATAAATCATTAGTCAGCTACTGAAAAGCAGATATAATAGCTAGGTAATGGAGTATTATAATCAAGCAACAATATTTGATCATTATCAGTAGTAGTTTGCCATTTCTTTCCATTATCTTAACACAGTTCATTCTAAGCTATACTATAAATTTTAATAAGCTCTAAAAATCTATGTTTATGAAGATGATGCAAAGTTAAGTCATATTTAATTTTAAATGATGTATTTTGGAACTCGAGTCCATACATCACAGTCAGTTTTGGAACTCCAGCTTCGTACAATCTCCTGAGCAATGAATCATTTGATTATGTATTTCAACTTTAATTTTAAATAGTAAACATCAATAAGAATTTACAGTGATTAATTATGGTTAGTTGCTCAAGAGGTTATGTGATGTTTAAGTATCTTAGTAGCAAAACGACAAAGTTCCACTCAATTATACGAACCGGGTTTTATTTTATTATTTGCATTACTCAACTATGAATCTATTCTGAAATTTTTAGTTTAGGGTCTATTGCTGGGATAAACTCTACAGCACAATGATACTTTGATTTTTTCTTTAATATCAGCAAATATAATCTTAAAAAAAAGAGAATACAGATACTTCAATCTAAGTAACAAGTATTATAGCCAAACTACAAAAAATAAATAAATTGTGATAATCATTTAATATAATTTATTTTCAAATCTCTTACTTAGACATATTTCACAACTGAAAATAACAAAACTCTTTACACCATATATTTCCAGATTATAACGAAACAGAAAAATACAACTCTCATTAAGCTTACTTTTTGTTACATATTTATAATTTTGTTACAAAATCAATGAAATATTTGCAATATTTTTTTTATTAATGTAGTAATATTAAGATGCCTTTGGGATATAAATTTACTTGCTATATCAAAGATCTGTTGTTCAAATCTGGATTTATTTATTTTTATCTTTCAAACAAGTTTTTTTCTTCAGATAATCAGTCTATATCTGTTGTGTATCTGCCCACAACTCTCAAATGGCAAATCACAATTAATTAATTAATAACTAAAACTAAATTTAATACTAAAGATTTATTGTGGTTTATACAACACAAAACTAGAATATATATACAAGCTTAAATATATATATAGATAAATAAATGACCACAGAGTTTTTAAAGTCTTTAATACTTTAAATATTCTCTGACAATTGCTGTCTTATTTAATGGATTTACTCCTCTAACAACTATGCTAATTAAGTACAGTTCCCAAGTTAAAACCCTAAGATCCCTTTAGGCTTACAAAACACAAAATAAGATTGGGATGATCTGCTTTAAATCTAGTCTGATTTTTTTGAAACATCTGGGTTTATTCCCTCACAGACATTGACTGATTACTGATGATATTATTTGCGCACAAAACACTTCACCAACACAAAGTAGAAAAAGAGTAACAGATCACTTAACTCTATAATCCCGAATTTTTATAGTCTTCAGTTTAATTGTTCTCTTATCTGCAATTTTCCATTATTTAAAATTTCTTTGTGAAAGCTTTTACTTAATTTCACTTTCCGAATCTATATTTTCATAAGATTTTATCTTTACACTAATCAGTTCATATTTTGTCTTTCCCTTCTTTTCATTAAATCTGTAGAAACCTTTTAATTATATAACTTCATTTTCATTCCTAAAAGTTTTCACTTTTATTAATTAGTATTTTTAACTTTAGCTTCTGGAGTATTCTTATCGATCTATTTTATACTAAAATATTTCTTGCACTTAAAGTACTACAATACCCAATCTTGTTTGTCATCCAAATATTGATTAGAAAGTGGATATCTGGTTTAGTTGTTGTTAGAAAATAAAACCAATGAAAGAAAAACACAAATGTTCATGTCTTCTTTTTTATGATTTTTAATTAGAGATGTCAAAGGGACATTTTTGTCTTGAGTTGGGCTATTAAATGCTATTTTATTTATATATATGTGAGTCAATGTGTTATATTGTTATTAAATATATTTGTAAAAGAAAAGCCAAAGTGTTATTAATTTATACGGTCTAATATACAAATTAGTTGGTAATGAAGAAAATATCATAGTACTTTTCAAATTAGAAAAGATGAGTCAGTAGATAAGTTGTTACATTTTTTTTCAGGCTGCAAGAGATATTACGCTGAAGCAAAATTGAATAACAATATACCTGAAAATTTCTTATTGAAGCATCATATCCAAGAATTAAATACATCTTCAAAAATATTACCAGCAGTTGGATATGTTTTTAAAGAGACATAATTATAAATCTATAATTGTTTGAATAGTACATTGGATCATAATTCGTTTAATCAAATACAAAATTGGTTGTATTAAGGCATTAGAAGTTATATAAATGACTCTAGTAGTAAAATGAAGCAGATTTAATTTTGATAGACTGCCTTCATTGACAGACAGTGGCAAATTCACATGATATTGCTTTGAGATTTTAGTGAATAGCATCTCAGCAATTAAGATTTTCTGAAGCAAGTTTGAGTTTTCAATAAGGTCTCTAATTTTGTTTTCAACTTTGTTGCAAATTCTAATATTAAAATTGCGTGAATCATTGACTTTGTCAAGATTCAAGGATAGTTGGGTTTCATGGGCTAATGATCTAGTCACAATGCTGGTTTATCATGCATTTCTCATTTACTGTGTTCATGATAGTTGCTTTTGTATGCATTACATGTTCATATCTTATGAGTTTATTGTTCTATAATTGTCCACTCTTCTTAATATCTTCCAACAAGTATATACAAAGAATTCAACCACCCTTTTCATAAGTTTGATTTCAACAACGCATATATCAAGCATGTTGAACACTTTATTGAACAATATCTAAAAATATTTCTTTGAACTTTTCAATATTGAATTATGGGATCATATAAATATTGAATGCTATCATTCATCCAGGACACTTTTTAAAGATCTTTGTTTCACAGCAGTTGGAGTTGCCCAAAATGTTAGTAAATTTTCTAATTAATTACTGCTTTGGAAATTAAGCATCATGTTATTGATATGTCATACTATATGTCTGGTTTTATCTCATTTGCATTACTTCATCTAGGTGGAGTAATTTATATGTTAAGCTATGTTGATTGTCACTTTGACTACCTTGCTGTGCTAACATATCTTATTTTTGTTTTGCAAGATAAGGTAAAGATTTATATATTTTTAATAACATCTAGATAAAAATTACTATTTCTGGAGAATATTTGTTTAGAGAGTTGATGAGAAAAGAGAGTTGGAGTGTAGAGAAATAGATTTAATTGGATTTGGAAAGATTGAGAAAAATAAATAGATTTAATTGGATTTGGAAAGATTGAAAAAAATATTTCTAACATTTGGAGAGTGATCGGATATGCCGACATTTTAAATATAAAAGTAAAAAATATTTATGTGTTTACTGTAATGAGGCCTTAAAACTAAGGCATACATAAGATTAGTTGGATTTTAGGAGGCTTGCTATTAAAAATTTGTTCAATTTAAATAAGAGAGTGATTTATTTGAGAAATATGGTGACATTGAGGTGTGAGTTTAGGGGAACATGCGTTTGTCGGTCACCATTTAAAAAAAAGATTTTTTTTCTTTTGTATAAAGAGGTTTGGAGAGGGCTAGAAAAACCATAAATTTAAGTATAGAGTAGGGGAATTGGAAATGGATTGCATTTATATACCACAATATATGTATGATGCTCAAAAGAAAACTGCATGTTTTGGTCGTGTGTTCTGTATGTAATAAGGTTTTTCCATCTGAAGTGCTTAAATAAGACTAGAAATCCACTAAACATCACATGATCACTATTCTTTTATGGTTACACATGCTATTTAAACAGAGGCAAAACTCTCCATACAGTAGCGCCACTCAGTGCAAGTCACAAGCTAGAAATTAGTCTCACTAATAAAAGCTAGAAACTAGAGTGGGGATATTGGATGGATAGGAACTAGATAAGGATTTTATGCACAAACCTTCCTGCATCCATTGATTATTCTGGCTTGCACTGAGTGGCACTATTGTATGGAGAGTTTTTGCCTTTGTTTAAGACTAGGAAGGATGTTAAATGGGTATTGTACCGATCGGTTTTGTCTGTTCACATAACAAGATCTAGTATCTAGGCAAAAGTACCTCGAGTCCAATCATGCACAAGATACATAAGTCAGGAACACTCATGAACTCTGTCCTATTTGCCTATTTTCCAGATCTACCAACTTATGAGCAACAATCCCGATGATATCGATCTAATTTTAATTCTCTACACCGGCATCGCACATCAGAGATACAAAAAGACTATAATTTAAGTTTAATGATGGAACAACGTAGCATGAACTATAATTTGAAAGCAATTAAAGATTGTGACCTTTCATATTATTTATTATCGGGAGATCATCTAGTCAGTATGAGCATAAATTATTAATTAAGATATTAATTTTACTAAAAGAAAACAATGATTCTGAGATGTATAATATATATATATATATTTAAGATTTATTACTTTAGCGAAACATAAATAAATGTGTGTTATTATTTATTAATCATTGGCTTCGTAAATATTATATGACATTTGGTCATAGAGAAATCACATTACATTTTATTTATAAATTATGGAATTAGATTTTATAGATTACATTGGTTTATGATTGCGTCTATGCCAATAATGGATAACTATAACAATGGATGAATGACCTAGAACTATTAGGAAACATACTCTTGAGGTACCACTCCACCCCCAGAAAGAACAAAACAAGCATTTAACCGATTTAGTGAACAATTATCATTTTAGGATGAAGCATTAAATTCATACAAAATACATTTTATTAATAATCAGTTTATGGAGTGATAAACATGTGGGATAACTGGTGAATATATTTATAATAATGTTGTCACAAAGACATGCATTTTAAAATAGTGGAAATAGATTTGTTTAGCAAAATCACAACATTACAGCTTATGGATATTCATGGGTTTATTAGAAATATAACTGAAAGGCGGTGCATGCATGGCGGCATATTTATGTGATCCAGTCACGGATCCTAGCAGGTGCTTCATAAAATTCATTTGAAGAAAAGACTGATATAACTCTGCAGACGTTGGCAGGATCGGTTCATGAATGAAGAGCGGTCGGCTATGCATTTATTGGGCTGGATTTTCCAGAGCAATCCCCATATAAAGCACACACATATGAACAAATAAGTCCCCAGCAGGATTAAGAGCCTGGTTCTTGGACTTTGAGATAAATAATGGGGTTTGACTTTGCGATACCTCCGGATAACAAAAGCACGAATATATATAATATAAGAATGAGGGTGCCTATATGCACGCAATGCTTGGAATAACAAAATATAGCTTTAAAGACTATTTAGTTAATTAATGCCCATATATTGTGGAACATCCTGCGTAATGGTATGATCTAATTGCTAAACAGACATGGGTTATTTAGATTAGTTAAATTATATAATTCTTAGATATAAAGATTCCCCTTTCCGCTTTACTTGATTTTATTTATAACTTCCCACACCATTTAATAAGTACAAATTTTGGTTAATAAATGCCATTATTAAAATAAATATGTTTACATAGAAACGAATGGGGTGGTGGTAATGACTTGGATAATAAGTAGATTTTACTTATGTAGAATACATTTACATTTATGATTAGCGCATTATTATTTAAAAAGAGAAAAAAAAACATTGTTAGAAAAACAGATGTTGATCTGTTTTTCTACAGCAACCTTATAAGATAATGGCTTTGTTTGCCCAAACTCATGAGCATCTGCATAAGTCGAAAAGATTTGTTTTTAATTAAGCTAAGTTTAATCATCCCGTAAGTGGTGGGAAGAAAATAAAAGAAATCTATTACATGCTAGCGAGTTTGAGATGTCATTGGCATATTTAAAACACAAATATATAATAATAAAATAAAAGATTATTGCCACATGAAAAACAAAAGAATAACATATTAAATAGAGGCTCAATGATAGTGGAAGTTAAGTTATATAGAGTTATAATTAATTAGAAATACATAATCATAAATATTTTACATGAGATTATATTGTAGAGCATCAGGATTATTATGGTTATAGAAGGCTGAGGTTAAGAGAGTCATATAGTGGCTAGAGTGTGGCGGTCCTTGATGCTTTTAATGTTCATCGGAGTTAACATACTAGATCTAGGTTTTGGAATGAGGCACAACAGGTATCATTTTATTTATTTAATCAATAGACATTGGAAAGTTCATAGGTATGGGATCCGGAGCTTTTATCACAGGAATGAGCATGTTGGAGCAGAGGGGAAGGTGAAATTTCCCTACTCTCTGCACATTGAATTAAAATTTAAACCAGTGTGGATTAGGTTTACCATGGTTATTTTATGATTGTCTCCTCCTTTTTTGGATTCAAATCCAGCAGTATTTATATCCTTTTTCTGATGATGTAGTTAAGCACTTATCTGCTGGACTTTAGGCAATTTATGCACTTAGCAGCGCTGAAATCTGCTGACTGGATATCTCTTTTGTTTAGTAAGTTTTGGAAACAATGCAATCCTGTTACAAGTTTCTCGAACGATTGTTTTAAAATAGTCTTATGATTTTAAAACAAGTTGGAGTGGATAAAATTTCCACTAATGGATTTTTACTTTACTATTACAAATTGTAACCTTTTTAATTCTGACTAATGGGTTTTCCGGTTAATTGTTTTTAGTTGTGGTCGAGAAACTTCTTAAAAGAATTGCATCATTTTCTGACCGCTAAAATTAAATAATAAATTACATTATATAAATTTTCAATATACATTAATAATATAACTTTATTTATAAGATTTATTACCAATTTCCCCACACTGAATATATATATCCATTACACATGCATACACATTAAGATAACATTAAATATTTATTTATTAAACTTATTTGCATTAAGATATATATATATGTCAGTTATTTTAAATGATTAAGCAGAGGAAAAATATGTATTAGTAAATATGTATACATGCGTAAGGATGGAATTTAAACATGGTTTGGTGGTAGAAGATTGTAAGTGGGCTGTGAAGCTTGATCTGAGCATCAGATCGACTACTTAAGTATGGTTGTGTAGATCATGTGAAAATATGATAAAAGAAGTGGAAAAATTGTTTTTAAGTGTGGATAATTTAAAGAGAGAGTCAAGAAATGGAAGAAAATGTAGATAAGGATGGTAGAATTGAATATATATTTTGTGCAATGATAAGAGATATGGATGGCAAAATAAGTAGTGCAAATGGGGATAGTTAGCAAAGAATAAGTAAGATAGAGGAAAAGGTAAAGGGTGTAGAAATAAAATTGAAAGTGCTAGACATGAAGTGTGAGTAGATCAAGGAATTGAATAGAAATGATAAGAAGTAGATAATGAAGTCCAGACGGTGGAAGAGAATGTTACAGATGAAATAGTAAAAGTAAACTATGAGACAGTCTTGATAGGGGACTCACTAATTAGAAGATATGGAGATGGAATTGTGAGGGAAAATAGAAATAGGTATGTAAGAGTACCTTTGCCTGGAACTAGAATTAGGGATGTTACAGATAATGTAAAGAAACAGGAGAATAAAGATGTTTATGTTATGGACAAATAATTTATCACAGTCATTGGAGAGAGTAATGGATGAATACAAAGAATTGTTTAGTAGTTTGAATAAGATTATTAGAAGAATAGAAATAGTTGGATTACTACCAAAGCTTTGACAATAGGTATATCTTAGATAGGGCATGTTCTATAAATGAAAGATTGAAAAATTTATGCAACAACAATAATGTTATGTTTGTGTGTGGAATTTTTTTATTAGTAAGAGGGAGTTATACAGTAAAGATAGATTGCACTTAGCAAAACAAGGAAGTGGAGCATTAGGGGGTTTGATTTATGAAAAATATTATGGTTCATGAAACTTACAGAGGGATATGGTTTTAAATTATAGTATTATCAAAAAGAAGGCTAAGAATGGATGGGATGTAAGAAATAAACAATGGGTAACTGATCCAGATATAGATGTAGATAGAATGGGTCCCTAAAACTAATGATAAATGAACTAATTACAACTAGAGAAGAAAGAGTCAAAGGAATTTATAAAAGAGTAGTAAGAAAGGAAGAAATTGTTAAAATTGGATATTTCAATATGCAAGGTGGTAGGAGATCAAGAAAAATGGTCAGAATTAAATAAAGCAGTTAAAAATGAAGGGCTTGAGGTATTAAGCAGTAGTGAACATATCTAAGAGAAGAACCTGCTCTGGAAAAATTGTTATGGCAGGGTATAAATAGAAAAAGAAAAAAAAAGGGATGGTGATATAGGAATTATACCAAAAAACCATTTAAATACTATAAAGTGTCAAGAACATTTGTGGTTTGAGATAAGATTAGGAAGATAAGAATGGATGGTGGCTATAGTATATGTGACCACTGGAGATAGTCAAACTATAATGGAGTGGAACAATAGCTTATATGAATGCCTAGTCAAGGATTACAGAGTTTCAAAAGGGGGGGGGGACGTAATAGTTATAAGGGATATGAATGGGCATATTGAAGAAATTGATGATGTGGATAACAAGAATGGATATGTTTTGAAATTTTTTTGTCAGAGAGTGAATTTGAACATTGAAAATTTATCAAATATATATGAGGAGATACACATGGTCTAAAAATAATATGTCACACAATAGATTATATATTAGTAGAGAAAGATGAAATGAATAAAGTACAGACCAATTAAAGTGTTTGATAATGAAGAGAGAATATGTAATTTACTAGTGATCATAATTTATTTATAATAGAAATGGTTAGTATTGTGATAGAACATAATTGTAAAAGTAGAAAGGATAGTGAAAGATGTAGATGGAGAGTGAATGATAAGAATGTTAAAAGGATATAAAATAAAAGTAAAAGAAATCATGGAAGAGTTTGTTGGCGGTGAAAAGTGGTCAATATAGTTTCAAATGCTTAGCGTTTAATAATTTTTGAATCTTTATAGCTTCTCTTTCAAGCGCTTCACATGCTTTTAATTTTGTATATCAGAAGAATAAAAGAACTAGAAAAGTGAGATGCTAAAATAGATAATTATATATAGAGAATGAAATTAAATTGTACATTATTGGAGGGTATTAATAAAAGTGGAAGAGATGGGAGTAAAAAAATTTGGAAATATATTAAAAGAATGAATGTAGCGGAGGGAGAAATAGTATTACCAAATGATGAGGAATTAGAGTCAATCTTAAATAAATATGTAATGGATATAGAAAAGATGTTAGATGTGAAAGACAAAGTGATAACAAACATAAGCGCACATAATAATGAAAATATTAGTTTTACAGAAAATGAACTTGAGGCAGAGAAGAAATTAAAAAGTAGAAAGGCAAGAAATTTAGATGGATGGGCAGCAGAGATGGTGATGAAATTTAGGAAATAGGGCAAACTTAAGCCTATTATCATGTTTTAATAAGATGGCACAGAAGAATTTCCAGATAGCTGGAATAATACAAGACTGAGATATTAATTAAAAGAAAGGGTAAGGACCATAGAAAGATAAACAATTATAGACCAATAATGGTAATGTCGGTATCATATAAAGTTATTGCATATACAATAGTTGGAAGGGTGGCAAAATGGATGGAAGAAAATAATATAATGGAAGAAATGCATGGAGATTTTAGAATGGATAAGTGTATAGAAGCTAATTTATTTGTAGTCACACAACTTATAGATGAGTAGGAATACACAGTCAGTTATATAAGATCTTTATAGATATAGAGAAGCCATATGATAGAGTGAATAGAAATAGATTATGCTTAAGTTTAGTAAGTTTGGGACTGAATGGAGTTTTAGTGGATCTTATTAAGAGATTGTATTAATATAATACTATATGTATCAATTAAGAAATATAGAATCATAATTAAAAATGGGGTGGGACTACAGCAAGGATTCCCTATGTCACCTATTTTGTTTTTGTTATATTTGAGAGAAATGGAGAAAACAATAGAAAGACTAGGAAGAGGGGTAGAAATACCATTAATAGATGGCAGGGGAATGTATACATTATCAGATCTTTCATTTGCTTATGATATCTTCTTGTGCACAGAAAGTAGAGAAGATATGGAAGTTATGCTGAAGACTTACACAAGGATGGGTAAAGAGATGGGAATTAAATTTAGTGAAGAAAAATCTAAAAGTAATGATGATAATTGTTGGGGAAAGAGAAGAGAATTTTTATTGGGATAAAGTTAAATGTGGGAATAGATATAACTATTTGGGAATCATCTTAAATAATCAGAGGAATTGTTTGGATGAATAGGAGAAAAAATTGATAAATGAAGCAAAGAAAAGAAATGGACTGATAAAGAAATTAATAGTGTTTTTATGTAATAAATATGTAGCAAGAATTGTATGGAAAGGAGTGGCAATAGCAGGGTTAGCTTATGGGAATGATACATTATGTGCTAATAAAGGGGTGTTAGATTACTTAGAAAAAGGACAAAGAGAAGTAGGATGTGTGGATAGCAAAGGAGGCAATTCAAGGAGAAATGGGATTGTCAAGTTTCTATTTGAGAGATGCAAAAAGCAAAATGAAAATGTTCAGCAAATTGCAATTTGTGAATGGTAAGAGAACAATCAAAATAGTATTTAATTGGGTTATGAATAACGAACAGGCAACAAGATGGGTGAGAAAGATAGTACAATGTGCAGAAGATTTGGATAAAGGCTTTATATCAGTATACTTGTACAAAAGGTGGGATGATTTGAGTGTTATAGTGACAAAGAATGGGATAGAAAAATAGATGCATTTAATAAAAAATAGGGAGCTGGAGAGATGGATAACTAATATGGAGAATAAAAAGAGTTTAAATATACATAGTGTACCAGTCGAAAGTGTATGTCCATCCAACAAGATTTAGAATCTGAGCAAAAGTACCCCAAATCCAATCATGCCCGAGATACACAGGTTTGGAGCAATCATCAATTCTAACCTATTTGACCATTCCCCAAATCTATAACACTAAAGACAATACCTACGGTGATACCACATGAATTCATTCTATCCTGGCCCAGTGTTACAACATTTTGCATGAGAACTCAACTGGTGATGATGATGAGAGATTGAGTGAACCCGAGATATAAGTTAAAAACATACATAAATATATTAATAAAATTCGAACTACTGGATTAAGTTTAAAAATATGAAAATTTTTTTTGACAAAATTTAATATGATTTTATATAGATAATCAACTTCACGCATTTTAAACTTTATTTTGGTTACAAATATTTTACAAACTGAAGTCAATTATTTTTATTTTGACAGATATGAATTTAGTGCGGAGTTACAATACTGAACATATATTTGGAAATTGGATTTTATTTAAAGTTACAAAATGAGATTTATCTGGGTGATTGGCAGACATTTTATACATTTAGAAAACATGTGTAAAGATACAATAATAGAGTTTTGCTGTTTGGACGACTTTAGTGGGATGCCGTTGGCATTGGATACATAGCTTTATTTTAATTCATAGCATTTATTTATAATAATTAACTAAGGATACATTCTGATCCATAAGTATACTAAAAAAACATTTATTTATTACATATTTTCGATGTTTAACGATCCAATATTGAGAAACTTTATAAATACAGGAATTGCTTATTTCAATAAAGGGGAGGGCAGCTTCATGAGAAGTTGGATCTAAAACTCCAACAAAAAATATTATAAAGAGAAAAACGTTTCATTATTACACATCATTACAGATTATTTGTTAAACAGGCTAAAAAAAAATGTAATGTAAGAAAATTGCTGTGCTAGCATTATGTCAGTGAGAGAGTGTGGCAGCTTCGGCCAAGAAAACATCATTCTCCGATTTTAAAGTGGGATGCCAGCTTCCATCTGAGGAGTACTGAAAGGAAGTTGTTATGGGTCTGGATCACAGCAAAGCCATACAGAGCTTCAACTACGGTAACCTGCTTGTTCCAAGGAATAGACTTAGATCTCTGTTATGAATGAGAACACTAAAGAAGATGGAAGGCTTCGAATCCCTGGACTGAGATATGGGTGAATCAAAGCAGTATATAAATATATATTTTAAGGAGAAGAATGACAAACGAAGGTGATCAGGAATCCCCAGAATGAGATATGGATAAATCAGGATCATAGCCCTTATGTGGCTCATTAATAATGTTTGACATATGCTAGCAATGCTGTTATAAGAATATGAAATCATTGAGTTTAAATACTAACATAAAGTCTTAAATGGTTTAACAAATATGTAATGATATATTAAAATCATTTATCAGAAGTTAAAACTATAATTAAATTAAGTGTGCAGTTCTCCCCATTCTTGAATCAATACTATTTTATTAACATATAAAAAAAAAACTAAAATTCACATACTTAAAAGTGCAAATAACAAAATAATATTTGGTCGCCAGCCTTTTGGCGTTGGTGATTAAGATAAAGAAATCAATAAATTAACGGCCACCAAGATCCACTCCAGATTGGAAAATTATTTATACATTTTGTATAAATTTACGATAAAATATTTTAAAAAAAAACATATATTCATTTAACAAACTATTTAGAAATAAAGACATGAAATAATTAATTACCCCCCCCTCTATTCCACAGTGGGATATAGAAGTTCGTAAGACTAAGTTTGATTGACATTTACAAATAAAAATCAAGTGAAAATACAAAAATTTCATTAAAATTAAATTATAACCGCACTAAATTATAAGAAAAATAAGAAGCGTGAGTTGGATGAAATATTTCACAATAAGATTAGTTTAGGTTATAGAGAATCGATACTAAGAAAATAATTATTAGTTTAACATGCTTGCCGATTAGCGAGTTAAAAAGAGATTTAACATAAAGAAAACATTAATTTTAAAGAGTTAGGAGTTAGACTTCAGGTAAGGCGATGGTAATGACTATAGGCTTGTTACCTCATGATTCTATGGGATGAAGTATGGATGAATCTTCTGTGGAAGGCAGCATTCTTTGATTGGTAGGAGCTACATCTCTGCACAGCAAAGAGTCAGGAAGAAGACAGAGGGAAAGGCAGTTTAGGTCACTCTACCCAAAAACCATTTTAAAAACCAAAAAGACGTGAAGTCGATTTAGAAGCAATTGACCGAACTCTCCCACAATAGATTTTTAGCCCTATTTATACCAGTTTTAGTTTTTAATTAAACTTCTTAATTTAAATGTAATCCTGGATCTATAGAAATATTTTTTCTATTGTTATTGGAGATGCAATCGCTAGATAACTGTCCAAAAATAAATTCAAATCAATTTTCAGATTGGAAATAGATTTGATAACAATGTTAACAGCTAACTTAAAATCAGTTAGCTTTGTTTTAAATTTTACTTTCATTAACTTTAATTTAAAAATTCCTTTTAAAACCATGAAACAAACTAATGTTCCCACCCCTTTAATTACTCTTGGACAGTCAACGATTGCATCTTCCATCTTGAATTTTTGGGTAATTATATGAAGAAAAATAATTACAAATTATTAAAAATATAATTAAGAAAAAAAAATACTAAATTATTTACAATATTTGTTTGTGCTTCTATATATATATAAGCTCCGTTAATATATATATATGAGTCACATCTAGAGACATTAATATCAAAATAATTAAAGAATTTTTATTTAAAATTTATATTTATAACTTTTATAGATGCTTTTCAGAAATATACATATAGTTTATATACATGTGACAAAAAAAGCAGCAGGATGAAATGTGGGTTGTGGTAGACAGTGAAAGGAACTAAGGTCGACTGTTTCAATAGAAGTAAACAATATTGGGTGTAATTTAATTTATTTATGGTGATAGCTAGTAATGTTGTCTAAATGTTTAAGGCTCAAACATGATCGTTAGTAACAAGAGAATGTGGTTGATTTATTTTGCAAGTTATATAAGGAAAGCATGGGCAATATTAGGCATCTGCTAATTGAATGTAAATGCTTACAAGCAGAAAGTGTACAAATAATGAAGTTGTGGGAGAATCAATATAAACAAAGTGATTATACAGAAAGTGGGTTCTTGGTTTTTATGCTGGGGTTTAGAAAAAAATATGGGAGATCTAGATATAAAGTCCATAGAGTGGACAAAGATGATGTTATGGAAATGGGATGGAGCAGGATAGAGAAGAGTATGGGAAAAATTTAGGATAGGGAATGGAAATGAGAAAATAAGGTGGCTAACAGGTGCCTCTGGATATAGTAGCTGAAGTATTCCCGACTTCGATAAAGGAGTAGCCATATCACATCACATTTTAAAAGTGAGATTATTCTAAAATTGTATTATTTTAAAGGCACTGTCATTACTTTTTTTTATTCCACAAGATCTTATCTACATACAAATATTTGTAAATAAATAAATTACATACTGTTAGCACAATATCATTATATATATCTAATTTATTTTATTTACAGATTTTTCTCACTGGCAACTATATATTTTCAAATATATATATAAAAAAAATCAGAAAAGATTCCAAAATATTGTAAATAATTTTATTGAAAAAAAATTCATGTATTATATAAAAATTATTGGGTATATGATTTTTTTTTTTTTTTTAATGTTTTTGTATTTTTATATTTTATAGAGAAATTGATCTTGAAAGCAAAGTAATTATTCACATGGAAGGGAAAAAAACTCAGATTACAAATGCAAAGGTAATAATGTTTTATTTTTAAATGAATTGAAAGAATGCTTATATAGTGCATTATTATGTGTGTGTGTATTTGTATTAAATGTCAGTGGCAAATATTTTAGTCAAATCATTAGATTCAAAAGAAATTAATAACAGCATTCAGGATATTAGTTCACTATATTTACTATATTCTAAAGCCATTTATTTACTTGCTCAATAATAGATACTAGATGGCAGTGCTACATTCAAATCCCAGAATACTTTCTGATTTTTAGTCTTCAATTGAATTTATACTCATTCATAAGCTACTTTTACTTTTATACTATTAAAGCTAATGACTCGAAATATAAGCATATCCTAAAATATTGAAGCCGAGCTAAATGTGCTTGTATAAAGTTATAGTTTATTTTGTTTGGGATATACCACCTGTGCCAAAAGGTCAAAAGTCTTGGTAGTAAGCAAAAACTGAGATCACTAAAAATATAATTTGTTGATCTAGGGTCAGATATATGTGATTATATAAACAATTTTATCTTGCTTTTTAAATCTTATGGTGTTCTGAATCTCAGAATTATTGACTTAAATGTTATAAAATAATGTAAATAAGTATGTATGCTTGGTTTAAATTCAATTCTCATTGAAGATTGTTAATAGCCACTAGTCATTTGAATATAGACCTATACTACCTAGTATCCACTGATTACTCAAATTTATAGTAGATGGCTCTAGAATGAAATGAATAACTGCTTCTAATGCAGATATTGAAAGTAAATAGAGTCATTTGATGCTTTGTTGGGAAATATAATGAAACATTGATCTATTATTCTCAAATATGTCACTGCAATTTTTATTCTGAACTAAAAATCTTCCTTCAAACTCTCATTTCATTACATTGATCATTGATTTTTCAATATGGATAGCTTTTTATTTTTAAATTTGAAAAGAATCTTAGCTCTTCATCTTTTTATTTTGGCCTAAATGAAAAATTACTTAACACTAATGCCAAGAGTAATGCTGTATTATGAGACAATTTCAAGCTGATCTGTTTGTATTTGAGTGCACTGTAGATTCATCATAAAACTGTAAATAACAATAGGAATAGACAATATTATATATATATATATCATATAGCTAGAACTAAGCACTAAATATATTATGCATTCTGACTAATATTCATATAAGTATCGATATTTAAAATAATTTTCAAAATATTTTTCAAACTTCGTTTATAAATCAGAAACTTATTTAGGAACATAAAAGAGACTCCCAATATTAAAAAATAATAATAGATATTTCAAAATTACTTATATTATTCAACAATCAACTATAATATCATTCCTAGAATCGAAACAAAAAAACTACCCACTTCAATCTTTTTTTTCCCATGGAAATAATTTGCCTTAAATTATGACTTCTTTCAATGTATCTGCAACTGTTACAATTAGGGATGTTCAACAAAAGATTTTTTTTTTTTATAAAAAATAAATCAAATGGTTTAATGCCTAGAAATTCATAAGAAATTTGAACACCATAAGCAATGGAGTAAAGTCATAGTTCATGAACTTTGAACTCCAGTTTATCATTCTATCACTGCACTAAGCATTAAAGTAGTTATTGCAAAAATTTTGTATATAAAATAAAAAATATTTTATTTTTTAAAAATTTTTTTTTATAAATATTATATTGATATCTAATGACTGTAATCAATATTAGTCAGTTTTTTTACCTATGTAATTACTATGGTATTAAAATTATTGTGATTATTAAAAATGGAATCACAACCCCATTAATTTTAGCAGTAGCTAAACTAACTTATGGTTATGTGTAGATTAAAAATATTAAATAGAGGTAGAATCAGGGATATTGTTATTATTAACAAAAAAAGGGTTAAAAAGTTAAATAAATGTTAGGAAAATTATATTGGGATAAATATACAATTATGAATCATTTTAATGGCACATAAGTTTTATTAAAATCCTTAATTTAAAATAATGTGCATTAGCTACTATTAGAAATGTTTCTGGCTATACAAAAAGTGAAGGAAACGTTCATATAGCTTTATAATAAGTGTTCATAAATGCTGCTGAATAAGAAATTTAACATTTTGATTATAGAGGGAAGATGATTTATTCTTTGTGAGTAAAAAGTTTAGTTTAATTAATGGCATGGTCCTTAGCCATATAAATTAAAAGTCTATATTATAGTTTTAAAAATAATTAAGTATGCACTAATGAATATTGATAATTACAAACATACTGAAAATTAATATCTTTAAAATTATTGTGAAACTTGAAATAAAAATATTATTTAAGGTAGATAAACAAGAAAACAAACAACTTATTTGACCAACATGTCAAAAGAATTGTGTTAAATATTATCCTGACCAGAGAAAGAGTGATTTGTGATCTTTGGAAAATTTTATTTGGTCAATAAAATGGTTTTTAGTTAATTGTTCATTGAAATTGTTCATTATTAGTTGACTACTAAAAAAAAATTATTAACTACCCAGTATAAAATAATGTAAAGAATTTTGCATTAAAGAGTGACTCAAATCTGAGAGAGCTTAATATGACAGAATCATCAGAAGATTCTAGATTCTAACATTGGATACCAATCATGATTTCTATAAGGAAATAAGCATATTGGGAGAACTACTTTTTTAACTGAACCTAACATCTTCCATGTTAATACTATTAAAGTCTATAGCATATCTGTCTGTAATTCACTAAAAGGGTATCTACTAAGGCTGTAAAACTCAAGAATATGCACTCTTTTCTTCCAAAGCATAAGCAAGACCTGTAGAGGTCCCTACCTTCGCATTTTCCGCATATTCTTGAGGTTTACAGCCTTAGTAAATATTATTTATGTAATCAATATGCGTTTAAATAAATTTATAAAAGGGTATCATGCAATGTAGTTTCATGGAGATGAAAGGATGCCATTTTATAAAACTTAGGAGACTAAGCTCTGAAATGATCATTATTATATGATACACTAGCCTAAGTCATAAGCTTAATCAAATTACCTACCTAAAAGATAAACTAGAAATCCTCATATCATATTTGATTTAGATTATAACCTGCTTGCCATTTAGGTATTAAGGTACACACATATTTCCGATAACTTTACTAGGGATTTGAACTTTATTAAACTGATAGAATTTTTCAACCAATAAAATAAACTAACTCTTTAAATATGTCATAGGGCAGCTTCAGTGATATAGTGCCTATTATTATGAACACAAAATCCTAAATTAATACACTGGTAAGAACTTATTTTTATTAAAACTAAGATTGGCCTAAAGTTATTATAATTTGTATATAAAAAAGACTCACACATTGATGCAATCACAGATTGGTGATTGGAATAATGAAGGGCAATACCAATTTATAAGCTTATTGTTGGTAATGTTAGCCTATTACAGAAATATTTTCTGCTCTTTCTAATGATAAGCCACTACCTTATGCATATTACTCAGATTATCTATTGGGGATATATATAGTCCTTGAGATCTGAGCTCCACTGGAAAATTTATTTGTTCTGGATCATACCACTATCCAATACTCATAATGGACCCACTAGAAACCCAGATTTAAACCCTTATCCATTTAGTGGTCTTTCTAAACAATCATGATATTGCACTACTTAGATTAAATGTCTGTCTAAATTGATGAAATACAAAAATGAGAATTGAATAGTCTACAGTGTAAAGATTCAACAATAGTTTTATTCCACGCAATAATAACAATTGAATGCAACATTATACTTCCTCAGATAATGAACTCAATCTGCATAGAGATCATGGTCATTGATAAAACATTGAAGAATCTTTTCTAGATAATGGTCTTTTACTAATTTCATTTATCCTTTATTTATTAATTTAAACTACAAATATTTCATTTATGTTATATGCCTGAAAAATGATTTAATGATACATATAAATAAATAATAATAAAATAAAAATGAAAACATTTCTTAGTTCATTTAAATTATATAATATTTAGTTATCATTACCCTGAACAGACATACAATTTATATTTTCAGGTTAAACTAAATTAGTATTAATTATAGTATATGAATAACTAAATAAGTGTTGGTTTATGATATTAAAAACATTTGGTCACATGTGACATATATTCAAATGATCTTACTTATTACTCCTTCTGATCAATGATTTATCTGTTTATCCTTAGTTTATTTTCTCAAGCTGACAAAAAGCATAATATATATATATATATTAGTGCTCCTGAGTTTATTCTTATTTTGGCTGTCAAATGAAGTAAAATTAAGTCCTGTATTTTTGCTGCCTAACAAAGTAGATTTAATAATTCTGTATTTTTTTTTCCTGCCAACAAAGTAGATTTAAGTTTAGTCCATTAATTAGTCCAGGGTACATCTTTACTTAGCTGGCAAATGAATAATTTAGTTCATTAGTCCTTATAGTTTTTTTGATTTGGCTAGCATTTGACATTTCAATCTATTAATCCTAATCATTTATTTACTTATCTTACAATGAATATTTCAGACTATTAATCTTTATCATATCTTTACTTGGCTGGCATCAGCATGTTTTTTCCTTTTCCTAATACAATTTATGATAGATATAATTTTGGAAGAAGGTAGCAGTGGTGATTCTAAATCATAAATGAGATAAACGTGTTTTCTTTCA
This sequence comes from Epiperipatus broadwayi, assembly GCA_028023455.1. Classification (NCBI taxonomy): domain Eukaryota; kingdom Metazoa; phylum Onychophora; class Udeonychophora; order Euonychophora; family Peripatidae; genus Epiperipatus; species Epiperipatus broadwayi. The sequence continues at coordinate 190,300 of JAQFVV010006734.1, read as the reverse complement.
TGCTAGAGATGGTTGGATCTTTGCTTCTTTCTCACCTATGGAAGAGCATGCTAGAACAGAAATGGGTTACCTATGAATGAGCATTAGCAATGTGTATTATAGTAGTATGAATACTTAGTTTGCTATATCTTTGTATAGTTATTTTTCTTTCAGTGGCAAATATATCAACTGATATGAAGCTTAGTTCATTTCTCTACCAAAATATATTTTATCCTCAAATTAAATATTACAGGTAGTCGTTTTATACACAATCAATCATATTGCTCACATGGCTGTTCTCCAAAATTTACTTCATCTATTTTAAACAGTCTCTATAGGATATTTATTGATAAACAATAATAATAAATCTAGAAAATAGGAAGAAGAAAAAAAAACAAATAAAAAAATATTTCTTATAAATCTGAATTTGTTTTGAAATAAACTGCTTTATATATATAAAATTTTATAACTTGGCAACCTTCTTGTTTAATTGATTACTTTAATAACTTCAGTTTGTTTCAGTCCATTTTACTACTTTTTTCATATAATTATAAATTATAGTTAATTAATAAAAATAAAAAATTTTTTGTAATGTTCAATCATAAAATTTTTATTTGAGGGCACATATCAACACATTTCACTTGCCATTGCAGAGATGTAAGTAACTCTTTTTCTGCTGATTCTAATATTAACTGAAATACAGGCTTATTATATACCTGTATCAATATATGTAAAATATAGGGTATATGAGCACAGACTTTTGCATGACCCACCACTCTCCACTCTATCTCATAACACTGATACACTTGAACACATATATGTTGAAAAGATCAATAATCACCAATATATGTATTTCATGCTAAACCAGCAATCATCAGTTGGTCCAGATTATCATCTCTACACATATATGCTATAAGTGCTCAGATATATATTAAGATAGCCAATCTTCATACTTTAATGGACAGGCTTCAATCTACTCCAACTCTTCAACTAACCATTCAATTAAAAATCTGATGATGGAACGCTCAAAGGCTACCCTGAGGCTGAGATTCTCATCACACCCATGTTGACCTAAAGTCAATCTGACCTCTCACATACAGGACATAATTCATTTAATACATAGACGAGGGATGGGCAGATATCTCTTTTAAGTAATAACTGAAATACAGGCTTATTATATACCTATATCAATATATAGGGTATATGAGCACAGACTTTCACATGACCCACCACTCTCCACTCTATCTCATAACACTGATACACTTGAACACATATATGTAGAAAGGATAAATAATCACCAATATATGTATTTCATGCTAAACTAGCAATCATCAGTTGATCCAGATTATCATCTCTACACATAAGTGCTCAAATATATATTAAGATAGTCAATCTTCATACTTTAATGGATAGGTTTCATTCCACTCCACACTCCAACTCTTCAACTATCCATCCAATTGAAAATCTGATTCTAATATTATAAATTGTTTTTTCTGAACTACTATACTTTCTGTCCTTTTCTGAACTTATAGCTATGCTTTGATATATGAAAGACAAGTTTTTAAAAAAGCAATTTCAACTGGGTCTAAATCATATTAAAATTTCCAAAAATATCAAAAATTATTTATCAACTTCGTTTTAATATAAATAATATTCTTCCATTTTCTCATTCATATATATATATTCTAATCCTATAATAATTATGTGTTCTCACAGAAATGCTTCTCTGTTTTATGGAAAATGTAGACCCCTCTCTCTTTTCTCATAAGGAGAATCAAAGGAAGTACTTGCAGAAAAGAGAGATTTTATGTTTGTTTTTTTTTTTTTTTGCCTTTCTTTCAGCAAATAAACATATTATTTCTGCTATATTATGTATGGGATAGAAACTTGCAACATATATATGAATATTCTTGGATTAAATAAATAATTACTGATTATTCAAAAATAAAATATTTTTTTATGAAAATAAGATAAAATATATATTTGTTAAATGTATCTATTTAAACTTTATTATTGTTGTAATACTTATTTAACATCTGTGATAACATCTGTGACTGATGTTATTAATATTTAGTTTATTATTAATGAATTATTGTTGTTATCAGTTAAACCTATACTCAATTGATTTCCATTCTTATATGTGTATATCTTATCAAAACATTTTGTATATGCAAACATTAAATTGGAAATGCTGATTAAGAAAAAACTTTAGTGCAACATAGAAAGATTAAGATATTTATCTGTAAGAATGATCTTCCAACTTTAGAAATAATGTCTACTTGAAATAAGTTTACTCTATAAATAAGCTTGTCTTTACTAAGAACACTTGAGTCACCCAGATGGATGATAATTCTATAAATTAATCATTTCCATCAAAGAAGTTGCAGCTTGCTTGGGAAACAAATGGTACTTCCATTGATCATGATGGTGGACTGATTTTGTTAAATGTTACAATAAATATCATGGGTTAGCAAATCTAATTAATTTCTCAACTACAATATATTTATAGACAAAAATTTTATAAGTAACAGATACGAAAGATTTTTAATTATAATATCCAAGTTACACATAAAGCTATTTAAAGAGTAAAATATCATTGAAGCACTTTTTTCAACTTATTATTAAATTAAGACATAACATTATATAATAGTCAAATATTGAATTGTGAAGAGTAATAATATAAGCTCACAGGACTATTTCAGGAGAATCTTTTTATTAAGTATATCACTAATCACAAATGAAAATAGTAAACAAATTTCACTTATCTTATTTCAAAGTGTGAAAAATAAAACACAGAGTTAATAAAGGTGATGATGCTTCATAGACTTAATGGCCACACATGTACTTATATTGGTATCAATAGAAATTTTATTAACTTTATTTTTTTACAAACCTTACCATTAATACAATATATATATATATATATGTTAAGATATTATTTATTTTATGAAATTCATAATTACTCATGTATTGCGTTTTACACAATTAATTATTAAACACATATACAAATATATATGAAGAACTTAATTTGATTTTATATAAATCTCATCAATTGAATTAAATAGGCATATAACATAAATAATTATTATATAATTAATTTAGAATTATATCCTATAATATTACAATGTATTTAAGATCTATAATAGCCAAATTCTGATTTTGTGAATTATTTTTATGAATAAGTAGTGATATTTTTTCCATTGTATTAGGTATGTTTTTGTTGTATCTATTCTTTATGTTTTTGATAACCTTGAAAAATGATGGATTGAGATTTTACTAATGTATTTTGCTTTTAGAATGTTGCTTTATTTTAATTTGTTCCAATATGTGTTGAAATGCCATTGTATTTTAATTTTATATGATATTTTTGTTTTAAAATTATCATGAAACATCATGTGATTACTTGTTTATTATTATGTTGAACAGCTTGCAATTTTTTTTTAAAAAAAAAAACAAGTATAGATTATGTATAAGAATTTTCATAATCTTATTAGTTTTTAGTAAGCTTAATAATTTATAATAGTTTATAGATTGCTTTTTTTTTTTAATTTACAAAAAAAATTCAAGCGAAAAGAATTTCAATTTTTCAGAATCATTTGTTATTACTTATTATAATAAGTAATGAAAGCAGAGCTCAGGTTAATTAAAATAAAGCAAAAATATTCAGTATAATATCTATGCATTATTATATTTACCCATTAATTATATGACTACTTTTTTTTGTTATTAATATATATATATGAGCATGATTTAGTGTTACAGTGGCAGAGTGGTAGATTTAAGATATAAAAGTCCTGAATTGAAACTTAATATTTCTGATGCTATTTCTTTATTTATATGTTGTAAGAAAAATATTTAATAGCAGTCCATCAAACTTTACAAACTTTTTCTGTATAGATCAAATTAGGAAACAACAAAAACCAAGAAACAAATCTTTTTTTAAAAAAAGACATCCCCCCCCCCCCGAGTATATTTTTTACACAATCAAACTTTAAAGTACAAATTGGTAGTTGGAAGGGAAATATATATTTAAGATATTAGAGATACAATCACTTCAATCAATTCTTCAATAGGCTTTTCACTTATAATTTATATAGAAAAATAGGGGAAAAAACTAGATTTTGCTCAAGGAAGAGAGTAGGCAGGATTAAGAAATTGATTTTGGATAATCTAAAAGTAGTTGAGACAGTTTGGAGATGTAATGAATATGAACTTCCCTCGAGTTTAGACTTCATTGACTATAATAAGGCTTTGATTTTATAGATACATTATTTAAAAAGCACACTATTGAAAATAATCATCAATAAAATGTCTTATGCAGTTTATCACAGTGGCAGAATAATGGAAAAGTCCAATATCAGTTTTTTTTTTTTTTAAAAAAAATCCTATTCAGATTAATTGAATGAAACTGTTGAATGCTTAAAGTATGTTCATAGTGTTTGAATGTTTTTAGAAATTAACCATATAATATTAATTACCTTAATTTAAAAGTTACAGAAAATTACTGATAAGATCAAATTAGAAAAGGTTATATACTTTTTTTAAAAAATCATTTTCTGCCATTTTTAGATTTTAAGTATTAAGATTGGAGGGGGGGGGGTCTGATTTCACTAAGAGAACGATGTAATTATTTAAACTATCTTAGGTTTACACATATGCAATTGAAAATTTGTCAGTTTAAATTTAAACAAATAATATATAAGATTCATACTAACTTGTGATATTGTAATTAATGAGAAAAAAATTGAAAAAACAGATAATTATATATTTTTAAGCTAATTGAGCAAATAAAATGATAGAAGTAAATATTTAAATGATATGAAAAGCATTCATTATCATTAATCATTTACAAAAGGCAGTTTTCAGATACCAACTTAAACTATCTTTTCCAAAACTTTTTTCTCTGTTCTTTAAATATGTAGTTATTTTCAGTCTTAAAGCTATAATGTTAACTTTTTTTTACTTCATCTATTTTCCTCATATCCTCTAAAAATCCTTCCAGCATATCTTTAAGACTCCTATCCAGTTTATCTTCATAATTTTCTTAAAAATAATATTTTATTACTTAAACTTTTCACCACGTCTTCATGTCGATTTGTGCTTAAAAAGAAAATCTATATGATCAATGAGTCTTAACAGTTTTGAATTAGTTTATAAGTTAATGTATTTTGAATTTTAAAATGACACTGGTTCCTTGAATGTTAAAAGAAATTATATAGGGTACAGCAGAAAAAAATATAAATACTTTGGTAGATATAAGTGAAATTATTAAGATCCAAGTGAAAATAGATTAACCAATTAGAAATAAATATAATTGATGGATTAAGACCATTCTTAGTTGTATACAGAGATTAAGAAGTTTACTAAGTCACTGTGGAAGAGGAAAACTTGCAATAAGTCTTTTATAGCAATGAGAACTTTATTCTGGAACATACTGCCATTGGTTAATAAATAATATATATATGGTTGTAGTAGTGAAACCTTTGGTTATGTTTTTGATTTTCTTTTCCGTGGCTAGTCTGGTTGAGTTTTGGATTTGGGATAATTTTAATTATTTATTGATTAGTTTAGCTTTATGCTTGTAATGTTTATATATATAATGTAATAGTATTAAAAAAGGAATGGTAATCAAACCTTATGTTTAAAGACATCAAATATTATAATATTTCTCTCAAGTAGAAGGTCTTATTCAGGCTCTACTTGGATTGCCAAATGTAATGATATTAAAATGAAAATGTGTAGAATTTATCTAATATTATGGCTAGCTAATATAATAATACATGAATAAAAAAAAAAATAGAAACTCTTAAGGTTCAGATTATTTTGGTGTGTAATAATTTAATTACTAAAGATCACTGGAAAAACAGTTTAATTAACAAAAATTAAAATTTATTAATATAAAAAAATAATAACAATAAATATATATATTTAATTAAGAAGCAAATAAAATATTCCTTGTCAACACTTGAATTACCATTTATCTACATTATTTTATAAATGTATCTATCATATATTGTGAATAATATACTAAGAAACCAAAAAGAAAAATAAGTTATATTAACACAAACATTATTAAATAAATACATCAATATATATTTTGCAAAATTTAATTAGTATGTTTAATTTGTTTACTACTTTTCTTATAATAAACATAAGGTTATTAATTTACATTCATTAAAATATTATAAATGTTTATTAAATATACACTTCCATTAATATCATCTGTAATATTTATACATGAAAAGATATTTTCTTTTTAAATATAAATGAAGAAAGCAAATAAACTTACTTTTATTTAAACAAACTGAAATTATTATTAAGAAATATATTGTTTTTATTTTTGTTTACTATTTATTTTAACCTCTTCTTTTTGGTAATGACAAAAACATGCTTTCTCAAAACCTGGGATCCAAATCTGGACTGGTTGAACTGTGGTATTTTTTTTAATCACACATTGGTTTAAGATTTTTGTCAGATAGCTGGCCCAGTCAATCCAGATATTCAGCAATTTTTTGATAGAGCTTAATGATCCTAGGTTAATTTGGGTTGGATAAATGAGTGTTGAAAGAGTTATATTTCTATGGGCTAAGCCCATTGGTTTTTTTTTACTTTTAGTACTTGAATATTGTCAGTATTTTGTTTTAATAGAAAAAGGTTTGGAAGCTTTATAAAATTAAAAAGTAGCACTTTTTATTGAGTCAAAAAACATCAGTTGTGATTGTATGTATATTAACTTTACCTAAAGCCAAGTTAGTTTAAATAGACAATTGTGTATAAAATTTACTACTTTTATATAGGGATGATAAAAAATAGGCAGACAATATTGGCTGGGGATTGATGCTTGAAATGTCCTCCTTCAATGTAGTAACTTAATTATAACATGTTTTCTATCAGTACCATATTCCTATTTTCCGCCCACTCTGTATATAAAACTATTATCGGTTTTTAAAGACTTGTGAAAAGAGAATTTTGTAATTTTTAAGAACATTTTAAAAATTCTTTTTATTGTTTTAGATTATTTTTAAAAAGTTTTTTCTTCCTAATAATAAACTTGAAAGTTTTTCAATATTTAATGAAAATGTTGCTTATATTGTTACATTTTATAGTGCCTTTTTTTTTTCTATAATAAAGTTTTAAATTTCTTTTAAAGCTGTTATGCTTGAAATATTTTAAAAATATTTTTTGTTTAATCCTCCTTTCTCCGAAGCAATATAATTCTTGAAAACTTTTAAACATTTAATGCAAAAATGTTAGTTTTTTTTATATATATAACTCGAAAAACAGTACGTTTTTGTAAATAATAGTTTCAAATAATTTTGCTGCAAAACTTTATTGATTCTGAACGATAATGTTATAAATATAACAAACATCGTCGTATTTTTAAAATATTTTGCATTTTTTTAATTTAAAAGCATTACGTAAGTAAAAGACTTTTTTTTCCTAAGATTCCCAGTAAGTGTGTAATTTAATGATTAATTGCTTGGGAAATCATGGTGTTTGAACACCCAAATGATAGATAGAGTATTTAATATTTCCTTCGATTAATCTGAATGAATTATTTTGTTTAATTTATTATTATTGGTGAAAACTTATTTACCATGCACTAAAAGTTACAGTGAATAACAATAGGTTTGATCAGACGTGGCCATTTTTTTTTTTTGTTTGAGTAAATATCATTGTTATCAGAATCACTACACCTAGCTGAATATATAATTGTCTAGTATTATTATTATTGCATAAAAACAATCACAATTTTGTATTCTAGATTAAATTGTAGTAGTGGTGAGGATGATTCTATGAAGCCTCATTATTGATACAGGAAGATTATAGATCTAATACAAGTCCACGTCTTGTTGCATTTTATGTATTCTGGTATTGTTTTATTTGATTTTTTTTTTTTTTTTTGACATATTACAAAATTAATCATTTTAATTTTGCTATATTTTTAAACTAATTCGCATGTGATGAAGAAAAGATAATTTCTGGCTATTAGTAAATTCTGAATTACAAATTTTGTTAATATATAGGGTATATGAGCACAGACTTTCACATGACCCACCACTCTCCACACTATCTCATAACACTGATACACTTGAACACATATATATTGAAAGATAAATAATCACCAATATACGTATTTCATGCTAAACCAGCAATCATCAGTTGGTCCAGATTACCATCTCTACATATATATGCTATAAGTGCTCAGATATATATTAAGATAGCCAAACCAGGCTTCAATCTACTCCACACTCCAACTCTTCCACCGTCCATCCAATTGAAAATCTGATGATGGAATGCTCGAAGGCCACCCTGAGGCCAAGATTCTTGTCACACCCATGTTGATAATATTAATTGATCTTTTTAGTCAAAAAGTTTTAAGATATTTAGTTAGCATAAAACTGCAATTATTAAATACATAGTCACTGATAGATATATATATAACTAACTAAACAAATTTGTTTCAATTCAAAAACCCTAAGATTTTTTTTAAAATTTCAGTAGTAAAAAGTCATGAAACATTTTTGATAATATATTTTTTGAAGATATCTGTATACCAAAGAAAGTAGCTTTAACTGTGTCATTTAGTTTTATTAATTTTTAAACAAAATTTTATCATTAAGTTTATCAAATATTTGTGCTCTTTTATGTTTTCTTTATATTATGAACAATTAAATTCATTAAAGCATTTCTTTTTACAGTTTTTTTTTTTAAAAAAATAGCTGATTTATTTATCAGCATTACAATATTACCATCATGTGATTGCTGGTGATATTGCAGTAATATTAGAATACTTAATATAGGACAAACAATATCCTTAATATGTAATCTATATTTAATTATTCTATAACGTATTGCTAACTTGTTGGCTTGATTCAAAATCTTGGACTTAAAGGACAATGACTATAAGACTATAAAGGGAACAAATATGATATGTATATACTACCTCTATATGGAGATTATCAGTTTGAAGGTCTGTACAGTTTAGGATTAATTCTGTTTGAGTAATGTAAATTTAAAAAAAACAACAACTTGTTTCTGATTAATTGAATGGAATAATTAAATACTGTGCTCAGATCTGATACTAGAGTGACAGTCATATAATCTCTAGCAATCATCCATATGATTATTTATTTATTATTTTGAAAATTGTGGTATAAAATTTCTTCTAAACTCTGAGCATTCACAACATATAAATTATTTTGGATAATATAAATAATAAAACAAAACATCAATATGTAATATTTTTGTATATAAATGCCAGTGTGGCAGTTTTTTCTAATTTATTATATACAATTAAATATTTATAGAGATTAGTAAAACAATTTGAAAGTATAATGTAATCTTCACAAAAAACAGAAACAAAGCACAATGTTTCTTTTCATTGTTTTCTTCTTTTTTAAAAATAAAATAAAAGCAAAAGCATATCTCCCTCCTCAAAACAATAATTATTCATTTCAATGTTTAAAAAATAGAATTGGGGTACTAAAATATTTGTTGTTTTTTAATGAGTAATACATGTATATGTTGTTCTTAAAGCAGCAATCAAAATAACAGGGTGCTATGATCAACCTATTGACAAACTTAATCATCATTAGATCTAGTTGACTACCCCCATAACAACAACATAAATTTTAATGAATTATCATTCTAGAGTTTTATCATGTAATAATAGGATTCATTACAATAATATGATGCTTAATACTTTTATTGTAATGTATATATTATCTATTACTGATAACTATCCATTCCACAGTACTATTATGAAAATGTTGTATTTTAAGCCAATGAAGTTTAACATTCAAACAGCCATCTAATAAATATGACTAGTATCTGTCATACTGTTCTACAAGTGTTTTTTTTTAAAGATGTGTATGGAAATTAATTAATTTAAAGAGATCGTAAATTTTCTAATTGTAAATTCTTAATGCTAGGTGACAATTGTGAAATTAATAACATGATTTTTGTAAGGTCTAGCAACTGTATGGCTAAAATAAGAAATAGAAACTTTATTTACTTTTAATTTGATTTTTATTAGTACACATTCGCAAGATGTTAAAAGTGGGTAGAAATTAATTATCTTATATAATAGTGTTGTAAATGAAATATTGAAATGTTCACATTCTTGGCATTAAGATTCAAATTATTTAATAGCTCACTTGAAGAACAATGATTCCTACACTGATGGATAGTCACAATGTGGTGGACTTGAGATGAAAGATGCCTTGATAAAAACCCAAAATTTTGAAAATGGATTTTAAATATCTGATATTTTTTCAAATATAATAATATATATATATATATATCATAGGTGAATTTAAAAAACAATGATGTAGAAAAATATATTGATTTTTTTTCTTTCATTCTTGTGCAATATTTATAGCCAAATTAATTATCTTTCATTATAAGGCAACTCACTCATCAGTTTGATAAAATTTGCCCAATGATATAAAAAAATTCAATATTTTTTCAATTATATTTATTGCAATAACATCATATTAAGATTGAAGAAATTTTTATTTGGATGGAAAATTTGCTTTTAAAGACAATTTCATATTTATTATAAATTCACTAATAGAATTTTGATCATATTTAATAGCTATTGGTGAAAATCTATTATTTTTTTAATATATATGTAATAAAAATATAATGTATATTTATCAAAATATTTGCCACTATGCAATAACAGATTTGCCCTGTTTTAGCACAATCATAGAGTGATTGAATCAAGAATTAAAAAATTTATAATCAATTCCTAACTTAAGAACATTAAAAAGTTTGATCAACCGGGTGGAAACAATGTGCTTAATTTACTATTTTAATTCTTGACTGCTACATGATCTTCTAAACAATAGATCTTACAATTATTTATAAATGAAATGCTCATATAATAATTGGATGTAGAATTCCTCACATTCCTCTTTGTTTCTTTTATAAATTCTCTGAGAAATGTATAAAAATTATATTTAATGCTTTCAATATTTTCTCTCTGTGTAAAACAGTATTAGTGTTATCTTTATTAAAGGACAATCAGAGCTTATTCAAAAAAAGTGCTCACAAAAGATAATCCTCCTGGATGAGAAGCTGACTTAAGAATAGAATAGCTTTATGGTAAACAAAAGTTCTGGATTGATAAAGAAATAAAAAAAACTAAGGCTGAGATAGAATTCTGTATTACATTAACCACTAAAAATATGTTCAGTAACAGTTATGCTATTATTAGGATCTTGTAGGCCAATTAAGTTTAGGAATCATAATTATCTACCCTCATAACAGGAAAAATTATCTTTATCATTAGAAGTTACTCATGAAGTGGAGCTGTCATTTATACCAGTCATATAGCATGAAGTACTATTATCATCATCAGCAGATAACATCCACTCACTACCCATAGAGTAAAAAGCGTTATTTAACAACCATTTGTGAACTAATAAACAATGGAAAAGATAAATAGTAAAAGATTAGAAGTGAATTTTGTGATGATTGTATAAACCAATTTATAAAACCCAAGTATATTCTCACATATCACATGCTGATTTTTTAGGCCACTTAATTGAATGGTCTTTCAATTCTTCTACAGGTAATCCTTTTCTTCTGAAAGGTTTAACACTTTTCTAATTGCAATTCATGTTTATATTTTATTTTCTACTATATTCTCACAATAAATTTTGTGGTAACATTTTATTATTGTCTTTGAGATAATATTTCTAAATAGATTCTATCTCTATGATGAAAATCTTAAGCAAGGAATAATAACATAATTATTTAATATACTATCACTATTTGATGAATGATATTGATTTTTCAAAAACAATATCAATTTAAGATAAATCATCAACTGTTTAAAAAAAAATGAAATCAGTTTGTACATGTTGCTGGGGGGGGGGGGGGTAAGGTTAGTCAGTTTAAGAAATGCGAATTATGACAGTGTCTGAAGTGACGAATTTAAAAATATGGAGAATTTTGAATTATACTGAGGAAGACATATTTATAAAAGTAGATGGAAATTAGTTATCATATTAATGAGGATTTTTAAATATTTCTGAATTGAAATTTTCAGTCAATATAATCCATCTCTGGCATTAAGCAATATGGATTCTAAATAAGATGTTTATCACACACTATAAAGTTAGATAAAGATGAAAGTAGATATGGATTCTAAATAAGATGTTTATCACATACTGTAAAGTTAGATAAAGATGAAAGTAGCCAGAAACAATCTTGACTCAAACATTCACTTGCCTTGGGAATCAGTACATTCTTGTATTTCAATTAGGCAGAAGAAAAAAGGCTTAGGACTGCCTTTTTTTGTCAATAGTTCTAAAAAAATAATAAAATTATTGGGATAATTTTTGAGTATCATTAAGTAAAATTTTATTTTTTATAAAGTGCCAAGATAGTAAGGGCACCTTTTTGACATTTCAGTTATCTTTAATCAATAGCCATCTTGTTAAATGCAAAAGTATTAATGTTATTGTTTTTTTAACTTTCTTTTTATTTATTTATTCAATTTGTTTTTTACAATTCATTTTTAAAGAAAAGCAGTATTTGTTGGAGCATGGCCTTATTGAAATTTGATTTCATTTATTTTTATATAAATTTATAAATTCTCCTTTCATTTGAAATATGTTTTTATCAGCTTATTTTATAATATAAAAGTTGATAGCTGGTAAAATATCTTTTATGATCAGATAAATATATAAAGAATAATATGTTTTTCCCATCCACAAAGCAAAAATAAACTAAATTGCAAAAATGTTTAAATATAATTAATAATTTTTGTAAATTGTAATAAAATTCACAAGTGATGTTTAATATTATTTTGAATCTTTAAACTATGTTTACCAAGGAAATAATTTTGTAAATATAGAATAGAAAAACAAAAGTTGATTCAAGCCCACAAGTTGTATAGTAGTAGAATCTATTAGAATATTGTCATAGCACTAACTATTATTAACTATTATATTTTGTTATATATTTTTAAAGAATATAATAAAATTTAACTGTAATCATTTTGATTCTTATTTTATTTTTTCTAATAAAAAAAAAATAGCTTGACAGATAATAGTATTGTTATTTGTTTTTTGATTTTTTTTTTTTTTTGCATTACATTAATAAAGCATTTCATTAATTACCTTTCTTTAATTAGAAGACAAACCTGAAATTCTTGATGATCGCACACAAACACATCCCAATCATTTGCACTCTCTGAGCTTAGGTTTTCTTCAAGCAATGTGACTTTTATCACTTTTAATCTTTATAAGTAAATACATACACATAAATATTGAAATTTAATTTCATTTTATGAAATTTTTTTTTTTAACATTTTCAGATTCCCGAGTCTTCTCAAGAAGGTGACTTTGGTCGTGAACGTATCAAAGATTTTACTTTCGATTTTTCTTACAACTCACTAGATCCAAGTAATGTTCATTTTGCCTCTCAGGAACAAGTAAGTTTTAAATTATTTTATTTTTACTAGCTTATATATAGTTATTACATTTTTGAATTAACATTAGAACTTCCACTATAGCATTTAATAGTAATATTATTAATACCAATTGTTATTGTATTGATTAATACTATCATTATTGTACTTAATGCAGTAATTGTTATTGCCACAATATCATTTATTATAATTGTATTATGATTGCACTGTTGCACATATATTTTTCAGTATTAAATGAAAAAGTTAAATGATTCAAAAATATAATTATTTACTTATGAACCAAATATCAAGTGACTTTCTCAATTTACATTCAATATTCCCTTTTAGGAGATGTTAAGTACTGTATTTATTCAAGAACCATCTATTGTAAGCTTAAGGAAATATCACATACAAGATGGTAGTGCTATATGCATATTTTCTAATCTAGTTTTTGATTATTGGTTATTTTCAGTGAGAATCTATTCGTTATCTTTAGTTTTTATTATATAAAGTTAATAATTTATACAATAATTTTATTGTACAAAGTAAAATAAACTCAAAAATACTTTTTGAAACCAAGCTAACTTACTTCTTCAGTAGGATCAATAATTTATTCTATTTATTTCATTCGAGAGACATCTATTGTAGTTTTGAGTAATTAGTGGTCACCAGATTAGGAGAGCTTTTTTAGAATGTAAATAGAGTACTTTCAAGTAATGTTGTTGATTAAAATAGATAACACAAAAATAAAGTAAATAGAATGAATTACTATGCTTAATTATTACTATTATTTAACATTAAAATATATAGTTTATTCTCTAATATATTTTGTCTATATTATAAAATAATTATGCAGATTGCTTTTTTAAACTTTCGGAAGTCACTGAATTTGGGATTATATAAAAAAAAACTTGTAAAATATTTTGCCTGCAGTTTATTTGTATATAGAACAAAAACTTGGATTATTAGAAAGCAAATGGAAATATAATTGAAAGCTTTTTGAAATTTGGTTTTAGAGAAGAAAATTGGTTATGAAAATAAGATTAGGAATTCTGAATTACTGAAAAGTATGAGTAAAAAGGGTAATATTTTTTTTGAAGCAAATAAAAAGAGAAATTGAGTAGGGTGTGTTTTAAAAATAGGAAAATAATAAATATATTGGAAAAAGCATGTTGAAGTAGAAAAAAAACAGTTGATAGAATGTATAAAGAAGAAGATACTTAGAAATATTCAAAAATGAAAGTTAGATATAAAGAAATTTGATCATGTGTGTTAGATTTATCTTATGTTAGGTAACTGATGATGATAATGAATATAATGATGATGTCTTTAGCAATTAGATGATTTAAATTTTATAAATTAACAAATAGCATCTTTTCTAATAAACTTTTATCATAACTTTTAATCTTCAGAAAGTTTTGAATTATTTTTTAATATATTAATAAATAATTTGTACTTTTACTTAAGTTTATTATTATTAGTTAATGTTTATTATGTATGTTCAATTTATTGTCTTTTATTACCAATCTTGGTCCTGCCAGATTATTGTTATTTTATGTTTATTTTTTGTAAGTGGATCTATGTATTATTGTATATTATTGTAGTTGTTATAATTAGTAATGATTATCTATTTATACAGGTTTATCAAGACTTAGGAAGTGATGTAGTAACCAGTGCTTTTGAAGGTTATAATGCATGTGTCTTTGCTTATGGACAAACTGGTTCAGGAAAAACTTATACCATGATGGGATCTTCCGTAAGTAATGTTTCTGTTTACATATATGTATATGATTATAAATTTATTTAAATGCACATTCATTACGTAAATAATATTCATTAAGGCTGTAGCCTCAATCATATGCATATAAAATGCGATAGTAGGGACCTCTACAGGTCTTTAAACCACAAGCTTACTCTTGTGGTTTAAAGACCTGTAGCTTGTGGTTTAAAGACCTGTAGAGGTCCCTACTATCACATTTTATATGCATATGATTGAGGCTACAGCCTTAATGAATATTATATATGTATATGTAATTTTTTTTTTTTTTAAATACAAGAATAATTTATATACTTGGAGTTATAAGTGTAATTATATGGGATTTGAATACAGACTTTCAAACTCCCTTTAGTTATCCACTCTATCTCATACAATCAATATACATGACCACACACATGTGAAAAAGATAAATGATCTCCAATATTTATATTTCATGCTGAACCAGCACTCAGCAGTTGGTTCATATTAAAATAGCAATTCTTCAAACTTCAACTAATATGCTTCACTCTACTTCACCCTTCAACTCTTCATCCATCCATACCATTGAAAATATGATCTCCTGTGTATTTTAATGGATAAGCTCGGTATACGTGCAGAGTCAAATTGATTTAAAATCAACATGGGCATGACAATAATATTGGCATCAACAAGGGATTTGGGAAAATCATCATCAGATTTTCAATGGTATGGATGGCTGAAGAGTTGGAATGTGGAGTAGATTGAAGCTTATTTATTAAAGTTTGAAGATTTGCTATCTTAATATAAACTGAGCAGTGATTATATATATGTGTGGAAGATGATCATTTGGACCAGCTGATGAGTGTTGGTTTAGCACAAAATATGTATACTGGAGATCATTTATCTTTTTCACATGTGACTATGTGTATCAGTTGTATGAGATAGAGTGGATATTTAAATCCCCTATAATTATACTGATACATATACATGAGTTTATATATTACATATGAATCAGAACAGTGAAGTAGATTCTACTTGGATGATGTGTATATATTCTTTTAAATTATTTGTAGCTCAGCAGAGGGCACTTCAATATTCTAATTTATATATTATGGCTCTTTAGTGTAATAAATTATATGCTGTATGTGTATTAATACCAAATTTAATGTAAAAAGTTATTGTACTATGATGTTTTGCATATACATATCATCATCAACCAATATCAATCCACTGCAGGATGAAGGTCTCTCCAAGTTCAATCCATTTTCTCTGATCTTTAGCTTCTCTTCTCCACATCATCCCTGCACACTTTCTTATTTCATTCATTCATCTCATGTGTGGTCTCTTTCTGAGTCTTTTACAATCTTTTGGAATCCAGTTTAAGATTTCAACTGTCCATCCATTATCTTCTCTTCTAACAATAAGTCCAGCCCAACTCCATTGGTAATTATTTGTTGTTATTTTTAAAATACTGAAAATAAACAAGATAACTTTTAGATACTTATATATGCAGCATACTGTTTTAGTTGTATTCAAGATCTCTAGCACACTTCATAAAGCAAGAAAACTTATGCATATATATACTGTGAAGATATTAATCTGCTATTTTATATTAGATGGTGATTCACCATTTTAAAACTTATATGTGCAATAGAATACTAAAAATTCATGTATTATTCGACTATATACATAGTATATTATTTATAAGTAACGGCTTTTGAGAAATGTCTAGTTATAATATATATATAAAATACTTGATTATATATAAAAATTGTTTCATTGCTAAAAAGTTAATTGTCCACTTTTGAGATATTAGAATTATTACTAGTTTCAATATAAAAGTTCAAATCAATAATATTACATAGCCTTTGATGGCTTTTTATTTTATTTTATTTTTTAAAAAAAAACAAAACAATTTAAACTAACAGTTGAATGCTAGCTCTTAAGAATCATAGCTACAAAATTATAAACACCTTCAGGCTATTAAATTGTTGTTTTTTATTTAAAAAGTGTTTTTAAAAGAAAGTTTATATATATATTTAAATACTTACATAACTATTTCTTGAAAATGTTGATTTTAGGCTTGACTGAAAATTACATATGTATTCACTTTTAAAAAATAAAAACTGAATTTGAAAGAATCATGCAATTCAATTATAGCAAATTGAAAATACAAAAGGAATATTATAATAAGTTATTACATGTAATATTTCTAATTTGTCTGAATAATGTAATTGATCCTGAGACAATAAATGAAATGCCACTAAGTTTTTAAAAAAATCGTTCTAAATTTTTTTTTTTTAAATTGACTATTTGAATTTTTTTTTATTGTTTTTGTAAATTAATAACTTTTTTTTTTTGGTACTTATGAATAATCCCATATATCCTTATTTAAAATTAATAACATGTGAAATGGATGTAAACGTTTTTTTTTTTGGTAAAGTATTTCTATGCCACAACAAATAGTTGTGGAATGCATGGGAATCATTGGAATAATGCAGGGACATGGATTTGAATTAAACATTTTGACATTAGTAATTTTTCTGTACTAATTATTCCTAGATTCTTTCTATTGTAAAATATAAAAGCCAAAACATATACACATAAAAAATGAATTTTGACATGTTGTTTTTTTTTTCAACTTTCATCTTTAATGGTTTTTAAACATTATATATTGGATCATTCCAATAATATCATGAAGTGCATGTGAGTTCATGTGCAAACTGATTTGCAATTTTTAATTATCATTAATTGATAGTTTATTTACTCTATTAATTCATTATTATAAAAATTCAGAATTAAAAAAAAATGATTGTCTTAAGAAGTACTTATTCACTTTATGTTCAGTCAATTTGTACTATCTTTTATGAAAAATATATTTGTTTACATTTTTATTCATAAATGTGTTTTATATAATGTTTTATTCTCCATTCTGTGTAAAAGTATTGCTCTCATAAGTTATTGAGAAAGTGGAACAATCAATGTCTTCAATAATAGTTTTGTTAATTCAGCTTTATGAGGTGGAAATATATATATATATAAAATAGAATGTATTATTTACGTAATTAATTTTAGTCTACACTTAGGTTTTGTTTTGAATTAAAGAATGAGTGAAGAATAAAACTATCTGGTAATTGTTTTATTGTGAAATTTAATTTTATTTTTGGATTAATATTATTAGCTAAATAGGATAGTTTTTTTAAAATACATTTAAGTATTTATTTGATATTCTTATGGTGTTTTTTTTAATTTGATATTTATTCTCTGGAAAATAGCGGGTTTTGATGGAAGCATTGGAGCAAGAAAGATAGATTGCAAATCATCTGTCACCTGACTTAATTTGCAGATTTTGGCAAAACTTCTTTCTTTGGTATAGAAATATAAATTGATTTCTTTCAATTTATAAGCCATTATAGACTTTTTAGATTAATTATAAATTGATCAACACTTTTATTGATTCCTTTTTTTTAATTTTTTTTTTGTAAAAATTTCTAATTATTATGATGTTGCTTTATGGAACTGATCTGAGACTAATTTCACCAAATCTTTATTGAAAATTTTTCTACATTTTACAACTCTTAATTTTTTAATCTTATTTTAATTTTCAAATCTTTGCATATGTTATATTTTCCCCCCTCTCTCTCTCTAACACCTATTTGGAATTTTGTTTTAACTCAAAAAATATCTATTCTTTTTAATTTTGGCTCTCTTTCTGGGTTTTTTTTTTTTTTCTAGCATTTACTATTATATTTTTGTTCATTTATTTTAATTTTTTTAGTTGTTTCATTTCATTCAAATTTTTCATCAGTTCACTTTTACTTATTTTTTTATATTTCCATCCACATTTCATTTGATTCATTATTAATTAGATTTAAAATCTCCACTTGTTTTCTGATATTATTTCTAAAAGCAGTAGATATGTTATCTATATTATATCTAGGATGTCAAATAAGCTTGTGAATTTTTTTGTTTTTAGTTTTGTGTGAAGTTTATACATGACTAATTTATGATTTCTCCACAATCTGCTTCTTCTCATGTTTTCATTAACAAAACTAGTTTTCCACTGCTGAGTAGCAAGATTGTAATTTAATTGATTTTTGTGAATTCCATTTGATGATATCCTTATATATAGATAGTCACATTATACAAGCCAGAGTATTGGAAACATTCTTGCTCTTTTCCCAATACTATCTTGAATTCCTTCTGACTTAGGATCTGTTTTTCGTGTAGTTAGCTATGACTATAATCAACTGTTGCCAAAACTATGCTGACTAAAATAAATATTAATAATTACATATTGAAAAAACTTAACCAAAACGAACACAACAAGAAATTAAGGCAAAGTAGAAGTAAAATAATAAGGATAAGAAAAAAATAGATATTTTATTTGTTATAAATATTGTTAAAAGAGAAAATATTTAATTCAATATATGAATATAATTAATAGATGAAAAAAATTACATAATAGCTATGGCATGTCGGGTTTTATAAAGCTGTAGTCATCAGTTGTAAGAAAGTCTGTGGATTTTAAAAAACTCTAATGTAATAAGCACTTTTGTGCTTAAAATGTGTATTTCTTGTTGGATATTCCACAGACTTTCTCCAATTATCAATAGGAAACTTATATCATAGAAATTTTTTCATATGAATTCTATAATATGCAGATAGCACCATTCTCATTAGGCATATTGAGAGATGGGAATTTTTTGATCATAAATAGTTGCAGGAATATGTTGTTGTTTTTTTTAAATGATGAATTACTTTATTTTAAAACTCCAAAGTAATGAGCATCTTCTTTCTGTAAGAATCTAGTAAAAGTAACAGCTGATAGTTGTATTTTTGATTATATATATATATATATTATAATCTATTGTTATTAATTTTTTTTGGATATAAATAACTTTGTATTTGTTGTTATTATAATTTGTAATAAACTATAAAAACTCCATTAACTGAAATGCAATAAATTAAATACAATAATAGCACTTTTTCTTATTTGGAAAAAAATGTTAAAATTGATATTTTTGGTGCTGGACAAAAGGATGTATCCAGAATAGAAAAAGGTATAATGATAGGCTTTGAAAAGGTTCTCAGCATTGAAAATACATTAAGGTTACATTGAATGTTCTTAACATTTTTTTATAAGAAGCAATATTATTACTGAGTTTAATTTATTATTCTTATAGCTGTATATTAAACTTGTTTTTAAAATAAATTATATATATCTAATTACCTTTTTTTAAAATTAAGGATGCAGTTGGACTTATTCCAAGGATATGTCAGGTAAGATCTTTTTGAATATTAATATATTCTGTTAAACACTAGAAATAATTTGCTTTTTGAAATTTTTGTTTACTTTAATAAACTTCACTTAGCTAAACCTAAATCAAAAATTCTAATTTATATTTTCCGATTTATAGTGAACTGACATATATATATAGCTTTTAAACAAAATGCCCTATGCTTATATATGTTTGTCAGTAATTGTGCTGAAGATGCAATATAAAATTAATTTAATGTTGATATATTCAATACCTACTTTAAATTGACTCAAATACTCATTTTAATCATCTTGTGAAAAAAATTTACGGTATTAAATAGTATATAATATATTCCAAACATTTAATTTTCACAATGCTGTTTATTAATAATATTGTCCTCACATTATCACATCCAAATTATTGAGCAAGCAAAAATTATTATTGCTTCAATTTGAAATAAGTGATGAATATATTCACAGTGAATGAAACTTTGTTCAAACATTTATCATTGTATAATTCACTTCCTATATATATAATCATTTAATTATAGACAAAAATCTTATTATTTTTGTTTGCTTAATGATTTTGGACATGATAGTGTGAGATGTAGAAATGTTTTTAATATACGGCTTTTAAGAAGATGAATGTCTTGAATATATTATCTAATTTAATATTTTCTTTATCAATACTTGTTTTATTACTCATGCATTTCAGCTGTCTAGCAGTCTTTTTCATGGCTTTTTCTATTGTAAGATAAAGTAGGAAGAAGTCTGCTAGAGATTTGAAACTTATATATAATAAAATAACACCGAAAAAGCTCTGATGAAAGCTGTTTATCAGACAAAACATATGGCTATAAACAAAATAAATGATAAAATGTTAAATTGATTATATGTTGTATTGTCAACCATATTGTGACATTAAATGATGAAAAACAAGGGAAAAAATTTATGATAAACATGTGATAAACAGTAATTTCTATAACAGTTATTTATCACAGTGTCATTATAAAGACCTGTTTATTGCCATAATTAAACTGTAAAAGGTTAAAAAATTTAATTGTGTAATAATGGATGTTAGATTCCACTTATAGTGAGAAGTAATTCATTCACATGATGAATTTTAAAACTGATTAAATCAAAATTATGTATATATCAAAAAAATTATAAGATTTTTATGAATATAAATGACATATATGAATTTAAATACATTTCAGAATATTTCAATTTAAATTAAAGTAAAATATTTCAAAATTATAATTAATAGCATTTTTAACTGTTAGAAGAAATTGTAGTTTTAAACAGATTTATTGTTGTACTTAATATATATTTAAAAAAGGATCTCATGATTCTCATTATTCACTTTCAGCATCTGCATTAGAAACAGTAATCAGCTCTGTTACTCATTTCCATCCATAATCATCTATTGTAAGCTTGAGTAATCAATAAGTTCTAAAAGATAATGTCATTCAAATCAGATTAGTTTTTGGCAATTGGCTTCTTTAATAGGAGACATTAGATTTGCACACAAAGTTTCAGCAAACATTTATTTCTTTTACATTATTCAAGCTAGTGATCTGAATTTAAAACACCTTTAACATTTTGAACATAATCTAACTTGCTTATACAATTAAGTAACTAT
The DNA here is from genome assembly GCA_028023455.1 of Epiperipatus broadwayi. NCBI lineage: Eukaryota > Metazoa > Onychophora > Udeonychophora > Euonychophora > Peripatidae > Epiperipatus > Epiperipatus broadwayi. The sequence goes on along the minus strand of JAQFVV010006734.1, from coordinate 168,258 downwards.
ATAATATAATTTTAAGAGATTACTCAAAAACATCACATGATCACCATTTTTCTTTTCTTTTTTTTAGATTACTCAAAATTTGTAAAAGATTACTTTGGATGGAGTAATAGAATATATTAAAGCTCCTAATGCAAATATTATACTGTATTTAATTTTTCATTAAAAATATTATTTTTGTTGTCACAATCATTAAAATTAATTTATAAATAAAAAAATTAAATGAATCTTTTTAAGCTGAAATTGAGAATTTTAGTCTCTATAATAAATTTTAAATAATGAATTTTAGTTTTCACTTATCTGAACACACACATTGTGTATGTGTATATATATCATGTTTCCTATTTACCTTCCTCAGAAAATAATATCTATTGATATTATACTTTTTTAAACATTGTGAATTAGATTGTGTAGTACTTTCAACATTTGACTACTCCAGATAATCTTTATTAAAATAGATAATAGGCTAAATATATCTGCATATAAATATATACTCAGAAAATTCTTTTTTAATGGTGCATTGTATATACTGCATATGATTATCTGGTGTGTGAGTATATTTTGGTATGGTGAATATTTATAAAATATTATTCTAAATGTTAAAACTCTATTTATTTGGTGGATATTGCTTTATTTTGAACTTGTGTACATGAGAGTTGTCATTTCACATGTATACTACTTATAATTTGAAATAAGGAAAACTATCCACTCATTGATAAGAATATCTTCTTTTTTTTTATTTAAAATGTTTGAGTTTAAAATTTGCATACTTTACTATTGTTTTTATATGTAAAAGGCTCATTGAGAATAAGGGGATTTCCACAGAACAGTTAGTTGTATTTAAAATATAAGATTAAAATTATTATGCTATGACTAATATGGTCAATTTTTGGGACTGAGATTTTCATAAAGAATGACATAGGACTTTAATATTTTTAGTGCATCTATACATTTTATACTGTTGTACCTTAGTAGTATATAGCAAGAATTAAGAGACCCAACAGTTATGCACTTTGTATTTTATACATATCATTGTACATGTAAAGCTGCATATAAATCAGGATTTTATCATTATATGGTGTCTTAGATAATTTTTTAAAAATAAATAAGGTAATACAATAGTAAAAATTATACATATAATAATAAATAATAGTAGTATATAGTATATATGTGCTAATGAGTTTTTTATTTCCATTTCAGTCTTTATTTTCAAGAATGAAAGCTAACAGGAATAGCAATATAACATATCGTACTGAAGTGAGGTATTTATAATTTATTTATTGATTAATATTCACAATAATTAAGAAAATCATAATATACTTTTATTATTTCATATGCAAGAGGTTATCAAATTAGGAGAAATGTCTGTGATGCTTAATATGATGTAGAGATCATCTCTGAATTAAATATACATGGAGCCATTCTTTCAGAAGAAAAGTTTTAGAAAAAATATCAATCTTTCATTTATTGTTGAAAAATATTGTAAAAGCCCAATAATATTTAAACTAAAAGTTGGGGGTTTGTAAAATCTCTGTCATGTAACTCAAAACAGTATTTAACTGTTTTAGCTGCAGAAATTAGAACCATATTTTAAAAAATAACAACATTATCTGAAGTAATGTATCATGGAATAAATCTAGTATATCATAATTGTGATGCTCTGTGCAAAGCAATGTCTGGAACAAGAGAATACCACAGTATGATTGCCCTAATCATAATAGTTATAATATCATGTTTGACAGGAGTAAAATTAGGTGACTGATAGGTTTTTTATTCCCATGACATTATTCACATCACAAGTCAATGTCCATGTTATAACATTTAGTTATAAAAGATCTTTTTTGTGAAATTTGTAATGGATAGTTTTATTATTTTGATAGATAGAATATGAACTGCTATCTGCATTTTTTTGTAATATCTGTCAGTTCTTCTAAATAATTTAATTGGTTCTAATAAGTTTCACTGTCCCATACTTATTGCTTGTATCCATTACTCTTGATATTTTCTAATTGAACATTAAATATCAGATTTGCACACTAATGTTCTAGTTAATCAGGCATATACAATTTGACTTTTCTAAAATTCAGACTGTTTTGATATTTTTTCTCGCAGTTTATGAAACTGATGTCCATTTTCTGCCATATATTCCTTACCATTTCTTTAAGGTTTTAACAGAAAAAATATTGTATTGATATGTATTTTTTATTTCTGTGCTAAATTATGTTTAAAATGTAGTACTATTTTAATCATTGTTTCTGTTGTTTTGATTAACTTCTGTACGTATATGTATATCTAAGCATACAAATATTATGCATATACAGTATATTTAAATACACACATGTATTAATCAAATTTTGTAAATAATATCTATTTAAAAAGTTCTTTTAAATATTATTCGGCATTAAACAAACAGAAAAAAATAAATAACATATAACATACATTTCTGTTAAACTAACATTATCATTTGGCTTAGGTTATACTATCATTTCAAATGTTTTTGAAGTTATCATCTTTTTAATATACATGTATATATAATTATTATTTATTATGCTAATAAGTAACTACTAATAAATTGATATATATATATTGTGCCCTTTTCTATAGGTCAATGATGGTTATAAATGGTCAATTACTAAAAAATTTTAAACTTAATATTATATATAGTATTTAATATTATAAATTATAAATGGGCGATAAAAAGTTAATATAATATATTTAATAATAAGTATTGTGAGGGTGAGGATTGCATCTAGTTCTATATATTTTCTAAATTATTTTTCAAAATTTTATATAATCATTTTAAATGATATAAGTAGCAAATTTATTAAGACAGATAAAACTAGACTAAACACCGGAAATGTCTACGTGACTGTCTGGAATATTTTATGTATAAGCACCAGTTTAGATTAATACAAATAATTAAAATATTTAAATAGTATATTATAGAACTGGATGGAATTGTCACACATTATAATAAAAAAAAATAAGATTATACATCTTTATTAGTTATTGTTTCAAAATTATTTTAAAAGTAATTAAATTGTAATAGATAATAATTAATTTAAAAATAATAATAGGTTAATATTTAAGTCTATTACGTCACAATTTTAAAACTTTAGAAAATGTTTACAAACCAAAGTAGGAATTGACCAATAAAAAGATAGATCTTGGCAGACAAGAGAAATCGCGCCAATTAATTGTATAAACGAGGAGAACAAAAATGTGTTGACTCCAGAGCAGAGGTAAAATTTTAAGCTCTTTAAAATTTCTTTCTTTCTTCAATTATTAGTCAATTTTATTAGAATTTTTAATAAATATCTTTGAAAGAAACTAACTAACATTTTAAAATCTTTCGAAGCGAATCTAAGAATAAAATTTTAAAAAAGTTCTCATAATAATGTTTCACTAACTCCACAGTTACCTGCCAGTGGATTCTATTAAAATATAATCTGAATTTTCAATAAAAAATGGATGGATTCTTAAAACCAAATTATAAATTTTGTAATATTTCAAAAATGCTAATGTCGTTCATTGATATAGTTTGTATAGCGTATTACTACGAAAACTGCTTTAGTGCGTGTAAAATTGATGAAAGGACATTGTGCGCAAAGTTAATGAATATAATGAAAAATAAAAATAAATATTATTCGTGTAAGAATAAATGGACAAAAAGAATTTTTATGAATTACTTTCTTTAAGATGACCTGAGCAATTACTCTAGAAATAGTTAAAGATCAAAAATGTCGTATATAAAATAATAATGAATAAAAGTAAAATTACCAAGGAAATTACTTGCCTGAAGAAGAAGAAAAAAAAAAATAGTTTACAGAGAAATAAATATAAAATATTGGATCCATGGAAAAACGCAATTTGGTACCGTAATGATTGAATACTTGTAGTTCTGCTAGAAATAAAGATGCATCAAAGCGCCGAGGTAATATTCGCCTGAACATTAAAACTTCGTGGGATAACTAAATAAACGTTTTTTAATAATTTTGAATTAAACATTACAACTAAAGATCGTCTAAACAGTTAACTAAATGAACTAATTTATTTTAAAACTTTAATAATCAGAAAGGAGAACATTCGGACAAAGAAGAAAATAATAAATATTAGGGGACTAACCAAGATTTACCGCCAGAAAAATATGTGATTATGGTTTAAATTATTTTCTTTATTAATCTAAGTTAAATATTGAGTTTAGATAGCAATAGGGAAACAAATACATTAATTTGCAATATAAAATATAAAATAATATGTTTTTTGATTTTGAATGTTCAAATAAAATTGTAGTGTGTGGAAATTTTGTATGTTTCGATGCTCGAGGAGAAAGAAACCCACTACGAACTCTAATAGGAAGGTAAAAGATTATTTTGGTATATTTTATGTTATTAATGATATAATGTATGTTTTATTTATTTAGTCAGCTTGAACGAATGAATGTAATGAAAAGTTTTATTGTTATAGTTATTGTAAAATGCATTTTGAAAAAACACTCTAAAAACTTTGAGATGTAATTAGATTTTTAAAAATATGAGATAGTCATTTAATGTATTATTAATAAGCAATAACGATGGTTATGTCATATTTTTGTTAATTTTGATTAGGATATTTAAGTGTGATTTTAATAGAACATAGATTCAACCTACATGTAATAAAGAAGAAAATTGTTCTTATAGAATAGGGGAATGTTTTATATTAGTGAATTTTGTTTATTGTTTTAAAAGGTAGTTAGTTTTATCGATGTTGGATACAGTGAAAAAATAGTGACTTGGTAGTACAGAGATTCGAACCAAGATGATGTATTAAAAAACTAGTATGCTACAGGGATGGAATTATAAGTAGTTTTAGTGGTAACAGGAGTTAAAAGCCCTACGACTGTTAACATGTTGTCATGGACAGTGTTATTTTATCTTTCTTGTGAATCTTATTAGATGTTTGGTAAAGCTGAATAAAAGCTGCCACATCGTGCTTATCGTCAGGGTTATCAGACAAGGAATGTGGCCCTATCCACACTGTTCCATACATTTTGAAGTATATATTTTGGTGAGTTATTTATCTATCTTCCCAATATCCTATACATCTTTCGCTATCTTTATCTGTATTTCTTGCAACTACATCGTTATTTGATAAGTCTATTGAAAAGAAACAATAGATATTTTTAGAATGTATGTCATGCTGTTATTTGAAATAAGAATAGTTAGGTATTAACAAAGAGTAGATTATGATTATTGAAAAAGATGCATATATCCTAAAAAAAGGAAGGAGTCAGAGAATTATTTTAATTTTAAGAAATGAACTATAATTTGATAAAAATATACCCAAATAGAAATATACAAAAAAATATTGAAATAATTCAACGTTTTCTTATTGTTGATTATATTTAAAAATATAAGTATTGCATATTTAAAGAATATAATAACATTCGATGATTATCATATATATGTTAAACTGAAACAGGAAATAATTAAGCCCGTGTTATGGCATTATACATGAGTATGGCTTATGAAAAAATGTATTAGAGTTTACGAGCATTAGATAAAAACGTAATAGGTAGTAATAATATTTGAAAATACAGAGTGACTTATAGAGAGTTACAGAAATGTATTTTTTTTAAGAGGAAAAAATATTGATTGTAAATTTATAATGTTTATAAAGGATGTTTATTATATAAATTATAAACTTAATGTTAATAAAAAAGGTAAAGAATAGTATTACCATAAAATAGTTAAACTAAGTAATATAATAAACTTAATGAGAAATAAATAAATAACTTATAAAAGTATAATAATTTAAATTAACTATAAAAGAAATCTAAAAATGTATAATTTAACTTTTAGTGTTAAAAAAAGGAGGATATCCTTGTAAATAAATGTAAATAGATTTGTTTGTTTTATCTTAATTTTGATTGTTGTTAATAAAATTCTAAATTTTGTTATTAAAACTTATGTCTGAGTTTTGTTTTCTCTACATCATTGCATGAATTCATAGGATATGTTTACCGTCATTAAATTAAAGTATATAATTGTTTGCAAAATATAAAGAAAAGTATATTTAATCTTAATTATTTATTGATGTTTTGTAATGATAATTATAAAATGCATTGCATTATTGGTCATAAATCCATTGTTATAGTATTTTGTAAATTATAGCTATTAGTTGCACTTGCTTCATTTATCAGATTATCTAAACACTGCACTTACTAATTATTTTATTACGTAAGGAAAAAGATAAAAAAGGGAGGATATTGAGTTATTAATTAATTTATTATAGTTATAAATTTGCGATAAAAGAAAAGCTATACTAGTGGGATTAAACAATGAAGATTGTGATTATTATTCTTATTGTTTTATTATTAATCTAACTTCAGAGTAGTAAATTATGACACAAAATCCCTTATCATATTTTGCTACTTTATTTTAATTTAACATTGAATAAATTTAAGAACCTGAGATTATTTTATCTGAGCTAGAGAATTACTATTATTGTTATGATAGATAAAAGATTAATACTTTAATTGTTGAATGAGTTTAGTGATTAGAAGTTGCAGAAGTCATAAGAATACTATGTAGTTATTATATGTAATAGTAGTAAAAGGGGGGATAGTGTTCTTATGCCATTGAGGTGGTATCCTCTGGGATATTACCTCAATGCAATCTACTTTGTCACCTTATTTCCACTTCTAATCTCATGAATTATAGAATAGTTATTTGAGTTAATCTAGAACAGAACCTAAGTTAATTTTTTAAGAAACCTGAGCTAGTAACACATTTAATTGAATATCTCATTAATTATTAGAGCTAGAACCCGGGGAGGCGATTTTCACTATATTATATTACTTATTCTGGGAGAAGTGGGGTACACATATACACGTAATTACACATAGGGTGAAAGGGTAGATTGTGGCGTACCGTGGTAGGCTCGAGGTGTATATAGTTACACAACATAAGTAAAGGGCAGATTGTGACGGCCCAAATTTAGGGGCCCCTCACGAGGTTGAGAAAGGTTATAATATATATATATAAGTAATAATAAAAATAATACAAAAGTAAAATAAAAATGAAGAAAAACAACCAAAAACCACATTTAACCATTAAAGTGGCATTCTTTAGAGAAGTTACCAAAAATTGTGAATATGACTAATAATCTTTAGAGAAAAACAGTTTTGTTGTTGTTGTTGTTGTTATTTGTATCTTTTCATTTATTTATAAAATAATTATTTTAATTATATTATTTTTATGATCTGCTTAAGAATTTCATATATATATATATATTTTAAAGGCAAGCAAATGTAATAAAAGTCATTAATTCTGCTATAAGTGCATAACTAATAATAGAGATTTAAAAAAATGTATACTAAATGCTTTTATTGACTGTGCATTAAAAAGAAATAAAATAATTGTTTCTTCAACTACAATTAGAGTTTTTAGATTTAACTTGAAATAAACATATGGGGTGTGGGGAAGTCCATAAATTAATTAAGTTAATCACTTGTTATAAAAAATAGGGATTGGCTTAATTAATTTCTGGATCCCAGTATGCTTTTATTTCAAGTTAAATCTAAAAACTCCATTTGTGGTTGAAGAAACAATTATTTTATTTCTTTTTAGTGCATAGTCAATAAAAGCATATAATATATATACATAAAAATTATCTCTATTACTTTTAAGTTTTTAGTATTGGCACAGTAAATGAAAATGTAAAACTATATCATACTTTAAATTGATTGGACACTTATAGTTAATATATATCACTAGACATTTCTGCTATAAGTTAAAATGTATACCCCTTATGTATATATCACATTTGGTATTCATAGTATTATTTCCGAGCTTCCATGCAATAAAAATATAATATCTAAATAGCTGACATTTCAGTACAATAACAAGTACTTTCCTTGGAGATTTTTTCTCAAAGAAAAAGCTCTGATGAAATTATTTATTATTGTACTGAAGTGTTAGATATTTATCTATTATATTTTTATTACATGGAAGTCCCCAGAAATAATACTATGAATTCATCATTTATTCATGAGAATATTAGAATTAACATATTTAGTATGTGTATATAATAATACATGTGCATATATTGTAAATGAACTTCTTTCTCTTAATACATATAATTTTTCTTTAAATCAATATTACACATATAGTATATGTAAGTTCATTAGATATTTCGGCAGTAAGTTAATATATGTATACACTTAACTGGTATGGTGTCCAGGCATAATATTGAATTTTAAAAAAAACTGACCTGAGACACAATTTTCACAATAACTTCAGTTTTAATAATGTTAGAACAAAAAACTTTACATTAATAGAAACTAGAAAAACTGAGGAAAACATTAAGTCTAAGACAGATAGTGATAACCATTTAAAAAATAAGGAAAAAAAATTTCAACATCCGACATAATTATTACTTTATTGTTTGATCATAATTTTTAATTTATCATTAATTAAGTTTAAATTATATATTGGATTGATAATTTTTTTGTATTCCTCACAAAATTATCTTTCAAACCATATGTGATACTTCTTATCTGAGATAATCCATAGTTTCAGAATCTCCAAAAGTATTCACATTAGAATTCTTCATTTTTATCTTGTATCCCAAAAGTTGACAAATCTCAAAAGCGTCTATAAGAAAAAGATTCATCATAATAAAAGATACAAAACAAATCATTTCCAGAAGGATATGCATTTGTCATCATAGCAATTAGCTTCTTGTCTATCTAAAACTAAAAAATTGTAAGCTACTGTCTGTATCACTGATGAAATGAGTTTCATCTCTTCATTTTATATTTTTTGTGTACATCAGGATGTTTATATTCTTTATGCACACCATTGATGCTATCTTGTTATATTTATTGTCCCACAGAGGTATAATTTATTTGCATATAGCTCATTTGCTAGCTATAGACTTGAAAATAATGTGATGGAAGATGTAGCAAAACTACTGACTCCACAGCATGAGAATCAAGGCATAGGCAAGAATCAGAATTTGATTCTTTGCCTCCATACAATTCCATGTGGTACATGCTTAAACATTATGGCTATCACTACACACACACCATCTGAAATCTCTCTTTATTGGTTTTAAGTGTTTATATTTTCACATGGTACTATGCCCAGTAAATTTTGTGATTGTTTTATCAACTGCAATCTGCAACCTTTCTGTACATTTGATTATCAGTTTTTAAAATTTATATTGCACTGCTCTATATATATATAAAAATCATTACTTGGTACACAAACATGCAAGAGAAAACACAAACACACCAATATAACATACTAATAAATTATTAAATCTTTTGAGAATCATTATGTCTATAAAATAAAGTTGCCACAAACTTGGATCAGAGACCTAAAATTACACTATACAAAAACCACTTTTGTTATATTTGAATACAAATTTATATACTGTATAATAAAGAGCATAAATGATTTAATATATAATTTATATACTACACACACATTAATACAAATGCAAACAAATTAATATACCATTTATCAAATAATTTAAAAAATTCAAGTAATTAAAAAATTAAAATTAATAACTTACGATATTCCACATTTATGCGATTACATTTATATCACATTGAAGGCCTTCATATCCAAATTATCAGCATATTTTTAATCCAGTATATTAGATTATAAGGCTGATAAAGATTTTCTGCCTTTATTGCCCTTGTGGAAGCTAGAAAATTGACCAAAATAGGAAAAAATTAAATGCACCTATTAACAAAAAAATTAATAAGAAATTCAAATTTTATTCGATTTCAAATACATCATTTTAAAGATGGAATTAAGCAGCAATGAATGCTCAGATTTCTGTTGATGTCATTCTTATAGTTTTCACACAATTTAAAAAAGAATGAAATTTCAACCAATCAGTTGCATATGCTACAAAGAATCAATCTGTTAATGTTATATGAATTTATATTTTATACTATTAATATATTTATTATATTTAGTATATCTACTTAATTATATATGTATAATAAATCAATAACTATATTTTTCTATTTAAATTGATCGATTTATATTTATTTTAAAAAAGTTGTTTTTTTTTTTTTTAAAAATGCTATAAAAAAAATTTGTGATTTTTTTTAACTTTTCCCAATTGTTTTAAATAGTGTGAATTTTTTAGTTTACTTTAAAAAAACAATTGTTTTAAAATAAAAATAAAAACACTTTTAAATAGAAAACTTAATTACTGATTCATCATACATATATAATTATGTATATATACTAAATATGATATATATGTTAAGAATTTAAAATGGTTTTAAAAACGTTATTAAATAGAAAGCAAAAAAATTAAAATGCTCTCTCACTGCCATTATTTAAAACAAATGAAAATTCTAAGAATAATTATTAATTTCACAATGTGAAATTACTGAATATTTTTCATATTTTTCACACCTTCTATTCCATATATATCAAATGTGTTAACATACTGAAAGGATAAGTGTTTCAAATGGATTAGGATGATATAACTTAGTTATGTATCAATTTTCAAGTAATTCTAGTGAATTTAAATATATTAAATCTTGATTAGAAAAAGATCAAAGGTTAATAAACAAACAGATTTTCCAAAATCATTAAAAGTATTTAAAAAATGGATGTATATAAACAAATTACATATAAACTATTAAATTACTAGCAAAAAAATCAAGAAAAATATTAATAATTGGTTGATTATCAGTGCATTTTTCCCATGTTTATTAATGCACAAATAAATTAGATTACCCTCCCCCAGTGACAAAATCCATTATAACTTTAATAATTAATCTGGTCAAATTCAGAATAACAGTCATATAAAATTTATTTATGCATAATTATTTATATAAAGTAAATAATTCTTTAAAGAGCAAATCATAAACATTCATATGTTGCTACAAATTAAAATTTCTGAATTAACATAAACTGATCAGATAATTGTTATAATGCTGAATGTAAAGTCAAAAAATATGATTTTAGTAAGAGAAAGAATTCATTATCATATGAATACTGAGTTCATGATATAGTTTTAGCTTTTCATACTTATGTAGATGTTGATTTAGGAAAAATGTTAAGAAAAGCTTCAAACATTTTGATTAGATTTAAAAAGAAAAATGATCAAAGAAGCACACTAGCTTTGCTTTTAATGAATTTTTTAATATTGAGAAGGTTTTTAAATGTGGGAAAACCATCATATATATGTATGAAATAGAACCCCAGTTGCATATCACTAGTTTATAGTGTTATTTATATATACTAAAAAGAAACAATATATAATAATAGCAGAATTCTATAAAATATTTTAAACACTCGACTGCTATATTATTTCAGCCCCTTTTTCTTTAATATAGCTGTGGGGTGTTTAAAATTTTATATACATTTACTGTATATGTGTAACATTTGAAGCCATACACTTCCAAATGGTATCTATCTATACGAATCAAAATAATTCAAATTGCAAACAAAAGTTGAATTTACTTTCAACCACTGTTCACTATATATATTATCAAATTAGAGAAAATATCCACACAACTTTATTCCAATTAGTGAACGATTGATTGATTTTTCATCTGCAAAGTGGACTTACTTTGATATGAAATAGTGTTGCATTAATATAGCTAGTGTTTGAAGATTAATTGTTCCAATTATTACATATTAATAGTGCTGCAATTTAATTTGATATTTACATATAGATGTATAATATTGACTTTGTATATTTATAAAAAATGTTATTTGTAAAACATTTGCTTTCCTTATGTTAATTATTTTAGCTACTTGGAGATATATAATGAATGTGTTCGAGATTTATTAAGAAAAGATCATACTCAGCACAATTTAAAAGTCAGGCAGCATCCAAAGGAAGGACCTTATGTTGCAGGTAATTATCAGTTTTATAATATTAGGGCTTTCAAACATCATAGATAAATTTGTAGCATCAGATAAAATTGTTATATGTTATGACATTTAACCTTTAAATAAAAATGCATTTTTAAGATATAACAAAATTAAGCCGATATTATTTATCTTAGAGATTCTTTATTGCAGGTAAGAGTAAGAAGTTCTAAGAATGTTTCAATCAATTTATCTAAATTTCATCTTTCAAGCATTCCATTCAATTAATTTACTTAAAGCCATGTAAAACTGAATTTCTTCAATAATCCAGAAATATAGTTTTAACAACCAAATTAACATAATTTTCTGAAAGATCAAAATCACAATTCACTCAGTTTATGAAATAAAATATTTGTTTCAAATGCTTTTCAAATAATGAATATTTAATTCCTGATGACACACCTCCTACTACATTGTTTTAATATTGAGAGCTATAAAAGAAGAGCATCTATAATAAGCTTGAATAATTAGTGTTATCAGATGATTATATAAACAAAAAATGCCATTTTCATCATACTTGTTTTTATACTATTTACACTGAGTATCAAGATACTGAACTGTATATTGGTTTAAATGGTAAATTAGTAATTAACAATTAAAAATTAAAGTATATCAAAGCTTATATGAGTATATGAAATATATATATAGAGAGAGAGAGTTTAAAAAAATGATAATATAAAGTGAAAAGTATTTTTTGTTATGTCTTCTTAATTATTATATGTATAAGAGCATAACATTATTTGGTAAAATATGGTTTATGTATTCATAAAAATAATTTTTAAAAAGTATGATAGAGAAAAATATTAATAAAATGTTAGAAAATGTAAGTTTGTAAATAAAATCAATAGTATTGTAAAGGTAAAAATTAATATTATCTTTAAATAGCCTATTGTAAAGCAAATATTTTTCCAACAATCTCCAAAGAGAAATAATGAGGAGGAATGCTAATTTGAGCATTTTCCCATTTCTGTGTTATTTTCTAGCTAAGAATAGCTAATACCTATTTACTAATGAACATTGAATAGAAATCTGGCTTAGGTAGAGGTTGACTATATCTAAAAGAAAAATTCTAACGTGATTAATGTGTGAACATTTTATTTCTTAAATTTTGCTAAATCTAAGTCATAAGTATATGATCTATCACTACACTATGACATCCTTTTAATTTGTGTTGTGTTAAATATATCTTTAAATTTAAAAACTATGCAAGTTTATAATAATGATAACAATTAAATAAATACTAAACATATAACATTTAATGCATTGCATAGTAAAATGTATTTGTTAGACCTATGCATGGTTGGTGAGAGGTAGAGTAGCAGATGCTGAACTCAGGTTCAAGGATCATGGCCCAACTCTGTTACTTTTGGTGCTCAAACTTCTTATTAACTCACTAGTAGTAAATACAATAAGTGTAATAAAATAATAAAATATAAATATTAATTTTTATTAAGCGCGATGTCAGCACGTAATACTTATATAAGGCTAAAACCTTAGTACATGCACCTTGAATGCTCAATTTTAACAAGAGAGACCTCTACAAATCATAACACAACATTCAACTTTATAAAGATAAGAGGAATCCTCCTATCTCTCAACCTACTTTCTTAATTATATAGACAAAAGCTTTAGATTTGCCTATATAATTAAGAAAATAGGTTGAGAGATAGAAGGGTCCCTCTTATCTTTATAAAGTCGAATCTTGCGTTATGATTTGTAGAGGTCTCTCTTGTTAAAATTAAGCACTCAAGGCACATATACTAAGGTTTTAGCCTTATATAAGTAATAAAATATAAAATAAATTAAAATTTGTTCCTTAAAAAAATTGTACAATAATAGTTATGTTGTGATCACATATATATAGATTTTAAAGAATATGCATATGAAAACCCTTAAACATGTAGATATGTGTGTGTGCATAAATAAAAAAATTACTGAAATTTATATAATTAATAGAAGACTAAATATATTCAATAAAAAAAAGATGCATAATTAAAATAAAGCATTGTTATGTAAGAATATATTGAATTTATTATAATAATATATTCATATAAATATTTTGTTTCTTATAGTCAATCATTTTTCAGTAACTTATATAACCATAATGTTATCAAAACTTGAAATAATAAAGAACAGGTTTGTTTTGCAATTTAATTTAATATCATCAAATTGGTTTTTATTCATAAATAAATCTTCTCAGGATAACATTTTTAAAAATTAATCGTGTGACAATAAACATTCTACAGCTTTATACATTCTCGAGTGGTTATCATTAGAAATAAATCCATGAAAAAATAAAAAATATTTTTCTAAATTTACACACACATATATATATATATATTCATTATACATTTTCTTATTCATTTTTTACTTTATTATACCTACTATCTATTATCAAATAAACAATCCCCCTCTTATACTATCAATACATATACATTCATATTTAAATATTAATAAATATGGTAAAATAAGCAAATAGAAAAAAAAAGAGTACATTCCATATAAGTCAAGGGTTCCAACAACAATCTTTGTAAATATACATTGGATAAAGGCAAAAATATTGAAATGTATACTAATGAATTATTAAATGTTGGATATAATTATCATCTTGTATGTAATACTATTTAAAAATTTTAATAGGAAATATAAAAATAAAAATTTGGATATCAATACCATATATTTCAAATGAACAAGTGAATTTTATAAGGGAAATATATAAAGATATATGTGAAATTGCATTTATGTGACTCTGGGATTAAACAAAATAATAATTCAAAAGCAAAAACCTCATTTTCTTAAATCAGAATTGATCATATGTAAATGGAGATGTAAATGTGGTGGCGAATATATAGGGGAATCAAAATGTACATTGGAGAAAAGAACTAAAGAACACTTGTCATTTGCTGTGTATTTTAAATGCAATCATTCTGAATATTAACAAACAAAATAGTACATAATAAGAATAGCCAACAGTCTGCTACACTTGCAACACAAATATCTCTATAGTTCCCTATGGTTCATTTCCCCCAATGCACTTTAAGACTGGCTGCTTTTAGGATAGTTTCCATTGTTCTTGGTTTCCCAACACTTTGGCCCCAGTCCAGTTCAGCTGCATGCAAATATATCAGGCTTTATCATAGAGCACTGCAACTATCACTATGAGTTTCTTTTAGCTGCAATTACCTTCCATCTCTCAGCAACAATCCTCATGATAACTTCACTGGAAATCCACTGGAAAATCAACTCTTTGCATCTAGCTGCTATTCAGATGATTTCCTCTGGTCCCAGTTTTCCATATTCTTTGAGACTATTCAGCTCCTGCTATGAACACATTTTCACCTAGAGTGGCCATACATTAACTAAAGCTACTACCACTTACATCTCTCTGCAAAATGAACTGGAAATGAATCACACACTTAGTTGCTTACTCTATTCATAGTTTTTAATTACTCTCACAATTAATTACTTTCTTCCATATACAGTAATGTTTTTAGGTCTATAACTAATTAATTGGTGCCTTAGGAATGTCTTTCCATAAGTATCTTATCAAGAAATATTTGTAATCAGCAAATATTTCTTGGAATTTATCGATCTCAATTAATTTAAATTATTTAATTAATTTTACTGCTTATCAGTTTGCGATCTAAATATATTTCTCTAATATTTTTTACTTTTTCTAGAGTGCACCAACTTATACTAATGTAAATATTTTTACAAAATATGTAAATGTGGTAGTGGATATATAGGGAATCAAGATGTACATTGGAGAAAAGAACTAAAGAGCACTTGTTATTAAAAAGAATTCACAAAATTGTAATGAAAATGATAATGTTTCAACATTGTTTTTTTATGACTATAATAGATTATGTACATATGGTTTTAATTTTGATTATAATAACATGAAAATATTACATGTTGAAAGAAACAATAATAAAACGAAAATAAAGGAAGCTATGTTAATATGTAAATGTAAGCATGGCTTAATAAATAGACATAAAAATCAATGAATTGACAGCAAACATAAAAATCAATGAATTGTAGGAAGATTAGACTTTGAAAGTGTGTTTGAAGATACCTTTAAAAAAGAGAATTAATGTTAGTTGACAAAGACTATGAAGCTAGTCGAAAATGCTCCTAGGTGGATAAAATTTTTAAACTTGTACTTTATATATTATAACGATCTGGAGAAAGCATTTAACGTAATCTGCACTACAAGGGCGCCATCTAGGCATTTGAACGTAGAAAAATTTATATAGTAGGCAGATACATAAGTTCAAAAAAAAATTTATTTATTTTATATTGGTTGATTCCGGTCATTAGCCCATTGTCACTAGCTCAGTGGAATAGCAGAGATTTATATTTTATAAATTCTTATCTAAGAATATTTTTTTAAAAGAATAAAATAAACCACTGCCAGTAATTATACACACAAACATTTATTAACGCACATATAAATTTTAGCATTATTTTAGAATAACCTTTACTTTGGATTTTAACTTGATTTTAAAATTTAAATTTACATTTTAATTTTTATAATATTATAAGTTTACATTTTAATTTTTATAAGTTTGCACAGATGGATTTATGAAAGTTTGTTTTATAAATGTTGAGTATAGATCGGTTACATAGATTACACGGTCAAAAACATTTCAAAATAAACATAAACGATCAAAATATAAAATCATTGGTGAAATTGCAGAAGGAAATTTTTAAGAAACCCAATAGCATTCATCATAAGATGCCGCAGAGACACCAATAACTTAAAAGACATCCGAATAAATACATTTTAGATACTCACTGTAAGGTATCATTATTTACCGAATGTCTATATATTTTGATCAAATATGAAAACCAAAAACATAATTGACCGATAACGAACCCATGCAAGCGTCTATACACAGCTTAAATTTAATGCATTTTTATTTAGAGTGTGGAGTATGAATAGACTACATAGATTTGCATTTGAAAAGAAAATATTCTATCCTTGTTTAACCTTAGGCCAAAAGTTCGCAGTCAAACCAACTTCGATCCATCTGATATATCGATGTATTCAATGTAATATGACTACGACAGCACAAATAGGTTAAGAGAAGAAATTGCCTTTCATCAGATAGGAATACTACATCTATCTGACGATAAGAGCAATAAAAAAAAAACTCCATAGGAAAAGACTGCGGTCATTTTTGCCAACTTACGATCGCATTCCATAGGCAAAAGGGAAGTGTGCGGCGTGAAAAGCGATTCAGCCCGTAGCGAATCTTGTACTACATCTACTAATTACACCAATATATTCAATCCATTGACTTAATTCAACTACGAAACAAATAACCTAAGATTACCCTCCCCTAATATAACTTTACAAATATATATAGCCATTCACGCCCGACTTAAGTTTAACATTTATATAATTTAATTTATCGCAAAACAAAAATCTTAAATAAAACTTAAAGACAAAAAAAAAAATAAATGGAAATGATTTTATAAAAAAGAAATACATCAAATTAAAATTACTTATTAATAAATAAAGTTGGTCAGATAGGATTCTATTCTATAAATTAAATATTGGGAAAAAGTTTATATTTTAGAGTTCTTAATGTTTTCAAATGTTCATTAATTATATATTTTTTACTGTTTTGAAAAATGTCCATAGTCTGATTTTTTTGTAATGGAAGGTGTTAATTCCCACGAAGTCATAAGGAGATCGGTGTGCAGTTAACTGTTAGTCCTTTATGGTTGATGGTATTCTTCGGACCTTGATGTCCTGTGGTCCACAATATTGGAAAACGATGTTTCATTTTGTTGAACAACTGAAGGAATTGAAAGTGCGTCTTTCAATCCCTTCTCCTCCAACCCTCTCCAACTTAACACATATCTGTCATCTCTCGTAATAACTAACTAATAATTTCCAAACTTTTCCTTTTATATTAATTTTAAGGATTCAGTTGACATTACGTCATTGATGTGATGGTTCTTTCGCTGAGGTCTGATTCCATTGTTTTTCTCTCCTATCTGACCTTTGCTTATACATTTTAAATGCCCAAGGGCTAGTTTATATTTAACTAATTAAAACAATCATTTCCATTTTTCAATAACACCAATTAATTTGTTTTCCAAACTTAAAGATATATTTTTATCTCTAAATCTTTTTAAGTTTTTGCTTTTTAAAATACCTTTTCTATTTTTAATAAAGTTTTATTTTAATAATTTTTTTTTTTATCTGTGCGATTATATATATATATATTTGAGTTTAGATGATATTTAATTTCAATTTTTAATTCTTAAACAAAAGAAGTTTTTATTTGCGAACTTTTCTTTTTTCGTGTTTAATAAAAAAAAATAATGTAACAACGTCTGTGCCTGTTACATATCAGTAAACTTGCTTAAAAAAAAAATTTTACTTAGGGTTAGTAATTTTGGTACACGATTAACGAAAACATTTACAAAAACATTTGGTTAGTAATTTTTACAAAGATTATATACAAAAAAAAAATGTTGACTATCATTTTCTAAGGGACCATTTACGTCTATGCCTCCTCACCCCAAGCGTTCTATTTTTTTATACATTTTATTTTTACACACGGCATGACAAGGAAATTTTATAAATTATTTATTTAAGAAGGTTGCACTGAGGTAAATATGTTTTAAGGAATAATGGGTTTAAACGTGTATATTTGCAGCACAATTATAAATACCACCAACTTATTTATGACTGATTGAAATGCATACATAGGGTTACACTGAAGTAATTCCTAAAAGTATTCATTGTAAGATACCACATTTCGATCATAAACTTACGTGGCTGTGCGCCTATACACGTTAAAGCATAATATATATTAACAAAAAAAAACATATTAATTGCAACCTTTTGACTTTCTTTTTAACAAAATACAATTTAAAATTATTAATACTTTCTCGTGTTTAATATATGTGCAATTTCTTTCTGGCAGTGCTTTTATAAGATTTAACGTATACGGCTTTATGTAAATAGATAAGAATATTTCATTTTGAAAAAATTTGCTCAGGGTACTGGTGGTTTATTAATATTTAATTATAAGATTACATATATAACTTCGAAAGAATACAGCTATCAAATAATAATATCATTATATATATTCATATATATTACAGCTTCTTATTTTCGAACATTGACAATTTTCCTCCCAATTTTATTAAACCATTGATCATATTGATATATATGCATTTATTATACATATCTTTTTCTACCTTATAATTACCCTATCAACTAACAAACAATTATTGTCTTATACTTACATATATATACATACCTATACATTCTTATATATTATAGCTTCCAATTACCTAATAGTGACAATTTCTCTCCCAATTTTATTGAACCATTATATATTTAAGAAAATATGGATAACTGAATGGTTTGATAAAAGTGGGAGGGAAATGGTCACTTTAGATAATTGGAAGCGATAATATATTAGAGTGTATAGGTATGAATATATGTATATGTGTTGATAGTATAAGGCAGGAATTGTTTGTTGGTTAATAGATAGTAGTTATAAGGGTGGAAAAAGATGAATAAGAGAATATACAATGGATGTATATATATATTAATATGGTCAATCGTTTGATAAAATTGGGAGGGAAATTGTCAATGTTAGAAAATAACAAGTTGTCATATATATGAATGTATATGTATTTGTAGTATAAGAGAGGAGTTGTTTATTTGATGATAGGTATAAGAAAGAAAAAGATGAATAAGAAAATGTATAATGGATGTATACATATGTATAAATTTATAAAATAATAATATTTTTTATTTTTTTATGGGCTTATTTTTAATGATGACCACTAAAGACTATATAAAGCTGTAGAACATTTATTGTCATATGATTAATTTTTAAAAATAGTATCTTGAGAAGGTTTATTTGTGAATAAAAATTGATTTGATGATATCAAATTAAATTGCATACAAATCAGTTGTCTGTTACTTCAAGTTATGTATAATTCGTTTGATTATGTCATATAAATATATATTTACATATGGATATTTTTAAATACAAGTATAGTTTATATACCTGGAATCTAGATATAATATAGGGGATTTTTACAGACTTTCAAGCTTCAGCCATCCATTCTATCTCATACAACCAATACACATGATCACACACATATGATCTCCAATATACTATTTCATGTTGAACCAGCACTCATCAGTTGGTCCAGATCATCATCTCCCACAGACATATATATAATCAATGCTCATTTTATATTAAAATAGCAAATCTTCACACTTTAATGGAATGGCTTCAATCTATTCACGCTCCAACTCTTCGGCCATCCATACCATTGAAAATCTGGAGATGGAATGTCTAAATCATTTTTAATGCCAATATTATTGTCATGCCCATGTTGACTTTAAGTCATTCTGATTCTTCATGCATAGAATCTTGTCCATTTAAATACATCTAGTCTCCAGATATATAAAATATACTTGTATTTAAAAATGTTGCAAATTCAGCCCCTCTTCTGTGTATTTAAATGGACAAGGTCCTATACATAAGGGGTCAAAATGATTTAAAATCAACATGGTCATGACAATAATATTGGCATTTACAAGGGATTTGGACATTCCATCATCATATTTTTAATGATATGGATGGCTGAAGAGTTAGAGGCTGGAGTAGATTGAAGCCATTCCATTAAAATGTGAAGATTTGTTATCTTAATATAAACCAAGCACTGATTATGTGTGGGAGATGATGATCTGGACCAATGGATGAGTGTTTATGCAGCATAAAATATGTATACTGGGGATCATTTATCTTTTTCACATGTGTGCAATCATGTGTACCAGTTGTATGAGAGAGTGGCTGGCTGAAGGGAGCTTGAAAGTCTGTGTTCAAATCCCCTATATTATACATGGGTATTAAATATATGTAATTATATGAAAATATAAGCATAGACTCATGGAGTAGTGCATTTACCTGTCATTTAAATCTGTGCTGAATAGAACTTTTTTTTTCATGTGACTCAAGTAATCAACCCTTAACTACACAGATAACCATCTCTAATATTGATAAGTAAATGAGTCTAGCTATTCTTAGCTAAAGTAAACAAGAATAAAAAATGAGTCAATTCTTCACTAATCAACAATTGACAAGACTAATAGATAATATCTTTTCCTTAATTGTTCATCTAAGAATAGCTATTAGAGAGGTCTTTGCTCTGCATTGTACTATTTAAAGACTGTGTAATCTTACCAACCATACATATGTATTTTATATTTACATGTAAAAACATCAATTGATTATAATCTTGCACATACCTCAAATATATGTTTTAAAATGTAAAATTATAAAATAACACTGATAAAAAATGAAAATTGTTATAAAATCTTGTCTGGTAATATATATATATAATATAAATGAGAATGCTTGTGTGAGTGAATTATTTTATTATGATGTAAATAATTTTAAAAATCATATATTTATAATATAATGGGTTATTTATTATGCATTTATCAAAATTCTAGGATATTAAACATTGAAATAGCCCTGAAATAAATTGCTATTTAATCGAAACTTTAGGTAAGATGGACATCAATTACAAAAAAAAAAAAAGCATTGATGTTGACATAAATAAAACAATATATCATTTCACAAATACCAATAATATACCATTTTTATATCTAAAGATTTTTATGTTGTTGGTTTTTAATTAATTATTATTACTTTTTATATTTTTTAGATTTGTCCAAACATTTAGTTATGGAATATAATGATATTGAAGAATTAATGAATCGAGGAAATACAAACAGGTTAATATATTTATCTCAATCAGTCCTGGTTTTGGTATTTGTTTTTTATAAATTAAATGACTGATCATATTATTTATTGAATTAAAAATTAATATTTGTTTTGCAGTGTTATATTTAAAAGCCTATTATTTTTATTTTTTTTCAGAACCACAGCATCAACAAATATGAATGATGTTAGCAGTCGTTCTCATGCTATTTTCACTATTACATTTTCTCAGGTAAAATAATTTTATTTACATTTTAAAATCATCAAAAAGAAATATGCATAAATATTAAACATCTTATAAAACTTTATGCATAAGTATTCTGCATACTATAACAATTTCATTTTACTTTAGATTTAAATTTCATTTATTCATTAATTTCTGTGCAATTTTAGCACAGTATTATAATGCTGACTTGAAGCTAAAGACTCCAGGTTTCATTCCTTTGCTGATTAACATAAATTAAAAGTTCATACTAACTGAATGAAACTGTTAAGTGATCAGTAGTGTTTTAATGTCATATGACCTCTTGAACAATTAATCACAAGATTATTTAAATGATTAATATTTACAATGTAATTCTTTTTTAATTCCTATTATAGTTAACTATTGAAAAATTAAAAGTTAATAGGTACACAAGTCACCTAGTTTCATTCTTTACCAAGTTTCTAAATAGTATTGTTATATCATTAAAATTCTAATTTAAATATATATAATAACATTATAATTCAATGTCCGTATTTCTTCAAATCAATATATTATAATCTTATACTTGAATATTTATAAATACAATAATTAGATATATGTAAAGTATAACTTTAAAAATTTTTATCCACTTAGGAGCACTTTCGACTATCCTCATAATCTTTGTCAACTAACACTTTGAAAGGCTAATTTTCCCACAATTCCGTGAGCTTAACATTTGCTGAGCTATGTTAATATACAAATACAAACAAGTCTTAATTAACAGACAGGCAGAAAACATTAAGATCAGGAATTGTGGGAATATTAGCTTTTCAAAGTATTAGTTGACAAAGATTACGAGGATAGTCGAAAGCGCTGGGATGAAATGTTTTAAAGTTATAATTTACATATTATAATAAAATAAAATTTTGTTTTTTTATTATGTCTATAAATTAACATCAGTTAAATATGCACTGATAAATCTTAATGAAATTTATTTTTGTGATGGGCTACTGATAATTTGTTGGGAAATATTTGTTGTTTTGTGCATTACAAGAAAATATTTTATAGCTGAAAACCTTGCGACGATGATTTAAAAGGTTTTTTATATGAGTATTAATTCATTGTTTCCAAGAAAATATTTCAAAACTATTACAGAGTCATGAAAACTATGCATTCAATAACATATAATCTGTCAAAGAATTTAAAATAAATTTTCTAGATGCAAAATTGAATTAAGTGAAATACATATTGATGAATATTTAACGCCCTGAAAGAAATGTCATTAGCCAAGTAATTTTAACATGTTAAAATTTTATATATTAGTTTGTAAAATTCTCTAAAATAAGGCTATAAATTTTTTCTCTTATTATATACATCATTGATCTGAAACCTCTGCTTCCATAGCTTTTTCAGAATTGTGAAGTTTTCATATTTTAAGAATAGATTTATTATCTCATTATTATAAATGTAAATCCAATTAAAATAGAAAAAAAAAAAAATAGACAGGCTTATTAATTTATAGATACTTAAATTAACTTTTTTTTAAAATTATGTTGTGATTAACTTTTTTAAAAAATTATGTTTGTAAATATGTATATAAATTAATTTAGATCATCTTTTGAAATATTATTTGGATAATAGAAATTGGTGAGTTAAATATTCATATTAACAGTATTCTATGTGTATTATTTTTATGCTCATAATTAAACATAATAAAGAGTTAGTAAAGTCACTTATATCAAATTTTGTATTGTTAGTATACAAAGTATTTTACAAAATATTTTGAGACTATAGTAAAATATCAGTCATCCAAATTATCAATTATTTGAATCATTACTGCCCTTTTTCTATCTATAAAAATTATTATATGTACTCTTAACCCATTAGTTTTTATATAGAAATATTTCTCGTATAATTCAATGTATTCATCAATTTTTTCATATATATAAAAAAAATGGAATTAGAGTTGAAACTATGAAAAATAGTTGGATTAAGTCTAAACAAATTTTGATGAGTATATATTAATTATAAAAATAAAAAATATTATTGTAATATCATGCTGCCGTCACTCTATTTGGAGAGATCTCATACTTTTACAGATGATGTGCTCACAGTTTACTTTTACCTTAAAATCAATATAATATATATTAAACTTGTCTAATTTCAGCCTCAAATTGAATACACAATTTTTTTTATTAAGCAATAAGTTCAAATTATCTAAAGTCTTTTTTAATTCCAAATCAAAATGACATTGAAAAGAAATTTGAATTAAGACTAAAAAATATCATTAGAATAATAATATTTTAAATTTTATTCTAAAGATTATTCCCCACTGTTTTCATCAACTTTTAATAATTATTTAGACTAAAATTATCAGTGAATTCAATATACAAATCATATAAACTATTATAGTATATTCAAATAAGGATTTGTTTTAATATTTATCATTTGATCACAATAACCTATTGTTAGTTATTTCAATCCACTTTTGAGCAGAGAACTTAACATACAATACCTGTATATATTTTAGCAGCATACATCTTTTTTCACTAACTTTGTGTCTATATCACTAGCTGTAAGCTTTAGTATGTAATAGATGCCTGGTTATAATATTTAATAAATCCTTATCTGTGCTGTCCTATTTAATATCTTCAGACTAGTGTCAAATTTATCATTTTCATCAGTAAGGAATTTTGGATTTTGGAACAGTGCACTTAAGAGTTTTAAGATCAAATGCATCTTCATTCTGAAAGCCATAATTTATCTTTTTGTTATGCTATCAAGCTGAAAAACATAAATGTTATCAATCTTAGTCAATTTGCTTGTAAATTCATATAGATAAACTTGAAACTAGTCTGAGGATATTGAATTGGACAGTACAGGATAGGGATTTATTGAGAACTATTATCTGATGATAGCTATTCTCTATGATCATTGCCAATTATAACATCATTTGTGGATATTTTTAAGAGGGTTTTTTTTTTTCCTTTTAATTTTTTTATAAATTTTTATAAATGCTTTAAAAACAGTTTTATCCAGCAATTATTTTACTTTTTTAGCAAATCATTCAAATTTCACATTATTTTTTAAAAGTATTGACAGTGTACTTGGCAGAATACTATAATCTTTTGTTATATCAACTTTTTTTATTATTTTCTCACTACATAAATGTAATAATTAAAAGATTTTACACCTAAAAGTTAACATGATAACATTTTTTATTTTAGAATAAAATAAATATAATAAATTCAATTGTAAATTAACATAATTATAAATAAACAAAAAGTGTTTAATACAATTACTATAATTATATAAATAAATGAAATAAAATAATTAATTAAAAAAAATTAGAATTCTTTTGATAAATTCTAAATATAATTCAAAGAGAATGAAATTAGAATAATGTACACAATTTGATGAAAGTGATTTTAAGAAAACAAATTTAATCAAATTAGGGATTTTTTAACTTTTGAATCATAAAGTATTTTTAATAGTGTGAACAAAAAATTGAATTTACAATCATAAGTATCTAGAATATTTTAAAATATGAATTAAACGGGGTGGGGTGGATTATCCATCTTCAGATAAAATAAATTACATTGCTGCTTTGTTTCTGCTAAATGTTTTAATTATTATTTCCAAATATTTTTAAATTATTTTTTTTATATAATATTTTATATTTTAAAATATACAATTAATGACCTTGTATGCTATAATTTAATTGTAGAACTTGACTACATTTTTCTTTGTGTAAATTGGTTTTTTAAACTATGTGATTGATTGACTCAACTTTGATGCTAGTTTGTTAGTTTATAAGTAAAATCGCTTTATATTTGCAATGTTCTATTCATTGTTAGAGGAGCAGAACTCAATTCAAGAGTTTAATGTTTCTGTATTGAATCTCACTTTAATAAAAAGAAGAAAAAAATGTCAATTTAGTTAGATAAACTGAACTATTGTAATCACATTGCCATTCTGGTATTCAAATGGCACAACTAACTATGTGATTTTATATATAATATAAATTTCTTAATTGTGCATTAATCTAAATTCTTTTTGTAACTTAGAAAAAATTTCAGAAATGCCTTATTAATTAAATCATTTGCTTCTTGAAGAGGGTACTCCACACCAAAAATATAACTAAGGATTTAATTACTATGCATTTTTGAATGTTTTTCTCTACACAATAAATATTTATATTAATTATATATACCTTATATATTATGTAATCATAATGGGAATGTAGTAGTTTACATCAACTTAAAAAGGGTTTTTTTTTTTTTGTATTTCAATAATTATCAGTATGGAATAAGGTTATCAAGTTAATAGAAACTTTTATAATTGGAATTTAAATTATAGATCATTTTAAATAGGTATTGAAATTAAAATTATACATCATTTTAAATAGGTTAGAAATAGAATTTTGTTTAAAGGTATCAAAAAAACTTATCTGCTGCTGCAAGCTGGACCTCATCATCAGAGTCAAAGGTCTTTATTTTATTGGAGAATTAAATAAAACAACAACAAAAAAAGAAATTAAAACAAAAGTTGTTGATTTTGATATTGAAACCATGAAAAGCTGATACAGATTGATGAGATGTGATGCACTATGGCTTCTCCAGAGGGGGAGGAGGATTAAAATGCTCCATCTTTTGACATCAATATAAGTTATTTTAAACTTGTTGAATAAGAGATTCTGATATCAAAAATTAAATGTATTAATGTCATGGGTAAAAAATTTACTCCAAAAGTTTGAAAGCAAATTCCAATATTGCATAGCATAATATTTTTTTATTTTTTATTATGCTTTCAAAGATTTTTTCAAATAATATATATATATATAAATTATGGTAAATAGCTCCATAGTATAATGGTAGCACATCCCTACCATGCATAGGACCTACAATCAGGCTTAGGGCTTTTTATTCAGACAGCTTACACATAACCAACTCTGCTAATTTCATTCAATAATGGTTACCAAATGAATATATAGTTATTTTTAACTAAAGAATAAAATGTAGATGCCAAATGGCACCTTATCCAGCAATTATCAAACTTGATAAATAATGTCTTCTCTTTCATTGTTGTCTTTGAGAAACTTTGCAGGTTGCCTTGTCTTTTACAATGGTTATATATTTATCAAACAATTTTATTTAACGTTTTTGTTGCTGTTATTCAGAATGATAAAATTTGAGAGAATATAAAACTAAGTTCATCTTAAAATATAGTTTAAAAAAAAAAAAACAAAGAAAAAAAAGATGAAATTGAAGAATGACAATTTTTGAACAGAAAAAATGTATTTTATACCAAATGCATTTCTGAATTGTTAGTGTTATAAATTATTTCAAAATTATATCTTTTTTTTTTATGAATCTCTGTTGGTGTGTGTTTGCAAATACTTGGGTCTCTCTCTCTCTCTCTATATATATATATATATGTATTGTAATGGGCTTACCCCTTATTTAATGTATAAAATGTATTCTTTCTTTTTAATCTAACTAGTGATGGACATATAGTCACTATCAAACCTATGTGTAACCAAATTCTTGGTTCACACCATTATGGTGGTATGAATTTGATATTCATGTTATTAATCATTAAATTTTTAGTGGGAGAGACAGTACAAATAATGGATCTGTCCTGAATTGTATTAACTAAAATTATCGGAACAAATAGTATATTATGATAAGCACCCCAGATAACTGCGATGAACTCTTCACTATATTTCCCCATTAAAGTATCTCCCTTAAGATATATATATATTTAATTGTCCCCAGTATATTTATGAGTGTTGATTTATCAACCTCAAATACAAATCTTCTTGATGCATTAAGAATTACACCGGTAATACTCATACATTGATTCCCTCATATGTTCATTTGAGATATTCGCCCAATCCCTTTTAACACAGTAACTCTGGGGTTGGTGATGATGGCATCATTAGAGCACATGGATTGTTTGTGAATAAGAAGGTATGATAATTTCATTTGAGCAGTCTCTATAATACATATAAAATCTCTTACCCATACATTTCTGTAAAATAGGCTAATAAGATCTAATTTTAAATTTGTTAGACCCTGTTATTTCAGCAACCTTAAAAAAAATATTTAATTTATAAACTCTCTATATTACTGGTTGTATAAATTTGGTCAAAATCCACACACATATGCATAATACAAAGTAAGTAAATGATTATAACTATAAAATAATTACATATATGTTATAAGAAGACATATATCAAAAATCTTTTATTTATGATTCCCTAATATGTGCTTGAACAATTTAAATATAATGATTAACATAATATTTATGTTTAAATTATTTCTTTATTGCATTTAAGACATATTTGATAGATATAAAATATTTAAATATATACATAACAGAATAATATCTTTGTTCCCAGGAATGTATACGATTACTACATGTCGGTAAGATTACATTTATAAGACTGGCCATATGCATTATTCTGATCAGTTTATTCTTTGTTTCTTTTCTGGGTGCCCAATCTTCAGTTGAGGGTCACATTTCAGATTTCCTATAGTGGTCAGCAGAAGTAGGTAGGTGGCAGGGTTTCTGATGATTTACATTTACGGTGCTAGGTAGAAGTCCAACACACTTTAGCTTTACCCACTCTATTCATATCACTTATTATTTTTTTAGTCTCTGCTTTTACTCATTTGTTTTTTTTTTGCAGCTTAATAATAATCCTCTTCTTTTCTCTGTCTTTCCTTTTATTTCCCCTCTGTCTACCCAGATGCCATGAATTTTCTTCTCAAATCTTTTTTCTTTTTCTTCCGTTTCTTTAAATCAATTACATGAAAAAAAAATCAAATATTTTTGCACACAATTGATTATCAATCTGATAATATTTTAATTGATATTTTTACTATTATCAGATTGGTTTAAAATAAAATTATTTCTGATGTTTTTCTGCTTTGATGAAAACTATTTTTATACATTTACATCCACTTTCTTTTGTCTGATTACAAAATTTGAATGGAAAAAAAATAATCTTTTATTGTAAATGTAGATTTCCAAGAATTTGGAGATATAACAGGGGAAAGAAAAATAAACAAAACAATATATATATAGAAAGCATCTTTATCTCCCAATTCCAGATTTATTACAGTGATAATATTTGAAAACCAGACACTCTTTCACAAACCTGGAGCTTAATTGTAAATATAGGGCATTTGAACTCAGATTTTCAAGCACCCTTCAACTATCCACACTATCTCATACAACTGATACACATGGCCACACAATGTGAAAAGATAAATAATCAACATATACGTGGTTGTGTGATGAGTGCTGGTTTAGCACAAAATACGTATATTGCTGATTATTTATTTTTTCTACATGTGTGTGGTCATGGGTATCAGTTGTATGAGATAGTGTGGATAGTTGAAGGGTGCTTGAAAGTCTGAGTTCAAATCTCCTATAATGATAATAATAAAAATGTTCATTCAGTACATTTCCAAATTAGATTTTATATATTAACACAAATTATTATTATTTTTTTTAACTTTAATGTCTTTTCATAATATTTATAATTTAAGAAGAAAATATCTATATTTCCATATATATGTTGGTTATATGTGTGGGATTTAAGTAAATTTTTCATGATAAGTAGCCAGCCCTTGTAACAGGTTCGAACCTGGTTCCTGTTACAATATACCCTCCACTCATTAGGAAGCCTTCAAAATAGGGTTACCTTATTTTGATGGCTCTGAGATGTTAGTTTATTTGCTACCTTTCGCTCGATCCCTACAAAATTCGACAATTAAAACCCATCAAATTTCAAAATGTTCAACTTTCCATCTAATTATATATCTGACCCCTATAATAATCCTTTTTTTTAAGGTTCAATTCTACTCTTATTATATGCTCTAAATATTTGACATGACTAATCGAGACAAAGACTACATACACACAAATAATTACACTTAATTTACACAATCGGTAACATATATAGACACATACAAACAAAAAATTTATTTTAATAATTGGTTATTGTCAATTTCTGTAATGGTTTTCAGGTATTTCTGTGGCCTGACCATCTCTATTTTTCTTTCGCCAGTCTACTGGTTTGTTGTAACTTGGGTGCTTATGTCAATCGCATTAAGTAATTCTGCCACTTCCTCAATTGATTTCGTCCCATTTCCCAGTATTATCTATTCAATTCTGAAAAGGCAGATTTCATCTTACCATCCTTACAATCTGTTTCTCCATTGTATTTCATGTGTCAGGAGTCTGCAAACTCACCACTGGATGCCAGAAAAATTGAGAATAATTCTCATTTCTGTCCACTCTATATTTTTCCTGCCTTGTATAATATCTTAACCTCTCTTGATGCTCTTCCAACCAAAAGGTGTCCCTCACTGCTTCTTGGTATTCTCTGAAAGGTTTCAGTTTGGTAGAACAATGAATATTTTCTACTAGGTTGCTACGGGCAATCACTATTTTGCTCTCTTCTGACATCAGGTTAATAGGGAATTTTTTTTTGCAGGCTTTTTAGATGTTTGACAGAAGTCCCTTTTATCTGTCCAGCTAATGTCCTAATCTTTAAAAACTGATTTACACTATTTTGAGAGAAAAGCCTCCGCCTATGGATTTTTGGTATCCTGCCATATTATTCCTCATGGTTAGGCTCTCATTTTCTTTTTCCGAAGTAACCTTTTTCACCTCAGTCTGTTCTTTTACTTTTCTAGTGTTACCATTTATTTCTACTTTATTGTTTTCCCATCTTTTTTTGTGTTCTTTTTCCAATGCCATAATTCTTAGATCACTTTTATTGTTTTTAAATCAATTATTTTATATAGCGCAAAGTTTTATAAACTGTAATAACTAAACAGCATTAAGCTGTTGCACATGCGCTTTGCAGATTTTAACTATAAATAACTGAATACAAATACTTCAAACACATGATAAAGTCTTTAACTTTTGAAGTGTTTGTATTCAGTCATTTATAGTTAAAATCTGCAAAGCGCATGTGAAACAGCTTAATGCTGTTTAGCTATTACACTTTATTGTTTTTCTAATATTATATCAATATTTTTTTGTATTTCCCCAAACTTTAATTCTATTTTTTTCTCAAGTTCCTGAAATTTTTTTATCATCAACTTCATTATCCCTACTTCCTTTTCCTTGTCTTTAATATCTTGATCCATTTTCTTTTTGTTTTGCAATCTTGTTTTCATGTGTTTTTTTTTATTCTACAACTACTTACTAATTCCATTTTTCCTTTTTATTATTTCTACTTATAATGTATTTTTATCTTTTTATTAACAAACATGCTGAACTCATTACCCAGTCCCAAAATATTATATTGTCTGCTGTTTCTGCCCTGCTTATTTATTTATTGCTTTATTTTATTAGTTTCTGACTCTTTCATCCCTCCTACTCAGTTGCGCTCCTTTCTTTGAAGTGCCATTATTGGGAGTCCATTGTAATGGGTATACCCCAATTTATTCTTTTCCTTTAATCTAATTAGTGATGGACATATAGTCACCATCAAACCTGTGTGTAACTAAATTCTTGGTTCATACCATTTAGTGATATGGATTTAATATTCATATTATTAATCACTAAAATTTTCAGTGGGAAAGACAATACAAATAATGGATCTGCCCCAAATTGTATTAACTAAAATTATCAGAACAAATAGTACTATGATAAGCACCCCAAATAGCTACAACAAACTCTTCGCTATGTTTACCAATAAAATATCTCCCTTAAGATATATATATTTAATTGGCCCTGGTCTATTTATGAGCATTGATTTATTGACCTCAAGCACCAATCTACTGGATACTATAAGAATTACACCAGTAACACTTATACATTGTTTCCTCATATATTCATTTGAGATATTCGCCCAACCCCTTTGATTCAGTATCTCAGGGGGTGGTGATGATGGCACCATTGGAGTACATGGATTGTTTATGAATAAGAAGTTATGATAATTTCATTTGAACAGTCTCTATAATACATATAAAATCTCTTATCTGTACATTTCTGTAAAATAGGCTAATAAGATCTAATTCTAAATTTGTTAGACCCCAGTATTCCATCAACCTAAAAGTATTATTTAATTTATAAACCTTCTATATTACTGGTTGTATAAATTTGGCTGAAATTTACACACATATGTGTAATACAAGTAAATAAATGATTATAACTATAAAAATAATTATGTATAAATTTTGAGAAGATGTACATCAAAAATCTTTTATTCATTGATTCCCTAATATTTAATAGTGGTACAATATGTTCAAACAATTTAAATATAATGATTAGCATATTAATTATGTTTAAATTCTTTCTTTATTACATTTAAGATATATTTGATAGATATAAAATATTTAAATATATATACTGTATATACCAGAATAGTTTCTTTGTTCCTGGGAACATATAAGATTACTACATGTCGATAAGCTTACATTTAGAAGACTGGCCATATGCATTATTCTGATCAATTCATTTTTTGTTTTTTTTTCTGGGTATTCAATCTTCAGTTCAGGGTCACATTTAAGATTTCCTATAGTATCAGCAGAAGTCTTTAAAGCAATAGTTTACAGCAATAGGCAGGCCACAGGATTTCTGATGATTAACATTTATGGGGTACTAGGTAAGAGTCCAACATGCTTTAGCTTTACCCCACTCTTTTCATATCACTTTTTTTTTTTAGTCTCTGGTTTTACTCATTTGTCCTTTTTACAGCTTAATAATAATCCTCTTTTTCTCTGTCCTTCCTTTTATCCTCTCCATCTACTTGGATGCTATGAATTTTCTTCTAGAATCTTCTTTCTTTTTCTTCCATTTTTTAAAATCAATTAGAGAAAACAAAATATAAATATTTCAGCACACAATCAATTTTCAATCTGATAATATTTTAATTGACATATTTACTATTTATCAGATTAGTTTAAAATAAAATTACTTCTGATGTTTATCTGCTTTGATCAAAAACTATTTTTGTACATTTACATCCACTTTCTTTTGTCCGATTACAAAATTTGAACAGAAGTGGAAAAAATAACCATTTACTGTAAATGTAGATTTTCCATGAATTTGGAGATATAACAGTAGAAAGATGAATAAACAAATCAATACATATATATAGAAAGCATCTCTGTCTCCAAATTCCAGATTTATTACAATGATAATAATAAAAAAAAAATGTTTATTTCAGTAATTTCCAAATTAGATTTTATATATTATTAACACAAATTATTATATATATATTTTAACTTTAATGCCTTCTCATAATATTTATAATTTTGGTTATATGTCTACCATGCATTTACATATGCGCAGGATTTAAGTAAAGGTTTTGTGATAAGTAGTCGGCCCATGTAATAGGGTTCGAACCTGGTTCCTGTTACAATATATATATATATAATAAATTTGAAGTGCCACATAGCTATATTGTTTCAGCTACACTTTCTCTTTAAACAAAGAATAGACTGAATTTTTGTAGCCCATTGAAAAGGAAATCCCTTCAATGTATACTGCAATGATATTATATATATATATTATATTTAATGCTTTCAGGGTTGTATGATATAGATAAATTATTATGTTTTGGGCAAACCATATGCTCTTTTCCATTACTTACCGATATTTCGATGAACTAGCATCCGCCATTGTCATGGTTAACTTTTGGAAGAAAAATCGTTAGATCTCAAACAGTAATGTGACTGAGTGCGAGATGAGAAATGAGATTCAACTTGAAGTAGTTCAGCATTTAAAATATGAGGCTTATCAATTAATAGGTGAAAAAACTGAGGGAAATAAACATTTTGATAAGCCTCATATTTTAAATGCTGAACTACTTCAAGTTGAATCTCATTTTAAAATTAATAGGTGAAAAAACTGAGGGAAATAAACATTTTGATAAGCCTCATATTTTAAATGCTGAACTACTTCAAGTTGAATCTCATTTTTCATGTCGCACTCAGTCACATTACTGTTTGAGATCTAACAATTTTTCTTTCAAAAGTTAACCTTGACAATGGCGGATGCTAGTTCATCGAAATATCGGTAAGTAATGGAAAATAGTACACGGTTTGCCCAAAACATAATAATTTATATATACTAAAATTCAAACTAATTTAAATAAAGAATATGAAACTAAGTAAGCCAAAATCGTATACAAATAAACAAATGTTACTCCCCAAATTTAAATATAAAAAATAGAAACACTGTATAACACTAACTGTAATCTATATTAAATATTTGATGTGTGGCTGAAACAATATAGCTATGGAGCATTTCAAATATTTTATATAGATATCAGCTAGCATTATGCATTGTTTCTGTATATGTATATTATTATCTATTTATATATGTTTTAGGCTAAATTTAATAGAGACATGCCAAGTGAGATTGTTAGCAAAGTTAATTTGGTTGACTTAGCAGGAAGGTATAAATATATATTTTTATGTAATTTATTGTTTAATATTATAATTTATTAACACTGTACTTTTTAAATTTGTTTATTACTGGTCAAATATATTATGACCAATATGTGTACATTATATACATCATTGTTTTGATTATTTAATATAATCTTGATCAAAGCAAGTATTTTAGAAATATATTTGAAACTAAAAATAAAAACAAAAGTAAACAAATTAAAATACACTAAAAGAATATATTATATAAACATACAAATGTACAAAAACATAGCATAATTGTAATACTACAATTTATTAGTGAAGTATTGCACATTTATTATTATAAGTTATAATAGTAATTTTTATATTTGTTAATTATGTGTTTAGACAATATTCGTGTTTTTTTGTATATATATATATGGTTATACAAGCTTGCATTCACTTAGATATATTTTATGCTTATGAAACTATTTTATATATTTTATGTAGAATTTACTAAAACATATTTTTATTGTATGTATATTTATATATTAATACATTGATTAGAGAAAAAATATATAGAACTTCTCCATAGGAAGAATTTTTCATAGCAAGAAAAAAATATCATATTCTAAATCTTTAAAAAAAAAAGTCTGATCCATAGATAGATGAGAATTTTCTCCAGAAATAGCCAATCAACATTTTGATGAATATTATTTATCTTCCTGATTTTTTTTATATGTTTTTGAGAAGTGTTATAAAGACAGTGAAGCAAAAAATCTGTATCACAGATTTACCACTTCAATAGTAAAGATAAGAAACCATCAATCTTTTATCAGCTATAAGGACTACATATTTACATAGAATATTATGAATTATTTACTAAGAACTTTAAATTTAAGCTAATCAAAAGAGTATAAATACAAGTTGGTATTTTATATTGCATTTGTATTACTAAAAGACATTTTATTCTAATAGCATTTTGCTGTGATTAAAACTTTGAAACACTATCACATAAACCCAACTTATTGTCAAATTGTGAAAAATATATATTAAAACACCACAGCAATGAAGAGATCACAGTCAGATTGTATGATGGCAGTATGAAGAGTAACATTAATAAGATGACTCAATCTTTCCAAAATTCATAGAAATATTTTGCATAGTTATGCAAATTTATTTAAAATTTGCATATGATGTGATTATTTTTATAAATAATGTTTTAGAATTGCAAAAAATGTTACTCAAGCTAAAAAAAGGTGCAGTAAAAAATTTAATACAAAAATTTTAAATAATGTTCAATATTTTTTTACAAAAAGCAAATATATATTAGAAATCAAATTAGAAATATAAATAGAGACAATGGATGAAATCAGTCATAAAATTAAATCTGCATGTAGTGGTGTTTGTAGAAATAACTTAATATTTATTAAAAGAAGTACTCATATGTGATATTTATGAATTTGAAAGTTGGATATTTACTAGGAGAACAATAGGATAACAGATCACACAAACTAACAACAATATTATATGGCATTATCACATGCTTAATTCTGTGTTTCCAATAGCAGTTATCTCCATTCTATTGCATCTTCTATAAGTTTGAATACTTACCTAGTGATTACCAGATAGTATAATGTTATAATATCCTCATTGCCAGATCATTTTTTTGCTTTTTCCAATATTAGTGAGGACTAGATCATAGCCAAAAGTTAGAAAACATAAAAATGAGAAACTGATTTTGATGTCAGATCTTCATAATTATACAAATGAAAAATCTTAAAAGTTTTTTTTTTAATTTCAGACTATTATTTTAAATTATATGAATGAGCAAAAAGTATCTGCAAATGCATTAATGCATTTTTTTATTCCAGTTTTAAATCTTGGCCCCATTGATGAAGGCAAACCCAGAAACTTGTCTAGCTATGGGTGTATTGTAGTAGCTTTCTACTATCTGGTGTTTATTGATTACTCAAGCTCACAATAAATGGCTCTAGATTAGAGTGAAGAAAAGTTTCTGGACAAATTTATGATACAATCACAAAGAAGAATGATAAACAAAACAGCTATCAATGATAATGGGAAAATTTAAAGGATTCTTAAGCTCCATATGGCTTTCCAGGATATTTTAAAAGACCTTTAAAGAGACCACATGTTAAATGGATTGAATGAGATAAATTTGCTGCAGTGATGCGAAGAAGTGGAGATATGGAATAGAAGTATTGATATATGGGCATGTAAATTTAAAATGGAAAAAAAAAATTAAAATTATTATTATATTTCTGCATAAGAATAAACTTTTAAACTCTGAAAACTCTGTCATTGAAACATAATAATCTGTATGCAATGATATAACTACTTTTTGCATAGAGAAAATGTAAAGAATATTAAATATAATCTTTATTCCTCTTTCTTTTTTTTTTTTTTTTAGTATAATGTCTGCTTTTGAAAAGAATACTCTACATTAAAACTGTATTAAGATTATATTTAATATTCTTTATATTTTTCTGTGTAAAAAATGTTGATATAATAAAATACAAATAATCAAAACTTTGTAACTATTAATTATATCTATATTGATTTTAGTAAAACCTATGGAAGAAAAATATTTTTCATATTGTGGATAAATTAATAAAACAGGATGTGTCTTTTTATAAGCTGCACATTACAGTATCTAAGTTAAGTAACTAGATAGTGAAAATACTGAAGATCTCTCTTTCTCAGACTTTGTTTACTTATCAGATTCATCAATTTCAGAACTCTTGTTATAGTGATGATAGAAAACAAAATAATTTTGAAATAGAAGTAAATCATATAAAATATCTTTTAACAATGTTATAAATACAATTTCCACAAACTTCAAACACTTTTTAGCAAACTCTTTATTTGTACATGCACCTACATTTCAACTGACTTGCAGTGTATGTACAAATAAAGAGTTTGCTAAAAAGTGTTTGAAGTTTGTGGAAATTGTATTTATATGATATTACGGAAAACATAATGAAAAAGTGTGATTTTGGTAATATTTTAACAATGTTTGTACAAATTTAGTGTCATTGTATTTTCAAATAGGAAAACTAATATGCCACTTTTGTGTAGTGTAAAATGATAAGGAAGTTTAGAGTTGATTTGATATTAATAATTAGAAAGTCAAATCCCATGTATATACTCAATAAATTGGATGACTTTGCTATGATACCTTTTCCAAAATTAGAATTCCTTGTCATTTTTATAGAATATGAGTAATTAACTAATAAAACCAATACTGTAATAAATATAGATGGTTGAAATAAAATGAAGTACTGATAGAATGCTTGAGTATAGGATCATCACATGGGAAGACATTCATTTTGCTATTGAGGAAGATTTAAAAATATCTTTTGTAGGAACTGTTACCTTATATGACATAGCAGGATTAAAGTCATTACAAATTTTATTATTAAGATTGACTGTATCATCAAATATATAAAAAATATTGTTTATTGACAATTATTTTGAAGGGAAATATTGAAATCCAATATTTTATACATATATAACTTATTTTATTATTTGATGGTCCATTGAGAATATTATATGAAATATTCCTCTCTTTTTTAATATTTTTTTCTTTGTTAGTTATAATTATTTCTAATATAAATAATAATGTTTAAATACTCTATTACACTTCAATATAATGTAATATCCTTATTAAATTCTTCAATTCAGCTAATGGTTTTGATTGACCAACAGTCTTCCTCAGAACGTTTTGCTAAAAAATATTTAACATTTGTAAATCGAACAGCAAAAAACTCTGAAGGAGATTCTTGAACAGTTGAAATTGTAATCTAGGTTGGATAATTTAGTAAAGATATTGCATTGTTTTGAATATGTGAAGGAGTACTGTTATATTAGAACTCGTGTAATATTTATTTTGTTATTTAATTAATTTACAGTGAACGTGCTGATGCAACTGGAGCAACTGGTCAGAGATTAAAAGAAGGTGCTAGTATAAATAAATCCTTAGTAACTCTCGGCAATGTTATTTCTGCTTTAGGTACATTTTTTTTTTATTGTTATTATATTTTAAAAGTATTGTAATTATATTTAAATTAAGAATTAAATAAGATATGTTTATTTATTTTACAAAACAATTTAACATGATTGTAATATTTTTAACATTATGATCTTTAGTTATGATTTTGTTTTAATTATAAATCTTGAATTTAAATTGTTTTATTTTATTTGTGATTTTATATTTGTAAAAAATTTGATTCTTGGGTGGGAGGCAAAATACAAAAAAAAAAATTCTTTTTCAATTTTAATTTGAAAAATTATAACTTTAATAATAATTTAATTGCATCAAAATTTAATACATTTGTTTTGAACAGCATTTAAATGATCCACTTAAGGAAAATGTTTCTCCAACAGACCCTCATAGAGGAAAAGTGAGGAAGAAGGCATTAATTACCAGATTTGCTGACAAATGCCTGTTTTATTCTCTAACTAAGAATATGTAGATACTCATTTATCAACCAATATTAGATAATTATCTGGGTTGACTAAAAGTCAGTTATCAGAAAGAATAATCTTAAACATGATTAAAACCTGAAAAAAAAATTCTAATTTACTTAGCCTAGATTCAACTCCATTCACTAAACCATGAAGCTGTAGCATCCTTAACTAAATGATCTCTATGATCATAATTTAAAGTAATACAAGAAAATATAATTAATACAGTTTTTGAAAAGTATATGAATTATTATCATAACTTTATGTATTTAACATAATCTTATTTTAAAAACAATTAATAAAAATGATTTTGTTAATTGTTATCAGTGCACGATCTGAAACAACCTCTCGAATAAATTCTAGTTTTTCTGGAGTGCACAAACTTATCTGCAATTTTTACAAAATACCACACCTTCCCCCACTCCAGAAAAACTCTTGTTGCGATGCCTTGGTGTTGTTTTTCTATTTCTACTTTCCTGTTATTTCACTCAGAAATATTCTATTCAAAATTGCTGCCGAACTTCTTCGTCAGTTACGTTCAGTGGTGACTGCACAAGCGTGGTGGGACTCGGCTTCCGATGGTGACTGCGCAAGCGTTTTATTTCCAAACTTTCACCGTTGTTATATCACGTAACTTGCAGCGAAACTTTAGCTATTCACTTTCGTTATTAACGTTACTAACTGGGATTTCCATTTTCACCAGGTTTTTCCATCTATAGCTAACTTGTTGCAATGCAAAACTTATTTGCTACTCACTGGTTCCATCCTGTCGACTGTGCCAAGTATGACTGTGCAGTCAGCAAATAAATATATACAATGAAAGACTCACCATATTTTACGAAGTCTGAATATTGAATAGTCTGCAACACTCTATCTCTACAGTTCGCTAATGTTCAATTCCCACGCTGTTTTCTTGCAGCGGATGCTCTACTCGAATTCACTGAATACACTCTGTATTCACGATGTTGATCTCTTCTTTCTCAACTAGGGTAATTCGCAATTCCCACACTGTTCTCTTCAATGAATGCTCTGCTCGAATTCACTGAATACACTCTGTATTCACTATGTTGATCTCTTCTTTCTCAACGAGGGTAATTTGCAATTCCCACGCTGTTTTCTTGCAATGGATGCTCTCAATATCTCTGCTGCGGTCTCCCCATCTCTATGGGTTCTTTCAGCCATACCCATGGACTACATTTCCACTGGGTGCTGGTCATCAACCGCAAGCACTGACGTGAGATATCTCTACTCAAAGAACTGTCTTCCATAATTGTTACACAGTCTTATAGCTTTCTGATAACTGCAGCAATTAATTACATTGTCTAATAAGGCAAGGTCTCTTATCTAGAAATATTTGCAATCAGCAAATATCTCTTGGAATTATCGTTTCCATTATGTTAATGCCTTAATTAAATTCCTCAGTTATCAGTGTGCCATCTGAAAACAACCTCTCGAAATAAATTCTAGTTTTTCTGGAGTGCACAAACTTATCTGCAATTTTTACAAAATACCACAGTAAGATGTTCTTAAAATTAAGCACATAGTGTCTTATATATACCACAGCTTTATGAGCATAAAATGTGCTGGAAAAAGAATAATAAAAGCAATAGTTTTAATTATATGTATGTTATAAAGTTTTAAAACATTTCTTTATTGATTATTTAAAATTATAATTACCATTTTTAAAATTGATGGTATAAATTGTAAATAAATAATGGCACAATATTTGGACTTTTTAATTTTAATTTTTTTTTTTAATCACGTTTGACAACATTTCATTTTGTTAATTTTCTTATTAGAATAAAATTCACCCCCCCCCCACTCATTTAAATAAAAAAATTCTATTAATTAAAAGAAAGAAAATGAGGTTATTTTTTTTAATTGTTTTTTTTTTTTTTTAAATTACCACTAGAAGGGAAAAAAAATTATAATATACTAAAGCAAGAGGAAATGAATTGTTTTATTCTTTTTTCAGCTGTATCAACAGCAAAAACAATTTAAAAAAAAAAATAGTGAAAATTGCTATTTTCATGGTAGTGGATGAAAATAATTATTTCTAGTCAAGCGTTGATAACCTAGTGGTTAGCAGAGCTGCCTTCCAAACAGCTGACCCCTGTTCACATGGGTTCGCTTCCTGGTCAATGCATTTGACATATGAAAAAATAATAATAATCATTTCTATACATATACAATAGTATTATATATATATCATTAAAATAAACTAAAATAATGCTTTTATTTACTATATATATATATATCACTATAAATAACTGGTTTTTAATATTTGTATTTTTTTGTAATTTTATTAACACTAAAATAGTGATGGTAAAAGTTGTTGGATGTATTACAATGTTATGCATTCATTTTTTGTTTTTAAATATTCAATTACCATTATTTTATTTAACATAGTGATTTTTTTTTTTTTTTTGCTTCATTTACTATGTTGGATGAAGGTGTCTGTAGATTAAATACATAATTTCTTTATTAACTCAACTAAGGCAATGGACATTGCCAGATGTTGCAAATATTTTAAATGTAAATAATTGCCATTCATTGAATATATTAATTATTATTTTCATTAATGGCTTCAAGAAAATGTAGAGGTCATTATTGTCAATTGCACTTAAAAGTTCATATAGCTCTCTACTTATATAAATCTAACCTGTGTAAATCATTACTTATATTAAAAAAAAAAAAATCTGACATATATATTTACAGAAATTTGTTAAAAACATTCTAAACACTTCCTACTATTTAGAATTGAATTCAGTTTAATGGTATGAAAAAGAGAGAAAAAAAATACTCATTTGCAACAAATTTATTTTACTTTTTTTATTATACTAATCAAACTTTAATAATTCTAATTAAGATAATGAAAAAGAGGAATGGGGAATAACTTAAATTCATTGTCATAAACATAATTTGTCTTGCAAAATAAACATTATTTATATTAAAATTGTTAATTATCGGACATCAATCATTTGAAATATTATTGAAAATACATTGCTTCAAGTAATCTATTCTTTAGAACAATATTTCAATTCATTAATGCTCTGCAAATATAATCATTAGAAAAAGATTCTCTTTAGGCAGAATAGATCACAGTTGTAAAGGTTTTTTTTTTTTCAACTTATGTATAGATCAGTTATGTAAAAAGTTGTAGGTTAGAGTATTTATATAAGTTTGGAAATATTTTTAAGTATGAGCAAAAAAAAATTATGTCTGCATAGTTAATATAATTTTTTAAAAATAACAGTATTTCTAATTATAATGCTTATTTTAATATTTATTTATTTCTTTTTTATTCAATAATATTTTTTACTAATATAATTTTTATTTAATTTAGCTGATCTTTCTTCTCATTCTAATAAAAATAAACAAATCTTTATTCCATATCGAGATTCCGTCCTTACATGGCTCCTTAAAGACAGCCTTGGAGGCAATGCAAAAACCATAATGGTGGCAGGTAAGAAATTGTTCTGCATTTTATTGAATTCATATTTTTCTCATATTAATAAAGTTAAATTATAATGAAATATTTTTAATTGAAAATTTTATTGTTTTTTAAATTTATTTTACAAGTTCACATTTTATTCTAAGACTAAAACTCTCATCCCAGTTTTTTTCACATATTAATTATCTATTTTAATATAAACGACCCAATTTCTCAAGATTCCATCTAATTTTAACCATAGAAATTGAAAAGATAATTTTAAAATAATTTTCAATTTTTGTATCATTATAATTAGTCTTTTTTTTATTATAATTAATTAGAAGAAAAAATGTTATTTTTAAAATAACAATAAAAACTGACTTGATATCAGTCAGTCCTATTATTTATATTTATTTGCTGAATACCAATAATCCTAGCTAAGATCATTCCAAATAACTTATTTCTAATACATAATTTTTACTCATCATTCTTTAAATAAATATAACAATTTTCTAAGCTCAACTACCTATAAGAAAATGTGTGGGATTTATTTTTATTTTTACAGTAAATATGAATGGCAATCTTTCTTTACTTTAATTGTTTTTGCAAAGTTAGTTTTTTAATATTTCTTCTATTCATGTCTTTTGAATTATAAATGGTCAATTTTTACTTGTATTCCATCCACATCATATTCAGCATATGAAAAAAAGGAGAAGTATAGCACTTTATCTGTTATAAAGACATGGTAATAATAGTTACAAGAAGAATTAATGTAATTGTCCATGTTGCCATATGACAAAAGTGTCATCTATGTATCTGAACCAAATGAGAGGTTTTAAAGATGATGATTCTGGGCTCACCTATCTCAGGAGTAATAGTTGATTTATTCATGGAAACTATAGAAACTCGTGCTTTAGAATCATCATCTTTAAAACCTCTCATTTGACTCAGATACATAGATGACACTTCTGTCATATGGCAACATGGAAAAAATAAATTAGATGATTTTTTCTTACATTTAAATAATATGCATCCTCATATTAAATTTACAATGGAGACAGAGTCTGATGGAAAACTCCCTTTTCTTGATATTCTAATCACCAAGACACCAAATAGTTTATCTTTTTCGATTTACGGAAAGAATGCACACACAGACAGATATTTACATATCCATTCTCATCATCACCTAACTCAGATAGTTTCCGTAGCCAAAATTCTTTTAAATAGAGCAATTAATCTTTCAGATAAGTCACATCTAAATGAAGAAATAAATCATATCAATAATGTTTTATTAGCAAATAGTTATAAGTATACATTTATTAAAAAAGTCTTATTTCAAGCCCATATGGACAAAATAGGAAACAAAAAGATGATAAATCAGCTATTAGGGTTTGTGTTTCATATGTAAAAGGAACTACAGACAATATTAGACGTATATTAAAACACTATAATATAAATACAGCATTTTCTACTCATCAAAAGATCGGCAATATAATAACTAAGCCTAAAGATTC
Organism: Epiperipatus broadwayi; assembly: GCA_028023455.1. Taxonomy (NCBI): domain Eukaryota; kingdom Metazoa; phylum Onychophora; class Udeonychophora; order Euonychophora; family Peripatidae; genus Epiperipatus; species Epiperipatus broadwayi. The sequence continues at coordinate 124,589 of JAQFVV010006734.1, read as the reverse complement.
AATCCCTCTTGAATCTCATGGTGTTTATCAAATCTTGTGTGAAAATTGTAAAGCTTTTTACATAGGTATGAGTAATCATCGCATCAATGTTAGAAGAGATGAACATGCTAATGCAGTTAAACAACACTCATCATCGGCAGCACTTTAACTCCATACTGTAGATTCAGGTCATAAAATTATTTTTTCTAGTATCAGGATCATATCCAGATGTGATAATCTCTACCAGTGCAAAATTAGAGAAGTCATTGAGATACTTAAAAGGCCAGATTGTATCAATAAGTGAGATGATACATGCAAACTTCCTCCTATTTGGAAAGATTTTTTTAAAAAATATTCTTAAATTTAACATTTTTGCTATTGGTAGAACCTTAACGTTTTTTTCAAATCAATGATTGTAGTGCCTCTACAACCATCTTTCTACCTTTTATCACCCAGTAGATGACTTGTGGGATCAAGTCGAAACGTCGGTATTTTAATATTTAAATTTTTTTTAACACGGATGAATCCGCAAAATATGTCTTTTATATATAAAGAGAGATCCTGATAATGATTTGAAAAAATTTTCAAGTTTACCTAGCCCAAATTATACAACTTTTTCAGTGAATGATTGGAATCATGTAATAACAAGAGCAGTGCTTTTTTTTTTTACCATCTATAGTAAGCTTGACTAATTAGTGACTAGCAGATAAATTTGAATACCTTTTCCAGATCAGTTTCTGTTTTTTGCTTTTATCAATAAGACTTGAGAAAAGTAATATAGTTATGCATCTAGCAGCTATCGTTAACTCTTTTAGTATTCAATTTAAAATACCTTAAGATTTTTGAACCAAGTCAATATTTGAATAGTTGTATAGGTCTGATCCTTGGTCAGTAATATTTCAATAATATCACTTTCTTTGTTACTTTGCTAAGAATAGTAATAATAACAAATCATTGTTTATTTTTTAGCTTATATATAATATGTAATAAATCAAGAGCTAAAAAAGTACTTTTTTATTATTAACACAATATATGGTCAAACAAATTGTTGTCATATTTAGTAATCACCAAAAGAAGGCTGTCAACCAGTCTGTTTTCTCTCAAATACGAAGTATGTTAATAGAAATTATCATTGCAGTATATTCATGGCACTGTGATTATTTTCTGCATTGATTCATCACAATTAGAGATTATTTGAAAATTTGGAAAACCAGGTTCTTTTCTTGGAGCAAACATTGTTTTACACATCTTGTTTTCCAAAAATATAATGTTCAAATTTATACAATGCCTGCAAAAACAGATCATAGAGAATCATATTTAGAAGATCATGGCTTGATTGGTTATTTTATTTTGATATTTTAGAGCCTCTAAAAGTCATTTTTAACTTAATGAGATAGCAAGCAACATCCTTGTATTTTTTTTTTCAAGAGGCAATGTATAATATTCATCTAAATAAGGTTCAAATTTTATATAATTGGATTCCATATAAACATAGGAAATAAAGAAGAAAAGTTATACAAATTGTGAGTAAACAAAATTTGGAAAGAGTGTTACTCCAAAATTTAATATCATCTTATTTTCTTTTTAAACTTGATACAGTATATTAATTCCAAAAAACATTATAACAGATAACTGTAATAAGTTTAAAGTAAGACTATTGAAAATAAGTTAATGGGTGATTATAAGGAAATTAGATTCATTATGTTGATTGTTTAGTAGTGTTAAAAGCCCATTACAGTTTTTGATATAGTGTGAAAATTAAGATGCTAGAATAATTAATGTTAAGATAGTGATAGGTATGGAAGGTTACCACCAACAGTAGTCAAATGTTATCACTTGATCATAGTATTCTATTAGTTTGCTATTTAATTTTAATTTGGGCAAAAAACATACTAAAACAAATTATCATTTGTTCTGGTTTATGTTTAACATTTGCATTAGCAGGAATATTTCATTCTATATCACTTTTTTTTTTGAGCTATTGATATCCATAAATTATTTTTGCTTAAATGTAAAAATGTGATATAGAGTTGACTACTGTTAACTTTATATATATATATTTAAACTCGGACTTTTAAGCTCCCCTCAGCTATGCACTTCATCTTATACAACTGATACACATGACCACATACATGTAAAAAAGATAAATGATCTCCAATATTTGTATTTTATGCTAAACCAACATTCATCATTTGGTACAGATCACCATCTCCCACACATATATACAATCAATGCTCAGTTTATATTAAGATAGCAAATCTTCAAACTTTAATGGAAAGGCTTCAGTCTTCTCTACCATCCAACTTCTCAGCTATCCATATCATTGAAAATCTTATGATAGAACATTCAAAACCCTTGATGCTAATATTAATTGTCATACTCATATTGACTTTAAGTCACTCTGACCCCTCACACATAAGACCTTACTATGTCCATTTAAATACACAGAAGAGGAATGGGCAGAATACAGGTTGAATATGTAATATTTAAATATAAGTATATTGTCTATACTAAACAATGTAATTATAAGGACTTGAACTCAAGACTTTCAATCTCCCTACAGCTATGCACTCTATATTATACAACTAATGCACATGGCCACATACATGGGTATGACAATAATACTGGTATCAGCAAGGACTTTGAGTATTCCATCATAGGATTTTCAATGATATCGATGGCGGAGAAGTTGGATGGTGGAGAAGATTGAAGCTTGTCCATTAAAGTTTGAAGATTTGCTATCTTAATGTAAACTGAGCACTAATTGTATATGTGTTGAACCAACTGATTAGTGCTGGTTCAGCACAAAATATATATATATTGGAGATCATTTATTTTTTCACATGTATGTGGACATGTGTATCAATTGTATGAGATGGAGTGCATAGCTGTAGGAAGTTTGAAAGTCTGATTTCAAGTCCTTATAATTACATTAAGTTTAGTATAGACAATATACTTATGTTTGAATATTATATATATGTTTATGTACATTCATACATATGCAAAACCATAAAACAATACAATACTAGATAAAATTCAAAATCTTACCAAAATCCTTACACAACCATGGTTTCATCTATTACAAATAGACTTTCTCAAGTGAAAATCAAACTAAAGGAAAAACTTATATATACAAACTAACAAACCTTCCCATAATTCATTTCAAACTCCACCTCCCCTTAATATCAAAAGAAGTCTTCATAAGATTGATAGCCTCAGAATCAAGAAGATTTGTCATCAAAGTCTTCTTTATTCTTCTTTTTAACTCATTCTTTTCATACAAAATAATCCAAAGCATTGTTAAACAATATTCTATGACCTGTATTCAATTCATGAATATATAAAGCTGAGTTAAGATACCTATGTTTAACTCTACTTATATGAACCTTAATCCTTTCCTTAAGGCTAATCTTACTTTGGCCTACATAAAACTTACCACAACTACATGTAATCTTATAAACAACACCAGGAATAGACCTACTATCAATAGACTGTTTAGAACTATTAACTAATGAATTCAAATCAGAACCTTTCTTCCGTGCAACCTTCCTTTTACCTAACAAATGACTATTCTTATAAACCAAATTATATATTGAAGCCTTAAATGGTAAAGACACAATCATTATCATTACCAACAAAATTCTTACCATCAAAATTATGACTATAAACATTATTATTAAATACAACTTTTTGAATAAAATCATGACTATAACTCAATTCTACATATTCAGCAGCAAATTGACTTCTTTGAATATCAGCATTATTATGAAAATTATTAAGCCTTCTATTCCTATAACAAAAATTCAACAAAATCATTTTTTATGTGTAAAAGGCTGATAACTATCAGGCCTAATCATATTTCTCAAATTCTTAGGTTTTATAAAATGACTACAAAACATCATTAACCTTCTCAACATTTAAATCTAAAAACTTTAATTTTACAAAATCAAAACTACCCCCTCACTTGTAAACTTAATACTAGAACATGAATTTTTGTTAGGTATGTTGATGATTGTTTGTTTGTTATTCAGAGAGAGAAATTAGAAGAGTTTTTATGTGGGTTGAATGCTTTTGATTCTAGTATTAAGTTTATAAGTGAGGGGGTAGTTTTGATTTTGTAAAATTAAAGTTTTTAGATTTAAATGTTGAGAAGGTTAATGATGTTTTGTTTTGTAGTCATTTTATAAAACCTAAGAATTTGAGAAATATGATTAGGCCTGATAGTTATCAGCCTTTTACACATAAAAAAATGATTTTGTTGAATTTTTGTTATAGGAATAGAAGGCTTAATAATTTTCATAATAATGCTGATATTCAAAGAAGTCAATTTGCTGCTGAATATGTAGAATTGGGTTATAGTCATGATTTTATTCAAAAAGTTGTATTTAATAATAATGTTTATAGTCGTGATTTTGATGGTAAGAATTTTGTTGGTAATGATAATGATTATGTGTCTTTACCATTTAAGGCTTTAATATATAATTTGGTTTATAAGAATAGTCATTTGTTAGATGGAAGGAAGATTGCACGGAAGAAAGGTTCTGATTTGAATTCATTAGTTAATGGTTCTAAACAGTCTATTGATAGTAGGTCTATTCCTGGTATTGTTTATAAGATTACATGTAGTTGTGGTAAGTTTTATGTAGGCCAAAGTAAGTGTAGCCTTAAGGAAAGGATTAAGGTTCATATAAATAGAGTTAAACATAGGTATCTTAACTCAGCTTTATATATTCATGAATTGAATACAGGTCATAGAATATTGTTTAACAATGCTTTGGTTATTTTTTATGAAAAGAATGAGTTAAAAAGAAGAATAAAGGAAACTTTGATGACAAATCTTCTTGATTCTGAGGCTATCAATCTTATGAAGACTTCTTTTGATATTAAGGGGAGGTGAAGTTTGAAATGAATTATGGGAGTGTTTGTTAGTTTGTATATATATATTATTTCCTTTAGTTTGATTTTCACTTGAGAAGGTCTATTTGTAGTAGATGAAACGATGGTTGTATAAGGATTTTGGTAAAATTTTGGATTTAATCTAGTATTGTTTTATGGTTTTGCATTTTTATTTTTGCTAGTACAGTGTTAGGCAGGTTTGATATTCATACATATATATTAAATATAGAATATTTAATTGTGTTGAAAAATATGTTTAACTTTTATGTGTAAAATCAAATTTTATAATAATAAAATATATTTAGAATGCATATATTATATGATAATTTCAATTTAGTTTGATTTAAATACCATGTAAAGATGTGTATCCACTTCACCACACATTCTTAAAACATGTGAATAAAGATATCTGAAAAAGAAAAATCATATTTAAAGATTATATATGATTTAATAAATAATTAGTAATAAACATTAAAATATTTATCTGAAAGAGTTAGTGTCAGTAGAAAATTTGATACTTGTAAATCAAAATGTGATATATATATATATATACATACACACACACTCCTGAACTGAATATGAAACATAATCAATTTAATAGACAGCTATATATTTAAATCAAAAATTTATTTCCGACAAATTGACTTTTCATTCAAAATTGAACCTTATCAAGATGTTACAATAACTCAAAAAATGTCACATAATGTGATTTGATGCAGTGAGACGTCTCCTTATACGGAGTCAGGAATCTCTCAGCAATTATGCCCAGAGAAATCTGTTAGCCACTTTACCTTCCCTTTCCATTCCCCACCCTATGTTTTCCCATATCCTGCTCTATTCCATTTCCACAACATAATCTTTGTCAACTCTATGGCCTTTATATCTAAATCCCCCTTATATCTTCCCAAACCCAGCATAAAAACCAATAACCCACTTTCTTTATAATCATTTTGTTCATATTTATTCTTCCATAACTTCATTATTTGTATCCTTTCTGCTTGCAAGCATTTACTTTCAAATAACAAGTGCCTAAATATTTTCTATGCCTTCCTTACACAATTTTCAGACTAAATCACCCATATTTTTTCATTTACATGCATATTCTCTTGTTGCTAAAGATCTCGTTCGAGACTTAAACAATAAACTACTTTCCTTGCTATTATCATAAATTAACTCACACCCAATATTGAAACAGTAAGATTCGTATTCGAATCTTAAGTTTCACCTTTTCTGTCGTCTCTCACTGACCGGTCTATCCCACCCAAATTTAAACTTTTGGTATCGAGTTGTGTGTGTAACAATATTAAAAATGTATAAATATATGTAGAATTCAACATAAACACGCACACATTTCGATCTCAAATTAAAGGCAATAAATATGGATAAAGTAATATAATTTAGATTTCCTTAGCTAAATAAAATTTTGTGTAATATTAATCATTTATTTTGAATTTATAAAGTTCGTATTAATTGTTTAGTTTAAATTTCGTTAAATAATAATTCTAACAAAATCTGATGCAATAATTAATTAAAGTTAAAATAATTTTATTCCCTTTTGTCTTTGAAAATTTAAAAGCATTGGTCAGTGATAGATAATAAATTAATTATAGAAAAATTCAAAAAAAAAATGTAATTAACGAATGTAAAAGAAAAACAAAACAAAACAAACAATAGCACAGCAGATTTCTTTCTAATTAAAACCAGCAAAAGCATTGATTATCCTGAGGGCAAGATAAATAAAACCTAAAAATATCTCAACAGAAAAATTAAAAGATCAAGATAAAAAAAAAAGGAGGCCATCTTGGACTTTCTGGAGACTTTGACTTGAACTTTAGCTTTGCTCTCGAGTGGAGAGTCTAAAATATCTTAAAAAATAAATTGATATTGCCAAGGTATGACCGAGTAAGCACCGAGATTATTCTCCATTGGGAGATGGCCCACCGTATGCCGAACTCCACATTGCCCATCGTAAAAACACCATAATGATCTGCTACCTGAAATAGACAAGAAAGCCACTGCTGTTAAAATCAACAAAATGCCAAAGACAAGAAAGAAAACTGCTAATCACGAACAATCTACTATTAAACAAATGGAAGAAAACATCTTATCAAACAGGTACCTGTGTGTGTATTCCAAATTATAGAGTACTCTAGTAATAATAAGCTATAGCTCATCTCCTACTATTTGTCTAACTTCTAAAATGTTAAAATTGTAATTTTGTGAAACTAAAATTTGAGAATTAATGTAATCTGTAAATTTCTCGCTTAATCTAGCTTACCTCCCTCTATCCTTCTTAGGTGTGTATTTCTCAAATCTACACTTTATTTATAATAATTATTGAAATATTACCTTCTCATAATTGTCTTAGTTTTATATCTAAATCTATAATCGCTTGAACATTGAATGCGTGTCAAATTATCATTAATATTTGCTTTATAAATAACTTAAATTTCATGTAAATACGACGCGCATTCAAAGAATCAGTTATTGTAATGCAGGGTCTACTACTTCGTAATAGCTGGCATACTCGCTGTAATAATTCCCCTTTTAGATATTTTTGATTATTAAATTTTAATGAATAATTACGGAAATTTCATTTCTTTGAGAGTCACCAATTTTCTTTTAGTCAATGTTGATAATGGGGGGCCGAGTTTGAAATCTAGTTAAATATTACCATAATCTTTTAGATCTTATACATGTGTTACGTTTTGAAGCCACGATGACTTATTCCACGCCGTGAATACTCCGGATTCTATAGGGTTGAATTAACCCCAGTCGTCCTACACAAGTGGACATGATAATGTTCCCGTAGGGCTTGACGACCGTCACGCAGCCAGCTGGAAAATTGCGACACGGACCGCTTGTCCCTGGTTATGCTCATGTGACACCTTACCTCTTCGGGTCGAGGCAGAGACCAACCCGAAACCCTTATAAACTTATTCACGGCATTGCAGTTTCAGTGCTGCCATTTTATATCGTCCTTCTAAAGCGTACCACGTGTTCCTTTATTTAGTTTATCATTCTCTATATCACTCCACCTCGGCATTATCTTCATCATCCACTCTCAAATAAATGTTTGCCTTTAGTCGTAAAATAAATATTTTTATTAAATAAATGTATGTCCGCCGCTACTGATGACTCTTGCAGTGCAAAGTATAAATTCCCTACAGCACGTATTAGAAATACTCCCTCGAGAACCTTAGGTAGCTAGATTACGCCTTCATATAAATGAATGCTCTTTATAAATAAATGTATTTTATATATAATAAAATTGTCAATTAACTATTGAAACTCTGAATATAAAATATGATTAATAACCTTAATAATGTTTTTTTTTATTAAATACGTAAATAAATAATTTTAACTATACGTCTGTAGTTAAGTTTTCATTTATTCGATGCCCATTATACATATTTCCTCGATTATATATGTTAATTAATATTCGTTTGATTGTTGGCCAACTCGGAAACAAAACCATGAATCTCGTGCATCTCCCTGACCACCGTGCCTAAAGAAGTGTTTACTTATGTCGCATCAGAGGCGTTATTCCGTAGATTGTATTGTGGAACCGATAAACTATGTTCGAACTCGGTACCATGGGTGGCTTCGCTACTCGATGGTGCTGCTGTTCTGTGTGGTGGTCGAATTCTGCACTATGTTAACAAGATACACGTGTTTTGACTGTTACAATATTCCATTTACTTCTATATATATTTAAACTCTTTTTACTCTCCATACTAGTTCTCCATCTCTCTAACTCCCTATTCTTTATTAATAAATCTATTCTTTTATCCCATTCCTTACCACTATAACACTTAACAATCCTCTTAACACAATCATCCCACCTTTTGTACAAGTATACTGATATAAATTCTTTATCCAAATCTTTTGTATATTGCATTACAATAAATATAAATTCTTTATCCAAATCTTTTGCATACTGCATTACCTTTCTCACCCATCTTGTTGCCTGCCCTTTACTCATAACCCAATTAAATACTATTTTAGCTATTCTTTTATTATCCATAAACTGCAACCTACCAAACATTTTCATTTTATTTTTTGCATCTCTCATATGAAAACTTGACCATCCCATTTCTCCTTGAATTGCCTCCCTTGCTGTCCACACATTTACATCCAATGCATGTCTTTCTACTTCCTTTTGTACTTTTTCTAAATAATTTAATGCCCCTTTACTAACACATAATGCATCATTAACATATGTTAACCCTGCTACTGCAACTCCCTTCCATACAATTCTAGCTATATCATATTTATTATATGAAAACACTGTTAATTTCTTTATCAATTCCTTTTTTTTCTTTGCTTCATTTATCAATTTTTTCTCCCATTCATCCAAGTAATTTTTCTGATTATTTAAGATAATTCCCAAATAACAATATCTATTCACCACACTTAACTTTATATCCCCCAATAAAAATTCTACATCTTCTCTTTCCCCAGTATTAACCATCATTATATTTGATTTTTCTTCACTAAATTTAATCCCCATCTCTTTACACATTCTTGCACATGTCCTCAGCATAACTTCCATATCTTCTCTTCTTTCTGCATACAAAAAGACATCATCTGCAAAAAAAAAACAGACCTGACAAAAGTATGTACTCCCTTGCCACCTATTAATGGTATCTCTATCTCTCTTCCTAATCTTTCTATTGCTCTCTCCATTTTACTCAAATATAACAAAAGCAAAATAGGTGACATAGGGCATCCTTGCCTTAGTCCCACCCCATTTTTAACTTTAAGTGATTCTATATTCCCTAATTGATATGTATAGTAATTATTTTCATATAATTTCTTAATATTATCCACTAAAGTTTCACACCCTCTATTGGCCAATTCCAACCCTAAAAACTGTTTTCATACTTTCCAATTTTTATTTAACACCCAATTTACCTCCCACCTTTATTGAACCTTGTACTAAATTCTTACATTTCTCTTTATTTCTTGTACATACATTGTCTCATACATTATATAATTGTCTATTAAATTGATTATGTTTCATATTCAGTTCAGGAAAAAGTATATAAGAAAGACATAATGTTTTTAAAAGAAATATCACCAAGTGAAATATATATATAATATCAACACAGTAATATTTAATAAAACAATATACTGAAATTAGTTTTATAATTTTCAATATGTCATATATAAATAAATAACAGCTATATCTTATAGTATAATTGCCATCTATAGTAGTATTTATAGCTGAAATTTATATATCAGAAATAGTAGTCATGCTATAAGCTAGCTGTAGTTGTTATGGAATTTTAAAGTCCATTTCAGTGTTTTGTTTTATTATAATTCTCACACATATGCATGCCTAATTTTTTTTTTTTGTTACTAGCCATTTCTCCAGCTGATATTAATTACGCTGAAACTTTGAGTACTCTTAGGTATGCTAACCGAGCCAAAAACATTATCAATAAACCTACAATTAATGAGGTGAGTATTTTCACATTGTTTAATTTGTGATTTCTAGAACTAAAATTTGAAACACTATTAGTAGAAATAAATAAAACATTTTTGAATATTTGTAAATTAATTAATGGATGATGAACTCTACATAGTAGCTATTGTTATTCCAAAATTTTGTGATTGTAAATAGAAATCATTTATGGAAAAATAATTTTGTATAATAAATTTCTTGATATCATCATCATTTCTAATCATTATTATTCCACTACAAGATGAAGGTTCAAGTTTAATCCAGCTATTCTGATTCCTAGCTTTTTGTCTCTACAACATATCAGCAAACTTGCTTATTCCATCCATCCATTTCACATGAGGGCTTTTTTTAAGGCTTTTACAATCTCTTGGAATATAATTTAAAACAACCGTTTTATTTGTTACATCTCTTCTAACAATTTGTCGATCCCAGTTCCATTTCATTCTTTTAATTCTTTCAATGATGTCACTGGTGTATATTTGTTTTCTTATCCATATATTTCATTTCTAATCTCTTTTTGTTAGTGCTAACATATATCTGTCCAAACTTCATTGAGTAGTCTGAAGTCTCTGTATTGCTTTTCTATTAAGTGTCTCAGATTCAAAAGTAAGATCTAGTAAAATACATCTATTAAAAACCTTTTCAAACGTCTAGGCCTATTTCCTTTTAATGTCAAGTTATTTCTACTAAAAGCACTTCATCCTAATTTAATGATATATTCATCCCAGTTTAATGATATATATATATGTATGTTGATATGAAGATTTCCACTTGTTACAGATATAAGTGATATCTTTTTGTAGTTTTGATTTTGAATTATAAAGTTTGATTATGAACGCACAAAATATATCATTTATAAGTTTTGTTTTTAAAATGATAAATATATCATTTGATTTTCAGTTTCTGATTCTAGAAAAGTAGAATTTTGTTGTTTTATGTTTTTAAAAAATAATTAAGTAATTGTGTTTATCTCAATGCGTTGTTTTATGTTTTTAAAAAATAATTAAGTAATTGTGTTTATCTCAATGCAAAAGTTTGAATTAATCATTTTTGTCATAATTTGATCACAGAGTAGTGAAACACAAACAGAAAAATATTTTCTTCTGAAAATATTTCAATTAAACATTATTGATAATATTAATGTTTATTAATTCAGTTAAAAGCATAGAGAATTAATTAAAACATTTTTTGAACAGTATTATAATTAAACAGTAAAATGCTGGTCATCGTAATGGTTCTAAAGACAAGATAAAAATCAAAAACATGTAACTGATATTTTTTGATCAGTTTGAAGAATATATGGATTTCTTTTTTTGACTTTTTAATATAAATGGTGTTTATAAACAATTATGTTTACATGTTTTTCATTTGCTTTTAAACATGAAATAGTGAAAATATTTTTTTTTAAAAAAAAAAAGGAATTGATGTGTTCTCTTGTCTCCAATACTGTTTTCTTTGAAAAGATTTTGAAATGAAAGCAGTATGTAATTCATTGACATGCTTAGTAATCATAAATATATGATGTAAAACAGATTCTTAGACAAAGTTAGAAGTTTCTTTATATAGAAAGTCATCTGTTTAGAAAACTTTTTAGCTAAGTTAAAGATCCCATTCCCTTAAACCTTTTCATATTACCATGAACTCATTTTTTCCTATCTATCATCTCTTTCCAATTTACTGATATCAAATCATTTCTATCAGTGCTGACACATTTCCGTATCCCATTTTTAAAATATTCTGATAGTTCCAATATTCTGTTATTATATTTCACATTCTTATCACAAACTCCTGAACAAAAAGAATCCTTACCACTTGTCTAATATTTAGGCATTTTTCATTTACTATCCAACATATTCTGTTGAATGTAGACATTGTATATATCAAAAAATAAATGTTCTATATTATCTATTTTTATATCTGTAATCCAAATTCTTATTCCCTTTTTGCTTCATTTCTTTAATATTGAAAGCTTTTAATTATAATAATCTCTCTGAAGTGATATATATGTCTTCAATATTCTCTCTTTTTTTTATTATTATACATGTCTAAACTATTTTTTATTCATACTCGGTTTTCCACAGCTTTATTTTTATTTTTCTAAAATCATATTATTAGGCTTTTTTTTTTCACCTCTCATGATTAAGGACTTGTAATAAATTTTATATACAACTACTTCATTTTTAATAGAAATAAATATTTTATTTACTAACTTTGCATATTGTAAATTTCTTCATTTATTTCATTAAATGTTCTATGGAATTAATTTAAAATGTTTTGAGCGGAATTATTGTAAAATAAATTGGAGAAAAATCTTGACAGTTATAGATTATTTAATATAATACAAATCAGAAAAATGTATTTATTATTTTTAAAATTTTTATTTTAATTTGAATAATGTAATTGAATTTTTTTTTTTTTTATTAATTTAAGAATCAAAGTAAAAAAATTTCCCTCTAGTAAGCTTTTTGGGAAGTAAGATATTAGATAATACATAATTCAACTTATGAACTGTAAACTATGACCAATCTTCTAATGTTATTTTTTTATAAAATTCAGAATTTAGTTATTATGCAATATTTAATATTGTATTTTATAGTAAACTTAATAGATTGCCTTAGTATATGCTTGTTAATCTTTTTTTGAGTTTTTTTTCCTTATATCAAATGAAAAATTTCACCTCATTCATTCATAAAAGCATTAGGAATTAACTTCATGTATAGGTAAAATAGATTTTCATTATCCCTCTGCAAGGCAAAAATCTCTCCAACAAGTCCTCATAAGCAAACTATAAATGATAATTATTCGCAAATTGTCAGATATTTTTTCATTCTTACTTTACACTGTAACTAGAAAAATTTAATATGCATTTACTAACAATATTAGATGATTATTTAAATTATTTATAAGTTGATTATTTAAAAGAAAAACTCTAAACCTGATTAGAATTAAAATTGTAAATATGACAGGTAGATAGATGCACTACTGTTATATCACAAAACTATGTATAATTAATCTTTAATTGTAATTTAATAATAGCAAAACATAGTGAAAGATCAAATAAAATTTTATTAAAAAAACAAAGCTATAAAATAAAAATATTTTTTTTATTTAATAATTTTATATAATAAAAGAAGCCTATGTTAAAATGAAATAAAAAATAAGATTACTTCTAATAGAATGATGTGCTTGTTTATTTTGACGCAACTCAAATCATAGATTGATACAGTATTTATCAATGTTAGCAAAGACTGGAATAATATTTTATTTTAATTGCAGGCAATGCTGAAAATCCAGAACACAATAATTTTGAAATATTACAAAGTTATTCTCATTATATCAGCTATAAACATACCACTAAAACAGTCACATCTTGATAGATACCAAACAATATATATATATATTTCAAAGCATAATTTGAAAACTTACTCAAATAAAATAAAATATATGATTACTCAATCTCTGTGATAGTTGCAATTCTATAATATAAAATTAATGACTCGATAGTATAATTTGTTCAAAATCATAATGCATTATAATGGGATGGAAAATTTGGGGTTAAAGTGGGGTGATGGCAAACATCACCAATTAAATATTTCAATTAAAATTATTTAATATAACATATAAAGTAATGAGCAATGATGTAAGAGCACGAGAGATTTTGTGAACCCTCAGAGAGATCAGCCCAGTTAACTTCCTAGAGTAACTGATTAACTATAAATTTATCAGCATTATTACTAAATATAAATAAGTAAAAATACTACTCATTTATCATCATGAATGATCATCAATCAAAATAAATCTGTGGTCAATCTTGTGACTGCATTTGAAATGGGTCTACTGTAGACCAGGCCAACTATTTAGTATTTGCTAGCTTGGAGCAATAATTTAACCATTAATTTGGATGCACCAACTTAAGTGCTAATCCATCTGAATATATAATAAAACAACAATGCGTGATTTTAAAACACGCTGATAATCATCAATGCTCTGGCCACTTAGTTCCATTAATGTACTGGCCATTCCATTAATGTACTGGCCATTATAAACCTAAATTATGATAAATACTAAATAAAATGTAGTGCATGGGCTTTTAAGAATATACTCTTAGTGCCAACCAGGATAACTGGATATTCCTGCACTAATATACACTCCCTTCTATATATCAGATTGTTATGCATGAATCTAGCTCTGAAAATATAAGTTCTATAACTGTTACTATGATCAAGAGATAATGCAATACATAATATCCTAAAAAACTTAGAATTAAGTTCACTGGAATAATTTTAACAATTGAATACAAGTTTATTAATAACAATAGAAAAAATGATATTAAAGTCTTCAGAATTCGGCTATACACATAGCATCCTTCTGATTTTGATTAATATACAAAATAAAAACTATCACATTGTGATTTACATGATTAATATACAAAATTTAAGTTATTATATTTTGTTTACATAGATGTTCAAATAGGTTTACATAAAATGCAGTCAGCACACAGATAATAATTTCTAAACATATTTGAATTGTTATAAAATAAGTGATTAAAATTTACCTATATGTGTCTATCTGACATATCTTGGTATTTGCACACAGATGTGTAGTACAATTGATGGTTATATTTCAATCATCATATAAAATCCAATAAATGATAAAAATTCAGTTATCACATTTTAATAATACAAAAAAACTTATACTAGGTTTATTTAAAACATATATATATATATAATTGCACAAACATATATATTAATTTATTAACATATTTAAATTTTTTAAAATAATAAATGACATTAATTTTTATAATACATAATTAATATACATGTTTGTGCATATAGAAGTGTATGTGCACACTGGCATTTATAAATCATATTTTAATTTTTCACAATAATATTATTTTTCATAATTAATTCAATATTGAAAGTATATAAATTTCACACATATATATGTATATAAAAAAATAATGTGAATTAAGATTCTTAATTAGTTTTTCTTTTTATAGTCAATAAAATCTTTTTTCTTCCTTTTTTTTTAAAAAAAATAAAATCAGTCTTGACAGGATTATTGTTGATTGATTAATTATAAACATCCTTAAACTTAGAAATGATTCTTTTCCTTTTATTTTCTAATCTAAAAGATTTTTGAAGTCTTTTTTGTCTTTTTTCAAAATAAAATTTAAAATAATCTATATATATCACTATCACAGGTTGCTCTTGATTATAACCTTTTTAAATTTAAAATATAGATTTAAAAAATGTCATTTTTACTAAAAAAATTATTTAAAATTTTGTTATCATTATATATAATGCTACTCACCATATATGTTTATTTGTGCTTCTCTGCATACAAATAAGTCAGCATATATATATATATTAATTCTTTAGCAAGTTGGGAGATTTCTCTTGATGAGATTGGTTTATAGTGACATTGGGAAAAGTATAATTCAGGTATGGTTGGCATTCAATGATCTCCCTTCTGTCTAGGATTTAGTAGACTTCAGGCCAGCAAGCCGTCTTGTCCATATTTGTGCAGGCTAATTGACCCATTGAGTTTCATGTGAATCAAAACTTCTCTGTAAAGAACTATAGAATAGCTGCTAGACTTGTCCCTTTGCATTCCTTTAGATCTTCATGGAAAAACTTTAACTCTTTAAACACCAACTCTGCTAGCCAACTATTCTGACCAGTTAATTACTGACAACTGCCTTTCAAAAAATTACTACCCAAACTAAATAATATTTACTAAGGCAATAAACCTAAAGCATGTGCAGTTGAAAATATGAAGGTAGGGACCTCTACGGGTCTTAACCACAAGCTTAAACTAATCTTCTTATCATTCATTTTTATAGTAGACTGTGTGACAAAAATACATTAATTAAAAACTATTTTTTTCTTTTCTTGATTATAGACAATTTTAATTGTTTCAAAAGCTACTTTGAAATTTTATTAAAAGTATGATCAGATTTTCTACTTAAAAAGAAGGTTTTTAATAGATAAAAATTAATTAAAAAGATTTCAAAATAGAAATTTTTACAATTATCAGTTTTATTTTATCATAAAACATGCTTGTTTTTAAATTTCAAGAACAGAATACAGTATTAATATTTATTTAGTCTCTTTTTAAATGTTTAATTTATAATAAAATATTATTTCAAATTCAAAATTATTTAATCTTTGATTATTATTTTATTACCAGTGAAATGTGGAAAATGTGTACAAAAATTTTGGTCTGTGTTTATTTCTACTTTTCCTTTTAACTTTATATATATATATATGTGTACACCCACACTATGTTATTGTGTGCCATGTAACACAAGTGTTCAATATTTTTAATTTATAATAATGTAATGGTTCAAACTCCAGTTGGTGATTTCAATGCATTTAAAACGATTTCTGAAAATCAACCTTTGAGTAAGACAACACATAAATAATATTGTCTTAAAGAAAATTGGATGGAGAATTAATGTGTTTTGTTTATAATTATAAATTCTTAAAATTATGAAAATTACAATCAAAAATATCCAAGTCAGATTCTTTTTTAAAATGTGTGCATTTTTTTTTAAGAAAAAAAAGTATTAATTAATCTAATTCATGTACTTTACTGAGCAAAAATATTTCATCTATTTAATTACAATAATTCAAAAAAATTTGTTTCTTAATTAGTATTTCTGCGTATAATGAAAAAATAGTGAATTAAATTTGAAAAAATGTTAGATAAAAAGTATTTTTTTATATTTATATTTTTCTATAAAGGCAAAGAAAATGTTATTTTGGATATTAAAAGAAAAAAAAAGTAATTAGTTAAAACTAATTAACTGTCTTGTGTAAAAAATATTGTAGATAGCATGATGTATAAATTAGGGGAAAGACGTAAAGATAGGATCTTTTTTTTCTTTCTAAGAGAACTGTAACTTCTACACAAGGATTCAAGAAAGAAATTAAAAGAAAACTGAATGAGAGCACAGTACTTGACTCATTTCAACCAGCTAAGAGAGTTTGTTAATGGTGTTAAAGAAAGTTGAGCTTAAGTCAGAATGGCATTTCCTAGCTGTTTAAGAAGTTGCTGAATCATAAATTCTTGATTAAGCTAATATGGAAACAGATATGTTTGAAAATCTTACCATGAGGTGGCAAAAATTTTTATTATTACACTGGTTGTCAAAATCCTCCTGCCAATTTTAAAAGTATTGTTCCCGCTCTTATCTCTGGTCAATGAAATAATAAATAGTTGCCTCTGATCTTTCTCTCAATCTTTAGAGACTTATCCATGATGCCCCAGTCCATAGGCACTAAACCTCTTGTCTCCTGATCTGTAGACCTATCCATGATAGCCACACAATCAAAACATATTATTATATCTGTCAATAACGAAGAAGAGCTAACAAAAGTAAACCAGATGAAACATTAAACTTTACATAATAGTGATTGTTTAATATAATCAAATATCCAAAAGTTTTTAATCTATTCTAGATGATGTGTTGTAAAATCAGAATTCTGAAAGTTTTGGCTAACATTCATTTTATTTAGAATAAAAATGCCTTTAAAAGTGATTATCACATGAATTAAAATTTATTTTCATTTTCTTAGCTTAATATTTAAAATTATTATCACACATCTTTTTATATTTGTTCTTAATATTTAAACTTTGCTCTCAAACATATTTTAATTTTAATTGCTTAATATTTATAATAGCAGATATATTAATATTTATTTATTTATTTTTGTCACTCTTTAACTCTTCATATTAAAATAGGCAAAACTTTCTCCATACAGTAGTGCCACTTTAAGCAAAACAGAGTAATCAATGGATTCCAGAAGCCTTGCACATAAAATCCCTATCTAATGCCTACTCATCCAATATCCCCAAACTAGTTTCTGGCTTATGGCCTTCGTCAGTGAGGATCCGATGTTTTAAGTTTTAATTCTTCATATTATTAGATCATTTATCAGTTTGTTAATTACTACTAATAATTATGTAAAGGTGAAGTCAGTAGTTTATGTAAGCATATTGGAGATCTAGGTGCAGTGTTCTCAGATCCAAAGCTCCTTACTGATGAAAACCACAAGCTAGTCTGGGGATATTGAATGAGTAGGCACTAGATAGGGATTTATGCACAAGCCTTCTGGCATCCATTGATTACTCTGACTTCCACTGAGTGGCACTATTGTGCTGGAGAGTTTTGCCTGTTTAATAACAACTATGAGCAAGCATAAGAAATGGTGATCATGTGATATTGGAGCTTGTGGTTTAAATCCGATCAAGTTAAATGATCTTTCTCTGATATGAATACATTCCACCCTGAATATGTACTTATATGCTTTTGATTTATGTGAAAATAGATCAGAATGATTGTAACTATTGTAGTTGTAAATAATTTTTTTTTTTTTCATATTATTTTTAAACCTAGTTGTCCATTTTCTTTCTCTCTCTCTCTCTCTCCCTCTCATTCCAAATCTAGTTAGAAATAGTTTATCATATACCCTGATAAAAATATGTAATTAGATAAACAGTTGGGATATTACACAATTCTCATAATAATGTTGCCAGAGGAATATCTGAAGGCATTCTTTCAGCAATGAAAATGGCACTTAGGGATAATTACCCTATAAAAATGCTTTTAGACATTAGAGTTTGTTATTTTACCTTCTGAATATCCTGTGATGTAAGATAATCAGAAAATGTAACTGATTATCAGTTTGATCATCATCATTTAGGTTCTTATGATATAATATTTTAAAGTTGTAATTAATAATTTGTAAAGTGCATACTCATTACGAAAATAATACATATTAAGGCTATAACCTTAAGATGATATTTGTGTTGATCCTTGTGGATATGAATTCTTCTTTCAAATTAGATCTTGAATCTCGGTCGTCGAGGTCTTCTATGAAACATGAAATTAAAAATGAATTTGAAAATTCAGTGAAAGCCAAAGCTAGTCTGCAGAAATCTAAAATAAAAGGTAGACATAAAAGTGATAAAATAAATAAATGTAAAGATAATAAAACGGAAAGTAAAAATAAAGAATCTAAAATAATAATGGTATTTCTGACATGTTAAAAATAATTGGAGTTTTTTCACAAACAGAGAAATATATCAGCAAAAGCTGTCATCTCTTACCTATAAAAAAAATGGTGATCCGTCTTTAATGATTCATATAGATATCTCACTTATAAAGTACCATCTTTAAATTCACACACAAAATTCATGGCTCAATTTTGTCCAAGTCATCACAATCATTTTCTGTACTGACAACCATTACATCTTTCATCTGTTAAAATTTTAATAAACTGTAAAAATTATCAACTTCACAGAATTTGGATAAAAAAATAGAACTCTTGAAAGAAAGTCAGATAATGAACATAAAGTAGAAGAAAAGAAGCAAAAACTAACTAAGAACAATGGAAAGCAGTTCAAACATTGCAGTGGAACAGAAAGAGACAACAAGTCAAAAAGATGATTGGTCATGGAATAAAAAAAATCCTCCTCTATTACCACAATTCCAAGCATTAAAATCTTCATCTCTAATTTAAATAAACATGGCAGCACAAGTATTAGCCACAAAGTTTTAAAAGATGGGGAGAAAGAAGGCAAGAAAAAAAAGTGTCACCTCAAGAAGTTAAAGTTGAAGATTGCAGCAGGTCTGCAGATAAAAGTGGTTTAGTAGAAAAAAAAAAGATTAGTAGTAGTCATCTATCTAGTCATAAGGCAAGTAATACATAAAAAGAAAAACACAGTACCCCACAGCCTCAGAAGAGACCCTATGAGAGACAATCAAATAATACTGACTAGATGAAGGTCATTTTAAAGCTGATTTATATCTTCAGGAAGCTAAGAGAATGAAACATGAAGCTGATAATGATCTAACAAGACAGCTAAGGCAACAATGTATTTGGATGCTATGCTTTACTTCAGTGGAGCAGGATCAGCATACAGACATTGCCAGGGTTTTCACAATGTTCAAAGTTATACTTAACTTGATCAAGCATATATCTTCAAAATTTCATAATTAACATGGTGTGTCTGAAAATGGAAATAAAGATAACAAATTGGCAGTACTAAGTTTACAGTGTCAGTCTGTTCTTTAATTAAAATGTTTTATTGGAAGTTATTGCTGCAAGGTTGCTATGAAAATGTTTGTTCAGCTAGAGAGAATCAAGGACTTCTCTCCCAGGGGAAATCTTTGTCTTTTGAGCTACACCTGATGTATGCTGAGGAAGTTCCATCTCTGTCTGGTAAAATGTGAAGCTAGCCATCTAGCTGAGGATATTTCAATAAGAAAGAGGACTATGGTGATTCACACATGAAGCTATGGACGAATGTCAATCCATGGGTTTTATAGTCACCCAGTACCTTGGAAATGGATGGATGACACCAATTTAATCCATTTTAACAGAAGATTAATGAATGGCTAATTATAAACTGTTTATAAAGTAAACTATAGTACCATAATATAGAGGAATACAATTATAGACTCAATCAGTTGTGTTTTATGTGTATAAGCTACTTTAGACTGTAAATGTTTCAACAATAGAGTGTGGGGTTACTTTAAATAATCTATTTAGTAAATTAGACCTTTATAATAGAATGATTGATTAATCATTATTTTTGACATAATTTTGGAGGGTATTTATTTATTTATTTATATATCTTTATTATATGTGTGTGTATGTAGATTTTTGGTTTCACATGTGAAATGATCGATCTTTAAGAGGTTAAGTTTAAGTTAAAATACGGCCATAAGACACTTATGCTATCATTTAGTGGTTATGATTAATTTATTTAACATTAGCAATCTAGAGGTTTTGGGTTAAGCTATAGACAGTTAACTCATTATAATATGCCTAGTCTTTTATTCCTATGTGGACAGGAAGCCATCTGGAAAGTTGGATCTTAGTCATATCATAGATAGTAAAGGGCGTATTTTTCTCAGGAAAGATAATAATTACAATGTTAGAATAAGGGTATAGTTAAACAATTGGTAAGCAATTGTGCTAATTGAAATTTTTTTTCCATTTTAAAAAGATTGAGTCAGTTCATATTGTGGTTAGAAGGGAGAGATAAGGGAAATTGAAAGATTATTGTATATTTGTACTTGTATGTCTCTCTGGTAATAATTCAAAACAATTGTGTCCTCTGGAGAGAGAATTTACCAGAATTTTTAGAGTCTGCAAAAGATTGTGCTATAAAAGATTATTGATCCTGTTACATATATAAATAAACACTCAGAGTGTAGAATAATCTTCTTGGTCTGGTGCTAAGCTATTTGCCTAGTGGCACCCTTAATATAATCTTAGTAATCTTGTGTTTAGCAGCTCTAAAGTGTTTTTTGTACCACCACAATATACATATTTAAATTTAATACTTTTAATGGTTAATATAGATGTAAATTAATTAGTAAATGGGTCAACTTATTTATGCAAAATTAAATCCACAGCCAAGATGTATTGATGTGCAGCAACCAGTGAGACTTGGTTCTGCCGGCTGAATGAAAACAATAGCTTAGACAGGTTTGCTATTGTTTTCATTCAGCCTGCAGAATCACATCTGATTTAATACACCTTGGCTTTGCATTTAACCTTATATGTATAACTGGCATCCCATTTACTAATTATATATATATAATTGGACAAGAAGTAACTGAAGCTTTCAATGAGATGTCTATATAAATAAACTCATATATACATATACATTTAATATAAACTATATGATCAAAACTAAAAATTATTATACATTTTAATAATGTAAAAAACTTCATTATTTTATGGTATAGTTGTAAACATTACTTCATTGAAATTGTTGCTTATGAGAGAAAAATCTGCCAAGGACTATTATCATTGATGATTTTCAAGTGTTTACCCTTTGAGTACTAAGTATTTAGCACTTGATAAACTATCTCAATCTGTCCCAAGCAGAGAATATAAATACATTTTCAATGTTTTACGAGTTTGACATCTAATGATTTTTATAACGTTATTGTAATGGCCAAACCATAGCTTGGTCATATCGATATTTGGTCATACATGAAACAATTTGGTCTACTACAGTAATTATAAAATTAATGCATATGCTTAAGATTATATTCTTTTGAAATTTGTTAATCCTGCCACTGCCAATAATCTAATTGTTTTTCTATTGCAATTATAGTTAATATATTACATGCATGTGTATTGTAATACTATACACTTATATTATTTTAGGATGCCAATGTTAAATTAATTCGTGAACTTAAAGCTGAAATCACAAGACTAAGATATAAACTTGCTGGGAGCAATGTAAGATAATAAATAAATATTATTTTTCTGAATTATAAATTTTTACTTCAAGGAATCTAATTTTTTTTATTTTATGGTTTTTTTTTTTCAGAATAAAATGACGTCACCTCAAGTCATTGAAAAAATTCATGAAACTGAAGCTAGAGTTAGTACACCTGTATTTATTTTTATTGATAGAAAGTTATAAAATTAATGGACTTTTTTAATATTTTAACTTTAATTAATTAAATTAAAATGTGCAAACTAACTTTTTTGCAAAACGTTGATCTATTAGTAGTATTTTTTAATTAAATTTTCAAAATTATAATGCTACTGTTTGCCTGAAGGTTTGTGATGGTGGCATTTTAGTTGCATTTATATGTTGAACTGTTTCCATCATCTAACATTAAATCATGAATGTCTTTAGAAAAAAAAATAATTTAAACTTTATTTAAATTTTCACTCACATTCAACTATTAGTAATAGCACATAAGTTAGTATCTTCTGCATAACATTTCAGGTGTTTTCTTAAAATATCAATATTGAAAAATCTAATGGTTCTATTCCCATGCTAGTACTATCACTGGCCAGCAAGACCTGAGGAAAAGAGGAGAATAATACTACTCAAAACGTTATGCAGATAGTAGCCTATATGCTATTACTAACAATTGAATGTAATCAAAAATTTAAATAAAGTTTTAAAAAAAAAAATTTCTAAAGACATTCATGACTTAATGTCAGACAATTGAAATAGTCTAATATATACATATTATTATAATAATATTAACAATGCATTAATGTAGTTGTATTAAATTTGCCATAAGTTCCAAAAAAAAAAAAAACTCTCAAAGCAGAATTATGCATCATACTGATTTTTTATGATTTTACATAAACTTTAGGATTAGATTGTTGATGCTTCATCTGTTAGTGTGTTTGCATATATTTTGTGTAAATAATTGTAGTTACTATATTAGAAATAGTAACAAAATTTATTCAAACTTGATTTATGTTACTATGATCACAATGAAGGGCATTTGTGAATATAGGAACATAATAAAAAAATTTGATCCTGTCACAATATAGAATAACTTCCTTAATTAACAAGTGGATATCAGGCAATTAATTTTGTAATGTTAAGCTTAGAAGTTAATGTATATAAAGGAGATAAATAGCCAATCTACTTGTTCCAATTAGAAAAAAATATTATTTTAAATAAAATTAAGGATATAATTATGCCATTACCTTGTTTTTTTAGATATTAAGATAATCAAGATCACAAATCCAGATGTGCAATTCAATTAATATAGAAAATTGAACATATAGAGAAGTGGTAGAAAAAAATAAGCAACTATTTTAAGTCCTATAAGTCTAAGCATATCACAGGTTTTGTGGAGTAGATAATAATAAAAAGAAGGCAAATGATTGGATAGTTTAGCATTTCACATGCTATCAAAATTATGTGTTTATGCAAAGTAAATGGAGGAAGTTTTGCTTGAACATTTATTAATAGGAAAGGTTGAAGACAAATTATGACAATAATTATTAGTAGATGATGGCTTAACTTGCAGTGTATCAATATATAAGAGAAATGCATACACTGATAATTTATTAGGCTATTCAAAAAAATAATTAGTCTGAAAAAACTGGAAAAAACAAAAAAACAATTGCTATTGTTGATGTAAAGAAGTGTGTACTGTCTGAATATAAATAAAAAAGGAAAAATTGCTGTAAATAATCATTTAGAAAGTGTCTATAAATATCAAAAAATCTGTGTGATTAGAGATAATAAATCCAAGGAAAGAAAAGAGAAAATTAAAACAGTCAAAAATCTTGATTGATTTAAAATTAATCATTTAGATTCTTTTCTAGTACATGCAGAATTAAAATGTGAATGGAATAGGTAGTAACTCAGGAATCCTGTCAATAATAGGTTGGAATTACATCATGAAGAATAATAGATTTGAATTTTGCTATATGTATATTTTTTAAAAACTCATATTATTTTTTTATGATTTTGTGAAGCATATGGTTAACATGTATCTACATATATGGTTACATATACATTATATGTACTGATTAGTGTAAATAGTTTAATTATTCTATAGAAAATTGTAATCAATTGAATTTGTTTTGATTTAGCTGAATTTATTTATGTATATATGTGAATGTTTGATATTGAAATAGGATCAAGTTATATCCTGTTTAGAGAATAGCACAATTGAACTTGTCATCACAATGAAGATCCTACAAACATCAGGGTTAACAATATTTGTTTATGAAAAAACAAAACTTACTGGATCCATTTGCTAAAATATAATGCAGTAGGAGCTTCTTGACCTACCAATAGACATCATATGATTTACTGTTTTTTAAACATTGATTTAAAAGAATTATTAAATAAATTGTTTTGGTGAGTATGAAATTAGCATTACAAGTAGAAAGTGTAGCACATTGTTTTACTACTGCTCTGGCAGTATTTGCAGATACTGACAATAAATTTATGGTCAGCTCAATTAGCCATCCAGCATTCTTAGCTGGAAATTAAATAATTTGGGCAATCAAATAAATGTTGGTGGGATAATTATAAAAAAATGTAATTATAATATGACATAGCCTTCACCAATGAAAGCTTTTTTATACAAAGTCACCCAGTAAAATTTGAGATCATACTATATATTTAGAATATTAACTAGTTAATATGAATGCTATGTGTCTTGATGAAAACATGACTGATTCTCTTTCCAAGCTACCTGCAGTGTTATTTCTGAATCAACAGGTGTTACATAGCAATGCAGCTGCTATTCACAAAAATTTAAAGACAGTGTGTCTAAATCACTATTTAGTACATAGAATGTGACAATGTGTTTCATACCTTTGTGGATCATTTTTAATAGCATCCCAAATGCACAAAATCTTGCAACCTATTTTTAAATATTTTTGTCATTCATTGCTTTACTATTACCCACAATTTAAATTATTTTAAATGTTTCAGTAGCAGTTTTCCCCACTTCAAAACAAAATTTAATGCTAACATACTGGTTGGGGTATAATAAATGCTGTCATATTTCATATATAACTCGTGATCCAGATATGGTAGCACCTTAAAGTTATTATGATAAATTAAGTTCCTATATAACATATGTCTTTAATTCAAAGATGATTCTACAGGCAACATGAAGGGAAAACTAGTTATTTTACTGGCACGTAGTATATATTAACTGATTTTTCAATCACTTGCCTGTTAAGGGACTGTTTAAGTGGAATTGTTGCAGAGTATGTTAATATTAAATTATTAACTGAAGAACTGTAAGGCCTGAAGCTGATTTTTTTCAAAACTTGTCTTTACTACCTATGAGAAAAATCTAAGAAAACTTAAAGCAGAGTAATAAATATTGCACTATTTTGAATGAAGATGATAATAAATAATAATGGTAATGGTAAAACGTCAAGAAATAAGAACAGTTTGAATAACTATCAACCAGCATATTGAAACAACCCATAGAAGCAGACCAGAAAAAGGAATGTGTTATTAGCGTTTTATATAATGACAGCATTAGGGGGAAAAAATTCTGATAGCTTAACTAAGAAAATTGTCCACAGAATATGAATAAAGATAAGGATAAGAATGCTTTAGCATTATTCAAATTCACTGTATGATATAAATAAATTAGATGATGCATCAAAGTTTTAAATAATTGATCATAAAGGAATTAATAGAAATATGCCTTCAAATGATAATTTATCTAATAATGCATTGCTTCTAGACAATATCTCTCATGTGAAAAACTTAAGTAGTTATGTGAAACTATTTCAACTGCAGTTGAATTAGTTTTAACAATAATTGCATCCAAGTCACAATAAATCTTAGGAACAAAGGCAAAAATTTTATATTTTCTTCAAATATGTGTTATGAATACACAATGTCATTCATTAACAATATAAAATTGTCATTACTTTTTATTTATTTTCTAAGTATCTAGTGTCTATTTCGAATATAGTGATTTTATTTTTTGATTTACTAACTTATATTATTTAGGCAAATAATAGTTTTCTAATATTTATTCTTTCTTGCTTTATATTCAGCTAAACCATAAATAATAGAGTATGTATCTGTTCACACACTTTTTTATATTACATTATTATTCTTAACAGGTCAAAATATTAACTGAAGAATGGACTGAAAAATGGAAAGAAACTTTCAGAATTTTAGAGGTATTACTAATTGTTTATATATATTGCTAATAAAACCTTTGATGTTCACACAATCTCCTAAACAAAAAAATATAAATGAAAGTAACTGAGATTGAAATTTAAATATTTTTTTAAATTATTGTATTTTAAATATGCTATGTAAAAATAGTTGTTTTATATATTTTTTAAATAATAATAATATTATTACATGTATATTATAACAAGATGAGGGTATACAAATTAATTATTAAATTAATGTTTAGTAATCATAAATATATAAGAAATTTTATATATTCTAAGAGCCTGAGAGAGAGCATTAGATCTTAAAAGATCTCTCTGAAATATCAGCTAGTTAGAAATAAGTTATGATTAACTATAAATCCATCAGCAGTATAATAAGTAAAAGTCATCCATCTTCATCATGAATGATCAATCAAAATACATCAGAATAAAATCAACAGTCCATCTTCTGATTGGATTTGAACAATAAAAAATATAAATCAACAGTCAATCTGGTGACTAGATTGGAAATGGGTCTTTTGTAAACCAGGTTAACTTTTTAGTCCTTGCCAGCTTATGGCAGATTATTGAGACTATTAATTTGAATGCACCACTTAAGTGTTAATCCATCAGAATATGTAACTAGAAAATCTAAACAATAATGCTGGGATATTAAAACAGGCTGATAATCATAAATGTTCTGGCCACATAGTACCACTAATATACTGGCCAACTATGAACATTTCTAAAACTAAACTAAAATAAAATGTAGTGCATGGGCTTTGAAGAATATAATCTTTGCACCAAAACCAGGACATTGTCAAACTGGAATATCCCTTAAGCACTAAATAAACATCCCCATTTATATAATAGCTGTTATACATGAATCGAGCTCAGAAGAACACAAGCTTTATAACTGTTATGGTGACCAAGAGATGATGCAATACAATTTTTAACAATTGAATAAAAGTTTATTAACAATAAAAAAAATGAAGTTAAGGTCTCTAGAATATGATTCTACAATTAGAAACCTTCTGATTTTGATTAACATACAATAATAAAAAAGAAAAGACAAATATCACATTTGTGATTTACATATATGTGATATACAATATTCAAGTTATTACATTATGATTTATATTATTATTATACAAAATTTAAGTTACTATTCAATGATTTACATATAAGATCTAAGTTTATTTAAAACCCATTCAGCACACAGGCATGTGGCTTTATAATAAATGAACATATTTGAATGACATTTAATGATAAAAAAATGATTACATTTTACATATATGTTCTAATAGGCTTACTCAAAACACATATATATATAATATGTGCGGTACAATAATTGATTAATTATATAAATGAATTTCTGTTTGTATCATATTTGATAATAGCAAAAACTCACTTTCCTTTTTATAGGATAACGTTTTGTACATATGTTTGTGCATATTGAATTGCAGACACAGACAGAAGTCTATATCATATATTTTTGTTATTAAAATTATTTTTATACAAATGCATGTATAAATAAAATTATAGATGATATAAATTAATTATAAACACTTTCATAAAAAATTTTCTTTTTCATAAAAAAATAGTTATTTTTTTTCTTTTTCAGGTAATTGTGTTGATTAATTAATTATTGACAGGATTTTAAATTTAAAATATCTTTTTTTTTTTCTAAAATATTTTTGAAATATGTTTTTTCTTTTAAAACATAATAATTCTTTCTGTACATAGCTATGGTCATCATAAGTCACTTCTCTAAAAGATTTTAAAATATCTTTTAAATATTAATTCTGACTCAGAGTTATTTATTTGTGTTACTCTTTTTAAAAATATATAGAGTTTAATTAAACAATTTAAGTAATACTGTTCTATATTATAAACATTGCAAGCATAAAGCTAAACTAGTCAATAAATTTACCCCAAATGCAAAATTCAACCAGATTAGCCAAGAAAAAACACAACCAAAGGTTTCACTTCTATAAGCAGACTTCTCAAGTGTAAAGAACTACAAAAACAACACCATATATATATATTGTGCCAGGCACGTTTGATGTGGCCAAGCACAAGATAAGGTCAGATAAATTAATGGTCAAAATTACGTAAAAAGCCATTAAATGGGGGGTGGGTATACTATTTATGTAAATAAAAATCGTTATAAATTAAGAGAGAGAACTGTGGCGATAATATAAACACACACACACACATGTTTAAAGCCAATGTTTAAAGGCTTAGAAATATGTTTTTGCAATTTTGATTTTTGTGTTTTTTATTTTTTTTAAAAAAGAAAAAGATAATTCCAAAGTCTATTTATAATTTTAAATATTTTTGTTTGATGAAGAAACAGCGTTTATTTAACAAATTGTTATTCTCTATTTATATTTTTTGAGGGTTTACAAAAATGTAAAAAGGAAAATTTTAAATATTACTATTGATTAAAAATATTTAAGAATAATTTCAAAATCGAGGTTTTAATGGTCATTTTCTCTTCAGTTGCATTTGAGCAAGTCATTATCTTAAATTTAAGAAAAGCCTAAAGGCATTCTGGCTTCCTGTCCACGCTAAAATAATTTTAACAAAAGAGTTTAATTAGACTTGCGATAATGCGTGGAGAGAGGAATGTTCAAGTTATATGAAACAATTGTTTGTTAAAACAGAAAAAACTTTGATTCTGATAAGGTAATTAATCAAGAGTAAAAAGATGTTATCATTTTCTTAAATTGTGATCTGAATGGAGATATAAAAAAATAAGAAAAAACTAATTGGAAATCAAATTCTTAAAACAATTAGTCAAACCAATTCAGTGAGATTTAATTAATTTTTGTGTATGGAGGTGGGATATCTGTTCTGAAACTGCGAGAGGGCAGTTGACTTTCGGTTTTCGAAGAAGGAAGTTGACTTTTGCTTTTCAAAGAAGGCAGTCTAACTTTTTTTTGTCAAAGAGAGCAATTCACGTTTGCAAATCTTATTGGGAAGCTAATGCTATTTGGAAACATGCGAAGTCATCCAACTGTTTTCTAGTACCTGGCCATCATTGAAATAACCTAGCAGTTAACCAGTCAGTTGATTCTGATGGAAGCATAACTACAACACGCCACGAAGCCTGCAGTTAACCTAGGATTCTTAAACCAGTAAAGGACGATTGATATCGTTTGATATCCTGTTGAATATCCGTTCTCCAACTTAAAGATGCAACTCAAGCATTCGCTTGCAGATAAAATGATCATGGAATAGAAGCCGAATTCAGCATGTTCGTCCAGCTCCGCTCCTGCTGTCCCAACAGAATGTAAATCCTGAGATTCAAGCACCAAGGTGATGATGATCAATTCTATGAACTTATAATGCAGTCAAGTCCAGCCCTTGCCACAGTAGATGAATGTATAGCCCACTCAAAACCCATACAAGAATGCTCATAGACTTTATCGGGTACACTATTTTTTTGTGTTTATTTTATTTTAAATTTAATATCTATTTCATAAATATATATTTCATGTACATACGTATATAAACCCACCTGTATATAACTTGTTAATTTTTCTTTATCTGCGTAATGCATATGTGTGAGTTTATTTATAGTCCACAGATCACTCTCTCGCGTATAATTATTTGATTTATTTTCTTATTAAGAAAGAAATTTTCCTTTATTTAATTTAATTATTGCTTTATTAAGTATTTCTTTATGATTATGATTTTGTTGTATTAATAGGATTTATGTAGTGTAACATTTGTTTCATATATCTAATCGATCTGGGAATGTATTCATATTATAAATGGCATGGGTAATGGGTTAATAAAATATTTATATTATAATTCTAAAGCGACTACTGCCATAATTTTTTTTTATTTTCTTTGTCATTTACTTTCTCTAACCCCATATTAGTTAATTATGCGAGTTTTCCGATTCCCATTCTTTAACTGAGAAAGAGTACGCTGAGCTAGCAAATGGGAAATCATCTTACCGGGTTTTGAATCTTTATTTAGCACGAGGATACTTATTTATTATTTTTTTTATGAATAATTATTTATTGGCATACATGCCCTAATATCATTGAACTGACATATCCTTTCAGGAGGAGAGTTAAATTTCCTTCTGGGAGTGGCACGAGGGGTTGATTTAGAGTCATCCCCCAAAGGTACGTAAGAGTCAACCTTTTCATAAGTATCTTCTGTGTCCGTAACAGTGTTATGGTAGAGTTTTGAATCTCTTCTTACTTCGGCATGTCGCCATATTTTCCCTCATGTGGCATGCTCATATCAACGGAGTAAAAATTAACCGGTATAATATATATATATTAAACATTATCCACAAATCCATTTATTTCCCATTTACCCTTAATATTAAAAGAACTTTTAAATAAGTTAATTGCTTTAGTGTGGCTTGTATCTTTTTTATGGACATACAAAGCAGAATTAAGATATTTATTTCTAACCCTACTTTCATGAACCTTTATTCTTTGTTAAGTTAAAATTTTTAGATCTTTTGGTGATTAGAAATGTAAAGATTAATTGTTTAGTATACAGTCATTTTGTTAAAAATAAAGAATTAACATATATAATTAAACCTGATAGCTATCAATCTCTATCTCATAAAGTAGCTGTTTTAAGAAGTTATTGTTATAGGAATAAAAAAATTAAATAATTCTAGTGGGGTAGCTTTGTTTCAGAAAAATCAATTTTATAAAAATTATTTGAGTGTTTGCTACTCTGATAAATTTGTTAAAAGCATTTTATTTAATAATAATATTTGTAAGGATGTAAAGAATAAAGAAAAATATTTTATTTCTTTGCCATTTAAATTGTCTTC
This sequence comes from Epiperipatus broadwayi, assembly GCA_028023455.1. Classification (NCBI taxonomy): domain Eukaryota; kingdom Metazoa; phylum Onychophora; class Udeonychophora; order Euonychophora; family Peripatidae; genus Epiperipatus; species Epiperipatus broadwayi. Next base: position 92,986 of record JAQFVV010006734.1, on the reverse strand, counting down.
TTATAAAATTGTATGTAAGAATAGCAATTTGTTTGGAAATAAGAAAATTGCTTGGAAAAAAGGTATTACTTTGAATAATTTATTAAGTAATACAAAGGGAATTTTTGATAGGAAGACTTCCCGATGTAGTATATTTTATCCTTGTTTTTGTAAGAAGCTTTATATAGGTCAGAGTAGTTTGAGTTTAAATGAAAGAATAAAGGTTCATAAAAGTAGGGTTAGAAATAAATATCTTAGTTCTGCTTTATATGTTCATGAAAAAAATACAGGCCACACTATTAATTTTTATGAAGCTTAGGTTATCTTCTTTGATAAAAATGAAATAAAAAGAATTAAAGAATCTTTATTATTCTGAAGCAATTAACTTATTTAAAAGTTATTTTAATATTAAGGGTGGATGGGAAGTAAATGGATTTGTGGGTAATGTTTAATATATATATGGTATTGTTTTTGTAGTTTTTTACACGTGAGAAGTCTGCTTGTAGCAGTGAAACCTTTGTTTGTGTTTTTGATTTTTTTTTTTTTTTTTGGCTAGTCTGGTTGAATTTTGGATTCGGGGTAATTTTAATTGTTCTATATTATATATCTCACTTTTTAAATGTCATTTTTGAATGAATTATTTTTAAAAAACTTATTTAAAATTTAGTTCACATTATATATAACACTTTATTATATATACAATTATCTGTGCATATCTGCATACATAGACAAGCTTTCTTTTGGTAAGCTTGGTTTTTGGTCCATCATTAAAATAGGCGTAATCCATGCAATTGTCAGCATTAGGAAAGGCATTCAAGTAATTTTTTGGCATTGAGAAAGTATAATCAGGTATGTTGGCATTCCATGAGTTCCTTATTATCTAGGATTTGATGAGCATGAAGCCAGAAAACTGTTTTGTCCACATTTAAGGCTTTAGAGACTGAGAAGTGGGTCTTCCTTCTAAGTACATCTAAACTCCTCCAGTGAATCAATAGACTGCTACTGGATCTCTGCCTTGACTTCAGCTACATCTGATGGGAGCTCTTTATAAATCTGCCAGCCATTTCTCTGGCCAGCTAAGACCAATTGCTGCAAACTTCAACATGCAGCAAAATCTTATAACCAACTTTGCAGCTAGCTATATGTTGCCATCTGTTTCACAAAAATTTTAAAATCAAACTTTGAAACTGGCCAATTTGGCCCCTGCTTCTCAAAATATTAAAACCAGACTGTTCTTTTCAAAAACTATTATCCAGACTGAACTAATATTTTTCATTCAGCCTTGTATAATCTTGGTGATGTGATAAAAACACTAAATTTAAAAACTTTTTTTATCTTGATTAAAAAGAATTTTAATCCTTTTGAAAGCAATTTTAATTAAAAAGCTATATTTGTAAATCTTATCAAAGATTTTTAAAAATAGATAATAAAAATGTAAAGCATTAATAAAGAGATTTTCAAAAATAAATCATTATTGTTTTGTTTTTTTAAATTCAAAATCAGAATACTAATAATACAATATTAATATTTATTCAGACCTTTGTAAATTTTTATTCTATAATGAAATTTTATTTTAAATTCAGAACAATTTAATTCTTTATAGTGGTTATTATTCCCAGTGAAATGTAGAAAATATGTTCAAAAAGTTATGTCTGTGTTTATTTCTACTTATTCTTTACTTATATATATATATATGCACACACATAACTATGTTACTGTGTACCATATAATCCAGATGATTACAATTTATATATGTGTGATATATAGACACATCCACACACATAAATAAAATTTGATATACTTTAAATGAAATTTAAATATTTTACATAGGAGCAAAAAACTCTGGGCCTACGGCAGTTTGGTACTGGCATTATTTTGGATTCCGAGCTTCCACATTTAATTGGTATAGACGATAATCTTCTTAGTACTGGCATGACCCTTTACCATCTGAAAGTAAGGCATAAGATATTTAGAGTTATATATATATTTTTACAAAGTAGTAACATTTTATAATCTTAAATTTTAAAATTAGTTTTATGATAATTTATAAAATAATTATTATAAAACTGATTTTCAACTTTTATTTGTACAACTACTTATTCTGTCATTAAATATATTTTTAAAACAAATTTAATATTATTTGAAGATTTATCTATATAGATATATCTAATATTACAAAATATCAGTGCTAAAAAGTAAACTAATCAATATAATAAATCAAGTAAATCAATTTGTAATTAAGTCATTAGTCAAAATGAAATACATTATTGGGAGTGCAACATTTTTGTTTTAAATAAAAGGGAGAAGGAAAAAGAGGCGATTAATTTGTTTAAAAGTTTTTTCATATTAAAGATAATTGGAATGTGAGTTAGAATTGTGGCAAGGTAGCATAATATATATTTGTGAGATTTTGTGCTACTTTGCACTTGAGGAAGCATCTTGGGAGGGAAATTATTGGTGATGATTTTTAAACTTAACTAACTAGATAATTGACTTTTGATTTAACTTTATTTTGGATATTATAGATAAAGAAGTTTTATTTGTAATATTCAATATGTCTTCTGTGCTTTTTAGCAATATGGAATAATGCTGAGTTTAAAATGTAAGGGTTTTTGAATTGATTCTAAGAATAGTAAAGTAAAAAAAAAAATCTCAATTTAGTCCATTGAATTGAACTATTATATTATGCACAATCTTGATCTCCTGAGAAATCAAGTATATAATTATTATTATATCCCTGTGTGATTTATCATAATAGTAGAATAATAGAATCAAGAATTTTAGATACCTAGGTCAATTTCTAGTTGAGGAAAATATTTAAAAGAAATTATTCATAGTTTGGTCAATTGAATTAAACTATTGTGTTCAATCTGTTGTTTAGGAACTTGGACATCATATGACTTTCTGAGTATTGACTATACAATTATTTTGTTATGAATAGTTTATCACAATGATATAAGAGGTCATAATGAAAAGTTCTCCTAGCTTAATCTCACTGAAAATGAAATTTGGAAAAAAATGGACACTCAATTTGATTATTTAAGTGCTTAAACAGTATTGACATTCTGAAAACAGACGATGTGATTTAGTTTCAAATAACAACTTTATTCACACTAAGAAGATACATATGGATATCACTTAACCTCTTTTTATTATAGGTTACATGCTTACAATGTACAGTGGCTCTACAATAAAAACAATAAATAAGAAAACTAATGGTAAAAAATAAAAAAAATTACATAAATATAAGCTACTTAGGAATTATTTGGGTCAATTTGTTGACCACCAAATTCAGAGTTTCAATAAATAACAATTAAATGGAAAGAGCTGGATTATATTAATGTGACAACTATTAGACTCTCCATAGGAGTCATTATGTCCAGTTTTTTAATTTTGCCATGACAGTACTATAAGTACCTAAGTGTTTTGATCTTCAGATCTCCAGTTGGTCCCATGTCTGACTGGCTAACCAGTGCTGGCATACTTTCCAATCGTATTCTTTGGCCTCACCAAGTAACTTGAGAAAAAGCTCTTCTGGATTATTATTCAATCCATTGTCAAAGACTCTTATTTCTCACTATCCATATAGCAAAATTTACAAAGGTGGCCAGTCTAATTTTACCATAAAGGCTACTCTTTACCGCCTTTGCGATATTTGTACCTATAATGTCGACTTCCCTGAATCTTTTAAGGGCACAAAAACGAAGATTATTCCATATTTCACATTGATCTAGGATATGGCTCATTGTCTCTTCATTTTTATTACACATCAGGCAAATTGGATCTATTCCCCCGCCTATAACACAGCAAGGTGCATGTTGGGAGTGTTCCAAGGCTGACTTTTATCAGGAAATCCACCAGCTTAGGTTCGAGTCTTATCCTTTTGCCAACCTAGCAAACCTGGGAATGCTGATTGAGAGAAGACTCTCCACTGTCGACTCATTGTTTTGTATCATACTAAATGCTTCCCAATAGTTAAGCTTGAAGCCAAACATAGTGGCTGATATATTAGTTTTCCCTACAATCATTGACACTTGTTGTTGCAGCCAAATGCTTGTTTGTTTGGGTGGAGGACGATCCGTTGGTTCTACCTTCACCAATGGCAAGGGGCTTTCCATACACGGGTTTTGGCTAAATAATTTTACTAGTATATTATATGTCCTTTGAAATAGGAATGTGGAAATTGAATGTAGTCCAAGCCCATTATGAGCCTTTGGTTTTTGGAGAAGACTGAGACTTATGACTGGGGCTTTTCTGCCCCATCATAGTCTTCTGCATTGAGTTTCCACCTTGCAAATGAATGCCCTTGTAGGGGAAAACCCAGTCAGAAAATGTGTGATTTTTGGCAATACTATGGCATTGAGAAGGGCGACCTTTCCCAACAATGACAACCGGACCTTTGATAGCGAGGTGACTGAATTTACAACTTTCTTTAACAGGGATTCTTCAAGCTCCTTCCTCATGATGTAAGGGGGGAAGGCCAACATGAATCCTAGAAACTTTTGTGGAGTTGCTCTGAATCTCCCCAGGATTTGCTTTTCTGATTTTATTGACCACATAGCCGACTTGGCCCCATTGACTCTTAGACCAAATTCACTAGCAAAGTGATCCAAGATATCCTCTAGCCCATCAAACTCATCCTGAGATGAGAGAAACACCACCACATCATCCATGTAGGAAACTTGATGAATGCTCTCTCTCAGCAAAGGTATGGCAACACCCGATAGTGTTGCCTCGATGCGCAACAGCAATGGGTTTATATAGGCTGCAAAGAGGAATGCACTTAGTGGCGAGCCCTGCGGGATGGAAACACTTGGCTGAAATCCTGGAGCAACTTGACCATCCAATGAGAGAAACACTTTCCTATTTTGTAAAAGGTTCTCAATCATTTGGAGATATGCCTTGGGCACATGGAGCTCTTCCAGTACATTAAGGAGCACATCGATCCTGACACAGTCAAAGGCACCGGCAAAGTCTAATTGAACTGCAACTGGCCGGGACATATTTTATTACTTAATATGTAATTATACTTAAACTTGTTTGTTTTTTAAACTCATTTTTTGTAATTATTACTAAAAAATGTCTCTGAAATTTGAAGATGACAGGTATGTTTATATAAAATAAACAATTATTTAACATTTTAGAAAATTATAAATAAATTTATTGATTAGAGACAATGGTATTACTATTTGAATAGGTCTACTTTTAGAATCAAAAACAAAAGATGAAAAAATTTAAATGGTGAATTAATAGTGAATGAATTAAAAATATTTTTTCAGCAGAAGTTATAGATATGATAACAAAAAAATATAGAGCATAGAAAAGAACATTGAGTGAATTAATTGTGAAAATAAATAGCTTTATAATAACAGTGATAAATAATAATACTTTAGTAGAAAAAGAAGGGAGATAAAGATAGTATGTAATTACAGTTTTAGTAAAAATGAGGAAAGAAACTTAAGACTGGATATAAATATTTGAGTTTCTTGAGTTTAGTCTGGATTACAGACCCAACCAACAGTAAACAATGTAAAATAATACTGAAACAAGTATTACAATTAATATATTTATTATGTACAAATATATATAATACAATATATACAAATGAATATTTATAAGTTGAATATTGGAGTTTAACGTAAACTCTGTGTTCTCCCTGCCGCTTCTAGCTACACCTGATGGCTGCTCATGGGTAGGGTCTATGACTCTTCCAGCTGAACAAGACAGCTTGCCTCGAGCCGAGAGTGATCTTAGCAGTGTCCGGTCTCTGTGGGACTTGCCTAGCTGTGTAGATCTAAATAGCGTAGTGCTACCAATGGGAATACTTGCTGCTGTTTAGGTTAGCAGAGCTTCCTGGGAGAACGCAAGAGTCTTTTAAAGTTAGACACGTTCTTCCCCGATCCTCACAAAAGGCTGACTATTTATACCCAGATCCCTGGCCTTATTGAAACCTTCAGATTTAGCAAGCATCATTGTTTATTGGTCTGTAATAATCATTGGCTATGTTGTTATCTATACATCAGCCTATTGGCCTGTGGCAACAATGCTTAATCCGATCATATAAGGAGGCATCTGGAATAGTCTACTTCTGAGAGAAGGGAGGACTATAACATATCTACCTGGCTAAAATTTAACCTAGAGAACAGTCATGCAGATGTCCTGGAGGATGACTAACGCGCTTCGGTGCTGGTTCTGGTTTGCTGCCATCTTCAGTTTGTTGGTCCTCCTTGCTTGTACTGCATGTCTCTGTAGCTTCATTTCTTGTGATTGCATCAGTTATATATAGTCTAAGTTGCTTTCGATGGCGATGATGTTGACATCCATCTGCTGTTTTGACTGTAAGGGTGTGGAGTCCTTTCTGTTGGATCACGACTGCTGGAATCCATTTAGTGGGTCCTCTATACATTTTGCATAGTACTTTTTAGTCTGCAAAGCTAGTGGTGTTCTGGCAATCCTGGTGTTCCAATTTCTCATATTCATTTTGTTATCAGCTTTTTGTTGACTTCTGGTTTTATCTCTTTATTCAGTGATAACTGAATTGGTGGTCCTAGATATTGACCTAGATTTTTTTGACCACTTCAGGGTAATTAGCCTTTAATTTAGCTAATGTTGTGATCTGGTTCACCTTTGACACTCTAAAGCCTAAGTGACTGAACCAGTCACGGCCTAACAAGTGGCTGTGATCACCTGGTGCCACTAACACTGGTAGGTGTATAGTTTTGTTAGGCATAGTTATTTTAACTCTTGTCTGACCCAATAGTTTTATTTTTTAACCAGATAATATGTTATAGTCCTAGAGCTAGGATGCAGATTATATTTATTATTTTTTTTAATAATAGCCCAAGTCTTTTTTTGAAGCAATAGACACTGCAGACCCTGTGTCTAGTTCCATTTTCACTGGCGTATCATTAATCATAATACTATGTATAAATCCAGACTGATTGTCTTTAATGTTATTTATACTGGCAACTTGTTTATTTTTCTTATAGTTGCCTTTGTTGTTTTTTGGAATGGTTTTTTCCATTCTTATATTGGCTGTTTGTCTTTTTAAGTTTAGACATGCTGATCTTATATGACCCACTCGCTTGCAGAATGAGCACACAGTATGGAGGTGTGGACATTGTGTTTGTACGTGCATCGGTTCATCGCACCTATAACAATGTTTAACACTCATCGTTGTTGTTGAGCTAACTGAGTGCTTATCAGACTCAGTCTTCTGTTCAACTTTTTGAACAGTATAATTTATTTTTTATAATGGCTTTGCTTGACATGCTGTAGATTCTGCCAGCGTGGCTTGAGCTACAGCCTTTTCAAAGTCTATATCCGGTGTCATTAATAGTTTGAGTCTTAAATTATGATCGTTCATACCACAAATGAAATGATCGCATAGCGCTTCATTTAAGAACTCTTTAAATTGGCACATAAGTGCTAATGTCCGGATTCGCGTGGCGAATTCTCTAGATTTTTCTCCCTCTGCCTGCATACAGAGATTGAAATAATATCTCTGCATTATTGTTAGCGGTTTGGGGGAAAATATTCTGTGAGAATCGCCAACGCTTTTTCCCAAATTCAAGTCGGCCAGTGTTTCTGACCCGATTTGAGATTTTAAAATATTATATGTCTGTGATCCGATTATAGTTATCAGCGTCACTAATTTTATTTCAGACTTTTTGATCTGATTGGCCTGCATATAAAAAATTAGGCACTCTTTGTAGCTTGACCAGTTCTCAGGGAACCCTGGATCAAAAGCTTCCATCAAGCCAATTATATTAGGCATTTTTTATTTTATTTTTTTGTTATCATGTGAGAAAAAAATTTTTTTTTTCGTTTATTTGCAAGTAACCACTCGATACGGTTATGTTCGACAGATTTTTTACTCCGCTAAGGTGAGCTTCTGTCTTTTTAGCAAGGCCAATTTTGATTGGTTTATGAACCACCAATTATGTTTGTGATCACTTTATTTTTCCTCCCAGAAATAAGTGATTTTGACAATGGCCGTTTAGTAAATACTATTCGTGTATTTTACTTTTTTTTGCCAGAAATAAGTGATTGGACAGTATTTAAGTGTGATTTAGTAATCACAGCTTCGTAACTTACGAGTGTCTATATAATTGTGCACTTGTGTATTAACGTTTTCCAAGTTTTTTCATTTTCCAGCCGTGGGGGAAAAAAATCTTTTGTCAAACTGTGCCAAATCTGTTGTGTTTAGTCTGGATTACAGACCCAACCAACAGTAAATAATGTAAAATAATACTGAAACAAGTATTACAATTAATATATTTATTATGTACAAATATATTCAATACAATATATACAAATGAATATTTACAAGTTGAATATTGGAGTTTAACGTAAACTCTGTGTTCTGCCTGCCGCTTCCAGCCACACCTGATGGCTGACCTCACGGGTAGGGTCTATGACTCTTACAGCTGAACAAGACAGCTTGCCTTGAGCTGAGAGTGATCTTAGCAGTGTCCGGTCTCTGTGGGACTTGCCTAGCTGCGTAGATCTAAATAGCGTAGTGCTATCAATGGGAATACTTGCTGCTGTTTAGATTAGCAGAGCTTCCTGGGAGAATGCTAAGAGTCTTTTCAGGTTAGACATGTTCTTCCCCAATCCTCACAAAAGGCTGACTATTTATACCCAGATCCCTGACCTTATTGAAAACCTTCAGATTTAGCAAGCATCATTGTTTATTGGCCTGTGGCAAACAATGCTTAATCTGATCAGATAAGGAGGTATCTGGAATAGTCTACTTCTGAGAGAAGGGAGGACTATAACAGAGTTAAAATAACATAAGAAGAGAGTTACATGTGATGTAAGGTATATTTAAGTATAGGTATTTATTTTTTGGCTGCAATGTATGATTAATGACTACTCTTATGGTTGTTATTGATTGTTCACATTCTTTTATTTGTTAAGCAACCTTATAATTTAATTTCACTTAATTGATCTTCTGAGGATACACTTTATAAAAAGTATGTATTTTATTAGTCACATGTTAATCATTATACTGAAATCAAAATGGCAATATCTAACATATTCAAAGTGAAGTCAGCATATAGATATCACTAGCTAATATATTCATCTTATGAAAAGTTATAAAAGTTAAAATACATTTTAATGCCATAACTTTATTTAGAAGATTTCTTCTTACCTGTAGATCAAGTCATTTCAGACCATGTGAGAGAAGTCAACAATAGTTAGAATCATATATCAGCAAGAAAAGTCCATTGGAAAGCATCAGAAACTGCTTGAATGATTCCAGAATTATTTTGGGACCTTAGATCTACTATTTGGGAAATTCTATAAAATCAAAATATAGCAACAAGTTCTGATAAATCTTAAAAGCACATGATATCTGCTATATTTTGATCTCAACTTTCTCTTGATTAAGACTAGCAATATGATTTCTAAATTATCACCTTTCTCAATAAAGTAAATAACCTCACTGCGGGTCAATTTCTAAACCAACTTTAATAGCATAACAATAATATTCTGATAATAGATATATACTCATATAAGTTATACGCTATATTTAGATCACAATATGAATACATATAAATTCAGTTCTATTCTCCGCACTATGCCCTTGAGGCACATATAAATTATAATAAGATCGGGATAATCTGTTTGATTTCTAGTCAGCTTGAGTAACTTCAGGAACTGAGATCCTAAGTCTGGAAACAAATCCCTGCTGGTTTTTTCTGCTGCTTCACATCGGTGTGCAACCCAGTTGCATGAACACATGAGGGAGAAGAAAAAAAATATGGCTTTTTTTCCTTGCTTAAATAATTTTCTTTCTCTTTTGTTTTCTGGAGTAATCTATCTGTTTTATCTTTATCTTGGTGGAATGTTTTTTTTATTATCTATTAAAAAATTTTAAAACTTTAGATTCTTTTAGAATTCAATTGTTAATTTGTTAGTGCCAATTGAATTCCTACATAATCAGATTTTACTTTTTAGTTCATTCTCCTTATTCAGTTAACTATTAAAAATTTTTAAAACATTAGATTCTTTTAGAATTCAATTGTTAATTAGTTATTGCCTATTGAATTCCTACGTAATCAGATTTTACTTTTTAGTTCATTCTCCTTATTCAGTTAATGTTTTAATTTATTTTCACTTTATTATGTCTCTAGTTTTACACAATAGTTTTAGTAAACATAAATTTTAGTATTAATTTAAAACATACATTTTACTGGTAATTAATGGTTATTCAAATATCTGTGACAAGTCTTTTATTGCATTTAAACTTACAACTATAAACTTCATTTTTAATAGACTAAACCCAAATAAAATGTGGTGCATGGACTTTGAGGAATATAATCCTTGAACCAAAATCAGTACAATGTGATACTGGAATGCCCAAAAACATTAATATACATCCCCTTTCATCTATCAGACCATTATGCATGAATCTAGTTCAGAGAACATGTTCTATTACTGTTATGTGACTAAGAGATGATATGATATAATATTCTAAAAACTTGAGAATCAAGTCACTGGAATAATTTTAACAATTGAATACAAGTTTTGAACAACAACAACAAAAACATGTTATTAAGGTCTCTAGAATATGGCTATACACATATAAGCTTTCTGATTTTCATTAATATACATAAATAAAACTATCACATTTGTGATTTACAAAATTACTACAAAATTTAAATGATATATATATATGTTCATATAAGTTTATTTAAAACATGATCAGCACATAGACATGTGGCTGCATATATTTGAATTGACCTACAATAATAATAAAAAAATGATTAAAATTTACTTATGTATTATACTTGACAAGCATTGATATATATATATAGACACGTACATGAATGTGCATGTAATTTCTGAAGATATTTAACTTGTTACAAACTATTTTTAGTTGTCACTTTTAAATTGTCAAAATAATAAATGACATTAATTTTTATAATACATAACATATTTAACATATAATTTTTATAATACATAACATATTTAACATACCTGTGTGTGTGTGTACTGAATTGCAGGCACATTCTAACATCTATATATCATATATTTTAATTTGTTACAATATTCTTCATAATTAATGTAATATTGAAAGTATATATATATAAAAATATGAATCCTGTTATTTCTTTCATAACAGTTTTTTTTTCCTCCTTTTTTTAAAAAAAAGAATGACATCAACTGCTTTACGTTGATAAAAAGTTAAATCCACCTTCAGGTATATTCTAAAAAAAATTGAATTTCCATTTTTTTTTCCTTTTTAAAAAAATTAAAATCAGTTTTTAGCAGATTAGGTTAATCAATTACAATGCTTTTAGATTTTAATTCAAGCAAAAGTATTACTTGCATTTTAAGTTATGTTTTTTTTAAATGTCATTTTTTTCCTAATGAATTAATAAAACAATTTCTTTAAAAAAATATATAAAATCATCAGTAGATTGCTCCTTTTTTTTAATGTTTGATTCAAGTAGATTATTTACTTGTTTATTTATATTATAGGTTAAAATGTCTTTTTAAGGAATATTAAAAAAACAACTCACTGTATATACTTGTAATGTATTTATCTGTGGTTCCCTGGGTAAGCTAGAATATTTCTCTCGGTGAGGTTGGTTTTGGTGATTGTCATCATCAAGATAGGTATAGTCTATGTATTATCATCATCAAGGAAAAGTATAATTTAGGTATGGTTGGCATTGATCAGTTCCTTTCTGTCTAGGATTTGATATATTTCAGGCCTGCAACTATCTTTGTCCATGTTTGTGCAGGCTAGTGATTGATTTGAAGTGACCGTAGCTTCAGGGTAAATCAAAACTCTTGTATATAGAACTAGTAGACCACTGCTGGATCATTGCCTTCTTATGTCTTCATGACTGTCCTGATTTGCTAACCAACTTACTGCTAGCTATTCTTACTGCCAACTTTACTGCTACCATTCTCTGAAACAGTTACCAACAAACTGCAGCTAACTCTTACAAAAATATTAGCCAAAACCTAAAAACCAGAGTGTTCTAATCTCTTTATCAACTCACTTTGGAAGAGTCATCTGAGATGATAAAAACACATTTTAAAACCGTTTTCTTCTTATCTCTCTTGATTAAAAACAATTTTAATCCCTTCAAAAGCACTTTTAATTAAAAGGCTACATTTGAAAACAACTTTGAAATTTTACTAAACATGTGATCTACATGTTTTTACTTAGATGAAGAATTGCATACAAGCATTAATTAAAAGATTTCAAAAATAAATCATGCCTGATTTTTAATTTCAAAATCAGAATTCAATAAAAATATTTATTAGATCTTTTTAAATGTTTATTTCATAATGAAATGTTATTTTAAATTCAAAATTATTTAATTCCTGATTATTATTCCAGGAAGATAGAAAATATCTACTAAAATTTTTTGTCTATGTTTATTTCTACTTTTCAACTTTGTATATATTTGTGCACCCACACACTATGTCATTGTGTATTACATAACAGTTCTGTTACAATACATATAATATCTAGATTCTGTGTCATTATTAATAATATGAAAATACTAGAACAGAGATTAAATATGTTAAATGGAATTAAGTAAACCAAGTATACTTTTAATGCATGTGCATTCTGATGCACACACATTGTATACTCAGTCTATTTAATTTTTTTTAGTATGTGTAATTTCTCTGTAGTTTTTTTATATTATATACGTATATATTTTTGTGGTGTTTTCAAAATATTATGTACTATAACAGGATGGGTATTTGGTGGACCTGGGCTGATGGAAAATCATCATCAATTCCAGTCAACACAAATTTAAAATTTACAAAAATATATAATATTTAAGTAAGAAGTATTAGAATAAGTAATATTTAATATCTAATAAATATAAGAAATTGTATATATTATAAGCATGAGATCCTGAAATCTCAGAGATCAGCCCAATTAACCCCTTAGAGCAACTAAAAGTATAAATAACCATACATCAACCAGCATTATCAATAAGTAGAAGTAAGTATAAGTTATACTCGTCCATCATTATGAATGATCAACAATCAAAATAAATCAACAGTCAATCTTGTGACTGGATTTGAAATCGGTCTACTGTAAATCAGACAAGCCTTTGCCAGCTTGGGCAATTATTTAAACCTTAGTTTGGATGCATCAATTTATGTGCTCATTTATCTGAATACAACAATAAAAGCAATAATTCTGGGACATTAAAACCTGTTGATAATCATCAATGCTCTGTCCATTTAGTATCATTAGTATACTGGCCAATTAAAACTTAAATTCTAATAGAGATTAAACTAAAATAAAATGTAGTAGATGGGCTTTAAAGAATATAATCCTCATGCCAACTAGTATGATGAGGATAATGATGATTGATGGGAAGATCATCATCATCACTAGATGCCCATAAACACTAATATACATCCCCTTTTATCTATCAGCCCATTATGCTTGAATCTAACTCAGGGAACATAAGCTATATTATTGTATTATGACCAAGAGAATTAAGTTCACTGGGATAATTTTAATACTTGAATATAAGTTTATTAATAACAGTAAAAAAATGAAGTTAAGGTCTCTAGAATAAGACTATACACATATTAATTAAGCCTTCTGATTTTGATTAATATACATAAATAAAACTATCACATTTGTGATTTACAAAATTACTACAAAATTCAAGTTATTTCATTAATTTACAATATGTTCATAGAAAACACATATATATATCCACACACGAACATGCTATATAATTTCTGGACATATTCGAATAGTCATAACATAATTATAAAAATTTTAAGTTACATGCAAATGCTATAAATGATTAAAATTTACCTATATGTGTCTATATGACACTCAATATATATGTACACAGATGTGCAGTACATTTGATGGATATATTTCAATTGTCATATAAAACAAAATTTGATTAAAATTTTACATATATGTGTGTGCATTTAGCCATTTATGCTGTTTACATCATATGATATTTTTGATTTAACATATGTTGTGCACATAGGAATGTATGTACACATTGATGTTTATATTATATATTTTAATTTATCATAATATTATATTTTCATAATTAATTCACTATTAAAAATATATAATATCCCTCACTATTTTCATAGCGAGTTCTACTCTTTGCTGATTAGTCTTTTTTTTCTAAAAAGAATAAAGTCAATGACTTAAATCGTTACTCTTTAGATTTTTAATCCAAGCAAAATTATTTGTGTTTGTTTCACTTTTAAAATGTTTCTCTTTTTTTTAATAAATGAAAAATAAAATTGTTCTACATATACATATTACTATCATAAGATAATTAATTATACCACCTTATTTAAAAAATATAGTGTCATCTATTAACCCTTTACTTTTTAATTTTTAATCCAAGCAACATTATTACTTGCTTTCTTTTAAATATATTTTAAATGTCATTTTACTACAGAAATTATTTAAATTATTTGAAACAACTCCCCAATTTATCTTTATATAAATACGATGCCAATGTCTTGTCCACATTTAAGGCTAATCAATCCATTAGAAGTAGACCCTGGCTTCAGGTGAATCAAAACTCCATAGTAAACTATAGGGCAACTGCTGGACTTGTCCTCCCTTATATCTCAATGGAAGTTCTATCCAACTCTGCAGCTAGCTATTAGTCAATTCTACTGCTGCCACTCTTTGCTATAGTTACCAACAAACTACAGCTAACTCTTACAATAATATTAGCCAAACTGTATTAGGCAACTCTCTTTTCAAAATATAGTATCTAGACTAAAATAATATTTTTATCCAATCCTTTTATAGTAGGATTGGGGTGCTAAAACACACTGTTTTTAATTAAAAATTGTTTTTGTTAACTCTTCAATCCCTTTTGAAAACAAAGTTGAAATTTTTATCAAAATGTGATATACAAAGATTTCTACATAAAAATAGAGAGAAATGTATACAAACGTTAATTAAAAGAATTTAAAAATACCATGCTTGTTTTTAATTTCAAAATCAGAATTAAAAATAATATTTATTAGACCTTTTTAAATTGTTTAATTTATAATAAAATTCTATTTTAAATTCAGAATTATTTAATCTTTTATTAGGATTATTTTATTCCAGGAAGGTAGAAAATATATAAAAAAAATTTATGTGTGTTAATTTCTATTTTTCCTTTCAACTTTATATATATATCTGTGACACACACTATGTTATTGGGTGCTGTGTAACAGTCCTGTAACAATACATGTGTAGATAGTTTTCAAGTTTTGCTAGGTATGTGATTGTTCATAGCAGTGATATTTCAGATTTCAGTGGATGATTCATTAGCAGTTAGTTAGTATTGCTAGAAGCAAAATGAACATTTAAATTGAAAATTACCTGACATGTGATTATTTTGTTCATTACAAAATTTATAAGGGATCAGTTTAAAAGAAGAGGAAGGGATTAATTTGGTGTATTTTGTTTTTGATAGATATGCTTTATTAAATATTTCTATATGATGTATTAATTTATATGATAATATTATTTTAGAATCACTATCAGAGATATCAATGAGATTTAAAAAAAAAAACATGACTGAGTAAATACAACAAAACAGCAAAGCTTCTTACCTATATAGAAAAATTTATAAAATGTATTTATTAAAAAACAAAACGTCAAATTAATCATCCATTTGCATCCTTCTTCAGGGGAAATTTATTTTTTACTATTAGTGCCTTTAGCATCACCAGCTGCTATTGAACCACCTGTACTACACAAGTTATGATAGGTGATAGATATCAAAAATATCGTTGCTGCAATAGTAAGCAATCCCGTGCAATGAGTGAATGCAAAAACTATATTTACGTCTTTTGGACTTGAAAATCTTCATTCTGATATATATAGATACATGTGTATGTATTTATATATATATATCTGTATGTGTAAATGTGTATGTGATGTTTATTGACTTATATATATATATGTATGTCTAGGAAGGAAGAACTACAATTGGTCAAGAGATTTCTCCTGTTATGCAAGATATTGGTAAGTTGCAGTATTTTTATATCTTATGTAATTTTTATAACTTTCTAAAAAAAAAGAATATTAATTAGAAAGTAGATGCAAGTGTTTTTTTCCAAATGTTTTTATTTTTATTTTAATAATTTATAAATATATATAATGAAACTATAAAGTTTATGTGAAAGTTGGAAAGTGTTTAAAATAAAAAAATTAAAACAAAAACTATATTATTCTTGTTATTGTTTAAAAATTAATTTAAAGTATAGGTAATAAAGAATGGTAATTCATATTGGCTATGGATAAATAATGTGGTCAATACTTGATGTGAGAGTTTGCTGTTAATTGAAAGGAGACTCTTTGATTCCTTTGGAGGCGTTAAAGGAACTGAATAGGGCAAATTCTTAATGTCCATTCCATATGTTCTTGTTGTTGCAGCTGTTATTATTATATGATTATTCATATAATATACAACAATGGATGGGATACTCACCAACATGCATTAGCCAGTGAGGTGAGTTTATTGATTTTTACCTCTGAGTTTAAGATCAAGATACACCATGGTCTTTTTTCTCAGTTTTGCCTGATAAGATAGAATAAATGTGTGTGAATGAAAATTTTTTTTCTAATAGATGTATACAATCATGGCAGACAAAAATAAATCATGGCCCTTATTTCCAGGTGGCTGTAAAGTCACTAGCCAAGGCAGCAGCCGAAGGTGGAAGACACTAAGAATTCCCTGATTCCAGACTCAAGCTGCCATTTGATGATGATTATTTAGGTACTTACAACTGCAGATCACTCTTTCAAGTGAAGAAAGATTGCAAGAATTGGAAGAAGAACTCTCATATTGAATGGGACATTATTGGACTTTGTGAAGTTAGAAGAAAAGGTGAAGAGACAAGTGATGTAAAAAGTGGACATGTACTCTACTACAAAGGCACAAATATTGGAAGTACAAGTGGAGTTGGATTCATTCTAAATAAAAAGTAGAACAACAACATTGTGGAGATTGATGGTGCATCAGACAAAGTGACAAGATTAGTAATTCAGATTTATATCCCAACAAATTCTCAGAGTGATGAAGTAAAAGTGAATTTTTATATGGATGTACAAAAGACTTTGGATCAGACCAAACAAAATTTTAAAATTGTTATGGAGATTTTAAAACTAGAATTAGTAAGAAAGATGAAAGCTGAACATAATTTGGTTATGAGAGAGGACATAGGCTTGTGGAGTTTGCAGAAAAAGAAAAACTTTATATTATGAATTCTTTTTTTGAGAAAAATGTTAAAAGGAAATGAATATGGAAGCATCCAAATGAAGGTTACAGAAGAATTGGATTATATTTCGATTAACAGAATACATATTTCAAGATTGTAATGTCATTAATAAATTCAACACAGGAAGTGATCATCGATTAGTAAGATGTAAGATATGTGTTAATGCAAAACTAGTGAGACAAAATTTATTAAAAAAAACAATATTTATAGTTGATATTACTAATCTTCAGAAACATTCTAATGAATTTAAATTAGAAATTGCAAATCGGTTTCAAGTATTAGTAGATTTTGAACATGATTCAGATTTGAATGAAATTAATAGGAAAATAACTGATACACTTTTAAAAATTGCAACAAAGATAGCTGGTAGAAAAAAGCAGCACTTGACCAATAAAATTTCTACCGAGACTAGAAACTTTATGAAGAAAAGCAGGAATATGAAGATATATAAAAATGATGTATTGAATATCTCAAATTTTATAAAATGTTGTGAAAAAGAGTTGATAATGATATAAGGAAATATAATTGTGAACTAGCAAGAAAAGCTGTAGAAGAGAATAAAAGACTCAAGAGTGTAAAACAACATTTTGATATCGGTAGGAAATTTATATTTGCAATAAGAAAAAAAAATGGAACTATTACTAAAAAGAGAGATGACTTCAGTTCTTATATCTATTATATCTTCTGAATTGCCCAGCATTTTAAATGAGAAAGTGATATATGCAATTAAATTTATGAAGAACAGAAAAGCTCCAGGTAATAATGGAATTATAATCAATAAAGTAAAAGAAGCAGGTGAAGAAATAGAAAACATTTTGGCAAAGTTATATACCAAATGTCTAAATGTTAAAGTTGTACCAGATGATTGGAAGAATGCCATATTAATATTTAAAAAAGGTGATAAAGAAAATATTAGAAATGACAGACTTTTATCAGTT
This sequence comes from Epiperipatus broadwayi, assembly GCA_028023455.1. Taxonomy (NCBI): domain Eukaryota; kingdom Metazoa; phylum Onychophora; class Udeonychophora; order Euonychophora; family Peripatidae; genus Epiperipatus; species Epiperipatus broadwayi. Next base: position 74,804 of record JAQFVV010006734.1, on the reverse strand, counting down.
TTGTACAAGCTGGATTTAAAAGTGGTTTTAGTACACTAGATAATATCCAAGTATTGAGAGAAATTATAGAAAGGACCAATGGAATATTGGTTGCCATTATGCCTTAGATTTGTGGATTATGAAAAGGCATTTGATTCTATAAGCATTTCTTCAGTGATTAAAGCATTGGATCATCAAAATACAGACCCAAAATATTGTCATATTCTGAAGAATATTCATAAAAGTGAAACAGCAACAAATAGATTACATAATAAATACTAGGAAGTTTAACATTGAGAAGAGTGTAGGACAGGGTGCCTCCATATCTCCAAAACCTTTTACAGCAGTGCTGCAAGAAGTATTATGTGGATTTAAATGGGAAGCTAAAGGAGCAAAAGTAAATGGAGATTATTTAAGTCATTTAGATTTTGCAGCTGATATAGTTGTTTTTGCAAATAATACTTCAGAGCTTAAGGAAATGGTATAAGTTTATCAGATGAAAGTAAGAAAGTAGAACTAAAGATAAATGTTAAAAAGTCTAAAATAATGTTCAATGGATTTTCTCAAAAAATGAAAATAAAGATTCATTATGATGAGTTAGAAGAAGTTAACAAGTACAAATACCTTGATCAGATTTTTACTACAGATGGAAATGTAATTGATGAAAATAATCATAGAATTAAATTTGGTTGGAGTGCTTTTGGTAGAAATATCTTAATATTAAAAGGAAGTATGCCTAAAATGTGTTTGAAAAGGCTTAACGGTTCTTACTTATGGATCAAAGACTTGAACTCTTAATAGGGAGCAATACAGAGACTTCAGATCCCTCAAATAAGTATGGAGAGATGTATATTAGGAATAACAAGAAGAGATCGATAATGCAATATATGGGTAAGAGAATAAACAGATGTTACTGACATCATTGAAGGAATTAAAAAACTGAAGTGGAATTGGGCTGGACATTGCTAGAAGACATGGTAATAGATGGACAATTGAAATCTAACGATTTCAAAAGATTGTAAAAAACCTAGAAAGCGACCACATGAGATTGATGGATGAAATAAGAAAGTATTGCAGGAGTGATGTGGAGAAAAGAAGCTAGAGATCAGAGAAGATGGATTGAACTTGGTGAGATCTCCATCCTGCAGTGGATTGATAATGGTTGATGATGATATTAAGAAGTATACACATCAATATTAAATTTTTTTATAAAATTAATATTATTATTTGGTATCTAAAATAAATAAAAAATGTTTGTTGTTTTAAATTAAATATTTTTTATCACAATTTATAAAAAAAAAAATTCTTTGTGTTATTTTTATTTAAATAATTAAACTACAAGTGTAATGTATGTACTAAAATAATATATATAAATAAGTCTGTGTTCAAATCCATTCTAATTCTTTTATTTATGTAAATTAATCACTTTATAAGAACACTTGACTTAAGGCCGGAAAACTAATAAAATTTAGTGAAATTATCACCTGGTTTGGAAAAAGAGCATGATTTTTGGATAAAGATAGAATAAGAAGAATTCATTGAACTGAATAACATGTATTTTCAAAGCTCCCATACTGAATTGTAATAATGATCATATGTTTTAGTGATCAGAAATTACAAACACAGATTGCTAAGTTCAGAAATTGGAGAGAGGGATTTATCCCCTCATTTTCTATAACATTTCCCAGGAGATTGGATGAAGGAATTAATGAGAAATAATGGAATTATACAACACAACTCTCTCTTAGAAATTAAAAATCTAACATGGATTAAGTAATATGTAATATAAATTTTTCACTACAAAATTAATGGATCTCATCATTTAGAATAACCACTAAACATCACATGATCATTATCTCATACTAGCACATAATTGTTATTAAACAATTCAAAACAAAGCAAAACTCTTCATATAGTAGTGCCATCTTGTGCTAACAAGAGCAATCAATGGATGCCAGAAGGCTTGTTCATAAAATCCCTATCTAGTGCCTACTCATCCAATATCCCCAGACTAGTTTCTGACTTGTGGCCTTCATCAGTGAGGAGCCTTGGATCTGAGAGCACTGCACCTAGATCTTAGGATCTAATGCAACCCTCCAGCACCCACCTTTTAACTCTATTTAACTACAAAACTATGAGAATGAAATTGAAAACACAATTAATATTTTGTAAGCTATTGAGCTTGTATTGAAATATGGTAGAAAAAAATTCAAATGGATTTAAATTATATTATTTTGCTTTTGTTTGCGTGTGCATTTGATTGGTATACAAACACACACTTATGAAAAAGTTTAATTAAGAAGTGGGAAGGATACCTAGACAAATATGTATATTTTTTGATATTATATGAAATAAAAATAATGCTTAATCTGTGTTTATGTGGGTAGAAACTCATACCATCTTATTCAAAGGTATTTAGATGAAACTAGGAAGGAGAGTTCCATAGGTAAATTAAATCAGTATTTCTCCTAGATCTTTTCTTTATTATAATGTTTATATTAATGAAATGTGTTTTATTTGCATGTATAAATGGTGGTAGGTTATTTGGGGAAAATAAATATTCTTTTTTTTGTTTTAAATCATGTGTGTACGAGTGTTTCATATTATTTTCTCTCTCTTTCCAACAAGATTATATAAATTTTCCGATTTTAACCTAATCCATTATTTACCTGAGATAAAGAGATGATTGAGTGAAGCCTATGGGATACTATTTTGTCAGGTTATTAAAAGTTTGTTGTCATGCTGAAATCTTTTTTTTACTTATTTATATTTTGTTGGTAGTGGTATATCCTTTTGGGGGAGCTTTCCTCTTTTCAAAAGTGGCACACATGAGAAACTTTATCTTACTGTGATGCATAAACTGAACTTGTGCAAGTAATATGCAGATTTAAAAATCAAACTCATAATAAATTTAAGCCCTAATTTAAGCACAGTCAATAATTGATGGTTTATTTAAAGAGTAAGCTCTAACTATAGTTGGACCACCTATGGTTTTAAAACAATTATTGATGGGAGATTGCATATTAATTTTTTAGCACATGTGTGAAGAGTAGTTACTTCCACAATTTTGCATATACTGTATATAAATTGCTATATTGTTAATTATTACCTATATATTTAAATGTAAAAAGATCATTAAGCTATATATATTTGATATATATAAATTGATATTGATATAGATGTGTGGGCATATATTTTGAATGTAACACATTTACTTGTTGTAAATATTAATACTACACTGAACCAAATTATTCAGTTTTTCCACTAGTCATTGCAAAAAGAGAACATTGTACAGCTATGTATGGGTATTCATCCAACATTACTCTTACCAATGAAATTAAACTGCTTTTGAATATTGTAAATTAATCTATAATTTTTATAATTCCTGCTCTATAGAAATCTTTTTATTAAGCAGGTTTTTATTACCAAAAGATTAAGTTATTTTTTTCTGTGATAGGTTTTTACTATTTCCTACATTATATAGTGATATTATCTTTATTTCTTCTCTTTACATAGTACTTTTATTGCAATTACAATATTCATAAAGTTTCTTTTTATGTTTTTAAACTTCTATCCAGTTGTTGTTTTCTATCTGAACTTTTGATGTGCATGGTTTTAATTTCTAAATTAAATTAGCTTTTATTACTTTCTTGATGGCTATTCTTTATAGGCACTCTATATCTCACATGCTTTGCAAACATTCTTTCTTTCTTCTTGTTATTTTTTGTAGCATCTTAGATTATCAAAAAATTCTCTCGATTTCTATTTTTATTTATGAGTATTCTATTCAATTTAGAAATATATATATTCTGAAATTTTCTTGATTGATCTAATTCAAACTTCTGGATTAAACTCAATTTAATAGTCTCTTTTTATGTTAAGTTTTTAATAGACAGAAATTGTTGTCAGAGATAATCATCAAACATTACCCTAAACAGTTATTACTCCATAGAAGAAGCATTTTACTAATTCCTTCAATACTTGGATCCTTTTTACTCTGATATGTGCTACAAGAATAGAAATGCTTGCATGATTTGACAGTTGTTAATTAAAATAGATACTCAATAAGGCCTTTGGGTAACATTATATAGAGTACCTAGTTGGGAATTCTAGGAGTCATGGGGATGACTTTTTATTTTTATAAATCTTTGGCCTACATAATGCAACATATTTTAATGTTATCATTTCTTATATCACTTATTAGGAAAAACTTGTCAATTTTTTCTTTAATTGATAAGTGCAGCAAAGGGAGTAAATCACCTTCTCCAGTCTATGACTTAAAAGCACCCTGAATGTTTGAAAAAATATGAAAAAAAGAAGAAAAATAGTATAAACTATAAATATAATATTGTTGTTTTTTTTAAATGAAAATTTAAAAAATTCATGTTTGGCTTAAAAGATAATAGAAACAAAATTAGGAAAACAAAATTATTAATAAAATAAATAAACACATTACTGGAAAAAAATGTATGAAAGATATTTCAAACTTACATGAAACCAAGCAGAAAAACGAATAATTGCAGAAATCAGATCATAGAATTGTCTTTATGAAAATTCACTCTGATTTTTAATAATTATTTATAGTTGTCAAATATAGATTTTTTTTGTAGCTATTAAAAATAGGAAATAATTATATTTCTAAATTTCAATATTGTTACTGCAGTTTTTTTAAAAATAAAACAAACCAAAATAATTAGAGTTTAAAGGAACAATATTTTTTAAATAGAAACTATAGACATTATAAAATTTGATTTAGATAAGCAGTTTGCTTATTTAAGCTAGTGATACATATTGTTATTTACTTATTTAAATATGCTTACTGCCTATGTCCAGTGTAATTTTTAATTTATCTTTTATATTTTAAAACAAATTATATACTAAAAAAATGTTGTTCTTTCATTAACAACTAGATATCATTGCAAAGCATCTAATCTAGGTGTTATATTAATCACTACTTTAGATGTTTTATATATTTGTAATATTCTTAGATGAATAATTGACCTTTTATGCAATATGCATCAATAGGAAGTGTTTTTAGTAACAGTTGATTCATTGTGATGTAGTTCCATTACATTTTATTTCTGTTTTAAATTTTTTCTATTTCTATTCATAAATCCTAAAAATCAAGATCATATTCTCACTGTATAATCTTGATATCAAAACTTATAAGAAAACAATGTGCTAATATTAACTGAAGCTCCTGAGTTCTGAAAAAGTTTTTTTTTTATTTCTTGTTGTTATTAATTCAATTGCACAAATGTTATCTCTAAATTTTTATTTTTTTTGAAACATTCTCACTTTGTTATATTTGCTTATCTTTTTTATTTCAGTTAGTTAAATTGTTTTGTGTTCTTTACTTATTTTATATAGAACTAGTGAATGGCTTTCAAATTCCTAAGGTTGTTTCTAGACTTAGAAAAAAAAAAGACTACTGGCTTGCATTAAAATGTATTCCTAAAGGATTCATTATTATTTAAAAGCAAATGATCATATAAAATATTAAGCACATTGTAGTGTATCGTAGAAGAAGTAGTCAGTGTTGCAACATGTTGGATTGTACTAGAGGGGCATTGATTTCACACTACATGTATCCCAGCTGATAAGTTAGCATTATTGGGTCATTCTCTGCACTGGCAGGGGTGGGCAATACCAACTAAATAGTACGTATTTGCTCATATTATAACCTGCTAGTGCGGAGAATGGCTCTTGCATACTTTTTCCAGACCAACGCCAGCAATGGATGAGCCAACATTAACAAAGTGTTTTTATTATGCATCTGTACAATTTTATAATGTCAATAAATATATTTTTAAAATAAAATATTAAGCATCACATGATCACATTTCCTATACTAGCACATTAATTGTTGATAAACAGAGCAAAACTCCATACACTATTGCCACCTGTGCTAAACAGAGTAATCAATGGACGCCAGAAGGCTTGTGCATAAAATCCCTATCTAATGCCTACTCATCCAATATCCCCAGACTAGTTTCTGGCTTGTGGCCTTTGTCAGTGAGGAGCTTTGGATCTGAGAGCACTGCATCTAGATCTTAGGATCTAATGCAACCCTCTAGCAACCACCTTTTATCTCTACTTAACTACAAAACTATGAGAATGAAATTGAAAACACAAAAAATATTTTCAATCTAAGCTCAATAGCTTATATAGTCATATGGGTCTGGACTCAGTTCAGCATCCATACATTTTGGTGTCTTTGGCTCTTTTACAATCATAGCCACCACTATCCTATTAGGCAGGATTGGTGTTAAACCATTAAGCATCACATGATCACATTTCCTATACTAGCACATTAATTGTTGATAAACAGAGCAAAACTCCCCATACAGTATTGCCACCTGTGCTAAACAGAGTAATCAATGGACGCCAGAAGACTTGTGCATAAAATCCCTATCTAATGCCTACTCATCCAATATCCCCAGACTAGTTTCTGGCTTGTGGCCTTCGTCAGTGAGGAGCTTTGGATCTGAGAGCACTGCATCTAGATCTTAGGATCTAATGCAACCCTCTAGCAACCACCTTTTATCTCTACTTAACTACAAAACTATGAGAATGAAATTGAAAACACAAAAAATATTTTCAATCTAAGCTCAATAGCTTATATAGTCATATGGGTCTGAACTCAGTTCAGCACCCATACATTTTGGTGTCTTTGGCTCTTTTACAACCATAGCCACCACTATCCTATTAGGCAGGATTGGTGTTAAACCATTAAGCATCACATGATCACATTTCCTATACTAGCACATTAATTGTTGATAAACAGAGCAAAACTCTCCATATAGGATAGGTGGCCACCTGTTGCTAAATAGAGTAATCAATGGACACCAGAATGTATGGGTGCTGAACTGAGTTCAGACCCATATGACTATATAAGCTATTGAGCTTACATCGACAATATTCTTGTGTTTTCAATTTCTTGCTATAGCTTTGTAGTTAAGTAGAGATAAAAGGTGGTTGCTAGAGGACTGCATCTAGATCCTAAGATCTAGATGCAGTCCTCTAGCAACCAACCTCTTATCTCTGACTGTAACTACCAGAAACTATCTGAGGATATTGAGATTGAGAAGCACAGAAAGTATTTTCAATCTAAGCTCAATAGCTTATATAGTCATATGAGTCTGAACTCTGTTCAGCACAGTGCATACTGTATGGAGTGTTTTGCTCTTTTACAACCATACCACCACTATCCTATTAGGAGGATTGGTGTTAAACCATTAAGCATCACATGATCACATTTCCTATACTAGCACATTAATTGTTGATAAACAGAGCAAAACTCTCCTAATAGGATAATGGTGGCTATGGTTGTAAAAGAGCCAAAGACACCAAAATGTATGGGTGCTGAACTGAGTTCAGACCCATATGACTATATAAGCTATTGAGCTTAGATTGAAAATATTTTTTGTGTTTTCAATTTCATTCTCATAGTTTTGTAGTTAAGTAGAGATAAAAGGTGGTTGCTAGAGGGTTGCATTAGATCCTAAGATCTAGATGCAGTGCTCTCAGATCCAAAGCTCCTCACTGACGAAGGCCACAAGCCAGAAACTAGTCTGGGGATATTGGATGAGTAGGCATTAGATAGTGATTTTATGCACAAGCCTTCTGGCGTCCATTGATTACTCTGTTTAGCACAGGTGGCAATACTGTATGGAGAGTTTTGCTCTGTTTATCAACAATTAATGTGCTAGTATAGGAAATGTGATCATGTGATGCTTAATGGTTTAACACCAATCCTGCCTAATAGGATAGTGGTGGCTATGGTTGTAAAAGAGCCAAAGACACCAAAATGTATGGGTGCTGATCTGAGTTCAGACCCATATGACTATATAAGCTATTGAGCTTAGATTGAAAATATTTTTTGTGTTTTCAATTTCATTCTCATTGTTTTGTAGTTAAGTAGAGATAAAAGGTGGTTGCTAGAGGGTTGCATTATATCCTAAGATCTAGATGCAGTGCTCTCAGATCCAAAGCTCCTCACTGACGAAGGCCACAAGCCAGAAACTAGTCTGGGGATATTGGATGAGTAGGCATTAGATAGGGATTTTATGCACAAGCCTTCTGGCATCCATTGATTACTCTGTTTAGCACAGGTGGCAATACTGTATGGAGAGTTTTGCTCTGTTTATCAGCAATTAATGTTCTAGTATAGGAAATGTGATCATGTGATGCTTAATGGTTTAACACCAATCCTGCCTAATAGGATAGTGGTGGCTATGGTTGTAAAAGAGCCAAAGACACCAAAATGTATGGGTGCTGAACTGAGTTCAGACCCATATGACTATATAAGCTATTGAGCTTAGATTGAAAATATTTTTTGTGTTTTCATTCTCATAGTTTTGTAGTTAAGTAGAGATAAAAGGTGGTTGCTAGAGGGTTGCATTAGATCCTGAGATCTAGATGCAGTGCTCTCAGATCCAAAGCTCCTCACTGACGAAGGCCACAAGCCAGAAACTAGTCTGGGGATATTGGATGAGTAGGCATTAGATAGGGATTTTATGCACAAGCCTTCTGGCGTCCATTGATTACTCTGTTTAGCACAGGTGGCAATACTGTATGGAGAGTTTTGCTCTGTTTATCATATAAAATACTATAAATATTTTTCTAGAACCAATAAATAAGCTATAATAACTTTAACAATCTTTTATTAATTTTTTTACCTAGGTTCATAGTAATGCCATTAGATGAGGAAATTACTTAGATACTGAATTAACAGAGCAGCTACAAATTATAATTGTTCAAAAATAAAAATATAATAAATTTAGAAAATTACAAAATTGTTAAAAAATGTCATTCTTAAGACTTGCATTAAATACCAGAATTGTTTGCAAGGTATCATGATTATATTCATTACTTATACTCCTTTTTATTATTTTGCTTTAGTATTTTCATTATTTTTGTTATTTGTAGTTTTTAAGTTGTTGTTAATTTGCCATTATTTTAATTTAACAATAATAATGTATAGTATGCATTATGATTTAATTGACAGAATTAATTAAGCATTGAATATACTAAAATCACCTAAAATCTCAAATAGCTCTTCTAAATTACATTTAATATCTGCATTAGCAGCAGCAATCTGTACTGTTTTATATTAGATGATACTAGACTTATCTCTGTAAACATGAGCATACAATGAATACTCGATGATGATTACGATTGCCATCTGGTGTTTGATTTTTTCATCCTTTTATTGATGACTCTAATGTAGATTAATATAACATGGATTATTGCTGCTAAAAAAGATTAATATTAAACAAATGATTCTAATTTTAAAAGTAATTGGTTTTTATCAGAGATTAAATGAGTAATTTTTTGCAGTAAGATGTTTGGTGGTGAAAAGTTCCAGATTTTTAAATACAGTTCCAACAACACTAATTTGTTATAGTTTTAGTAGCATATATGTGATAAAAACTTTTTTTTAATATGATTCTTATGTAATCTTTATTTTTTATTATTATTTTAATTATTTTTATAAGTATTCTAATTGATTCTTAATCAATAAACATCTTTTTTTGTTTTATTTTTTTAGTTTTGTCAGGTTTAGACATTGAAGAAGAACATTGTATCATTGAAAATGTAAATGGCAATGTGACTTTAATACCCATCAATAATGCTTTGTGTGTGGTTAATGGAACAAAAGAGGATCAACCTACTCCACTTTATCAAGGTTAGTTATGATAACAGTTTAGATTTAGAAAATAATAATTAATTAACAAATTAATTTTTTAGTGGAAAAAAGTAATGAAACAGACAAGGAAATCATACTTTTAAAAGATGTCATAAATGAAATGCAAAGTAATAAAACTGTCCATTATCATAATAAAAGAAACTGCAACCATTTATAATGATATTTGACCAAATCAATCTGCTTTTTATTTATCATCTTAAATTAGTTTTCCAAATCTTTTTAAAATTTTACATGATCTTTCTTCATCTCCCACTAAAACAAACAAAAAGAAATTGTTATAATATGTTATTATTTTATTAATATTGTTTATAAATCCATTTTTTTTATTTTGTGCTGCCTATATTGTTTTTTAATAAAACATTCCTTTAAAATATTAAATTTTTAAATTCATATTTTTCATTTATAAGTTATTCATTTTTTTCTTGTATGTCCTTAAATTGTATCTGTATATATAGGATAGTGCCACGAAAAGAAAATAGAAAAAAATACATGAATATATAGAAACAAATTTGAATTACATTTATTCATATTTAGTAGGTGACTTTAATGAATCTTAATCGATATTTTATTTTATTTTTCTACATTTTACTAAATGTAATAAAAATTTATTCATGATTTCTTAATCTGCATTTCAGAAAACTAAAACATGAGATTCCTATACTTGCAACCCAGTTTGGAAAGTTCTTTTAAAAACTTTAATAAAAAGTTTGGGCAATTAAATATGAATAGTAAAACTAATATTTCATTGATCAATAAAGTGCAAGAATTTTAATAGTGTATTATAATTTGAATATATTATTTTTAGATATAAATTATAGATAGTTTTCTTCTTGGTTTTGTCACTATTATTTTAAATCATTATTTTAATAATATATTTTTAATTGAGAGATTTGGTTTTTCAGGTTACATTATTGTACTTGGTCAAAACAATATGTTTCGATTCAATGATCCAATAGAAGCTGCTAAAATCAGACAAGAAGGAGGAAAGGTAATGAGTTCAGATTTAAAAATATTCTGAAATTTTATAACTATATATATATATTACTAATTTCAACAGTACATAAATAACTTACTACTGCTTAAATGTGTAATGTTTAGGATTAAAATTATATCATAGAACATTAGCATTGAAATACATTACTCAGAATTATTTGTAAGCAAACTTCTAACGAATCATATTAATAAGCTTGCAAATACAATTTTATTTTTTCATTTATCAATGCCCATTCATTCAGTCTGATAAAAAGATAATTCCTCTTTCATTTGACCTCCAATTATAACCTGTTAAATATATGTAAATTTAATGTAAGAAATCACTTTTCAAAATTAAGTGGAAGTAACCATTTTTCATGAACCATTAATAAATTGCACTTTTATATCAATAAATGTTAACAAAGAATAGGAAGCTACCCATTCCTTGAATTTTGATGTATTTAAGCAAACATTCATTGTCATTGTTGAAAATGGTGTGATATTTATATATTAGCCAAATTTTAAATATGGTTTACCATTTTGAAATTGTGTCTGTATATCACAGGACCAAAGATTCTTATTTTTAATAATTAATACTAAGTTAGTTTTTATAAGTGTAAATAATAAATATGCATAGCCAAATATATTAATAGCTCATAAAAAGTGGTTGCAATGATAATAAATTTTACATATTCTAAAATTTTAGGAAATAAAATTGTATTGGTTTTCATACTATTCTCAGAATTATATATTTTTTAAAAAAGAAAATAAATATTGAGTCTTCCAGAAGTAGAACTCATAAATTTAGATCCTAAGTCATGATCTCATGATAAAATTCTCTTTTGCATTTATACATTTTAAGATTTAAAGAGAAAATAAAGAGATCAACAAATATATAAGAGCATTTCCCCCCTTTAATCTAATGAATGATTTAGCTTAATAATAAATAATTTAAATGGTCAGTTATGCAGCAGGTTCAAGGATTAGTAGTGAGAATGAACATGGACCCAGCACTTCCAACCCTTTACAACTGTGCTAAACCCCCAATTATATGAAATGTTTTAATCTATATTATTTATTTTTGAAGTTCCCATTGATTTTAAAATAATATAAAAATTTTTTCTTTTTTTTTCTTTAGTCTTCTTTAAACCTAAGTCGCCTTTCATTATTAAGCCAGTCTATGAGTGACATCACTAAATCTGTTGAAAATTTACATAACTGTTCAGGGTAAGTTAAAAAAAGACTGCAAAGTGATTGAATTTTGTATTATGTTATTAAATATTGTAAAAACTATATGTAAATACTTCACAACACATAGCCAAAAGTTAATAAACCAACTACAATATTTATTACCTGATTTCAAAACAATCACTATACTTATAAGATTTTTTTTTGTAAATACATATACATATCACAGAACATTCTCATTCAAATACATTATTCAGAATATTTTGTGATATGATTATAATCCTAAAGATTACATATTTAAGCAATAGTAAAAGTTATTTAATGTGCTGTTGAAATTAGTAATACATATAGATGTTACTGAGGAATTTGATAGATTAAACAAGTAGATGTAGGGTCTTCTGAAGAAATTTTATTTTTATGATTACCCAGATGTTAATTTTTATAAGACACTATAATTATTATTATTATTATTAAATTGGTCCATTAAGATAATCTTGGTTCCTGGTGATTATATTATTCTGGAATATTATATACTTAACAAAGTATCAATTCTCTCAGTTACATTTCCTTAGCAACAGTAACATTATAATCTCTTTACTTTAGAGGATTGTATGTAACTATGAATAATCAATGTATACCACTTAGTAGTATCAACCAGATTCCCAGACTAGTTTTTCTCTACTAAGCCTTCACCAGTGAAAACACTAAATTGCAAAATATTCTTTCAGAAACTACCTTTACCTTAGAATGTTTGAAACTTCAAATCATCAGTTTGATTAGTATATTACAAATAAAGATGCTACTGGGTAAATAATCCAGTATTTCTCTCTAATGAAGGTTTATATTCAAAATCTGGTTTGAGGATCTTACTTGCATTATCATCTGGTATTCATTGATGTCTTTTACTTATGTATATAATTCTAGAGTAGAGTGATATAGAATGAATTATTATCATTAATCCAAAGTAATGGACATTTCAAGGGTATATCTAATATTATGATAAAGTCTGTTCATCGTGTTGATGGATTTTTATTTTCATCTTCAATTTCTACAATTTTTGTAGAATTTTCTAAGGAATTATATCATGATATAATGGGATCAAAATAAGGTAATTTTAATTTCGACATTTGTGTTTCAAATGAAAATTTTAGCTCTAATCTGATTGAGTACCCATTTGTTGATGGATTTTTTTGTTGTTGTTGTTATTGTTGTCTGTATTATTTTAATTTTCATAAGCACTACAGTGGAAAAGCACCAATGTCTTTGCAATCTTTTTTTTGTTTCAGTGACTAATTTTTTACATCCATATAAAATAGGAGATATTATACCTTGAAAAATTGTGGCTTTCATAATATTTGTCTTTTTTATCATTAATCGTAATTCCATTTGTTCATTCTAGTCTTTAATTTTTTTAATTAATTATCTTTAGATCTTCATTATTTGTGGTCATAAATGTGGTATCACCAGTGTATCTAACAGTGTTTTTCTCAACAATCCTAAATCTAGTTTCATCTTTATCCAATCTGGATTTTTTATTACATATTTATTATGCCAGTTTAACTTTATAACTGAACCAAAACCAAGTAATCAATAAAGCTGGGTTAATTTCTTCTTATAATCCTTGACCTTTTCAGCTATCTTACTTAGATGAACAACAATGACTCTTAATTCTTTGATCTCTCCAGAAATTGGCTTGTAAATCTGGCAATTTTTTTTAAATGTATGATTCTAACTTGTGTGAAAATTTTTTATCTTTATTTTATCTACATGTAGTATAAGCAATATTGTGTAATAATTTGTACATTCTGTAAAGATTTCTGTCTACAAATATGAATTAATTTTCTCTAATTGTGCAGGCCAAATTATATCTTAATCTAGAAAACGACCAATGATCTTTTTCCAGGTTTATATCTAACTTGGTCAACATTTTTATGATTTTTTTTTTCAGTTTTATGTAAAACTTCTGAAGGAATGCCATCAATTTGTATAATATTACTTCTTGGTAGAATCTTAAGAATAAGTTAATCCCATTTTCCAATTTTGAGATTTCTCTATGAAGTTTATATCAACAAAATTATCTTTGTAGTATAGTGCTTGAGTATATTTCATCTACTTCTGTTTAATGTGTTCTACTTTGTCTATTGACATTTTTCAGCTAACTCACTCAAGATTGGAATTTTATTTTGCCTTATAAATATTGTTCATAGTTTTTTCAAATGTATTATTTTATTTTCCAAATCTTTGTAGATGATGATATAATATTGCTTTTTGTCATTTCTGGCTGATCTTAAAATTTATTATTATGTTTTTTAAAAAGGTAGATTTTTATTGTCTTTAATTTTGTTTTGTTTTTTTTCATTTGTTTACAATTGCTTTTGATATTCATTTTAATTTTATAATTATTTCATTCTAGTTTAATTTTTCTCACATTTATATTTAAATTGTGCATCATTTCCATCTGCTGTTCATATTGTTCAACATCAGATAAATTTAATATCTCAAATATCAGTTTCTAATATTATTCTTAGAATAATAGATATGAGTTTTGTTTTTGAAAGTATATCTTTATAAATTGGTCAAACTTGTGGATTTTTTTTTTTTTTTGCAGTTTCACAGTTATTTGTTAGCTATTCTACATCCATTAGTTATCAGATTTTCACTTTTAAAATAGGATCCTGTCTTGGATATGATTTTATTTTTTTTAAAGTCTCTCTCTGATATCCATATATAACCATCATTTTAACTGCTTGTGAAATGTATTGATTATATTTAAAAGTCATTAAATTCACTATATCTTATTATTCATTAATCTGCTTCATTTCTGCTTTAAATACTTATTGGCATTTTATTCAATAATCATTAAAAGAATATCTTGGTTATAAATTTGTAAATTTATATCTGAATCTGATTCCAAATTTTGTCCATTTTTTTTTTTTTTTCAATTTGCCTAAGTTGATGGATTATAGATACATTTTGGTGATAAGAAATCTGCTAAATCAGAGTGATAGTTTTTGATCATTTGTTATATCAATGATAGTCTTGTAATATCTTCAATTTCTTTTTCATAGTCTGAATAGGATGTATAAAGTATGTTCATCTGATTTAAAATCTCTCTATTCTACTTTATTTTACTAACTTCTAAGGCATCAATGAATAAATGACCTATTTTTATTTTTCCACGTCACATTTACTATGATTTAGATTTCAAACATTACAGATTTCAATGATATTCTTATTTGGGCTTTAGATTTTTTTTTTTCCATGTAGTACCATTAATGACTAGATCTTCAACTAGTTTTATTTTAGCTATGGAAAAAAAAAATTATCTTATTGGGAACTATGTTTGCTTCGTTTTCATTAGTTATATAT
Organism: Epiperipatus broadwayi; assembly: GCA_028023455.1. Taxonomy (NCBI): domain Eukaryota; kingdom Metazoa; phylum Onychophora; class Udeonychophora; order Euonychophora; family Peripatidae; genus Epiperipatus; species Epiperipatus broadwayi. Next base: position 59,584 of record JAQFVV010006734.1, on the reverse strand, counting down.
GTATTATCTTCTAATCTGAAATATCTATCATCAATATTGTATTGTTTCTGCTTGATTTTAAGTTTTCAATTTAGCATTTAGGAATAGTTCATGATTTTTTTTTTCCAATGCAGTTTCAAATGATTTTTTAAAATTTTATTTTAAAATCTAATTTCAGTGGAATTTCAGTAATCATCATTAGTTTTTAACATACTAGTCTAGAATACATACTATCCTGTTTATATATTAATGGACTAAGAAAAAACTAATTGATAAGAAATAATGTGTGTTATTTAACTAAAAAATGCAAAATGAAAGTAATTAATTCACTATATAGTTTAATATTGTTATGCTTTTTATAATATGCTTATGAAATTTCAACTTATAACAGCAACTACAGATTTCGAAAATAATTTACTTAGCCAAAAAACACAAAGTTTTAGGGATATTTTTTTAAATATATTTAAAACCTCCACTCTACTATACATTTTTGAAATATATGAATAAAGACATCCGAAAAAAACAATCCTCAGTATGGATTTTAATCATTAATATATATTAGATTTTATCTTTGGAATGTCTCTAGTTTTGAAAGAAGGGGGAAAAAATTAGCTTTTTTTTTAAAAAAAAAAAAATGATTGTCGTAAAAATTACATTTTTTTTAATTTAAAAAAAAACCATTTTTAGAGTAAATAATTAAAAAAAAAGATCGATTTTTAAATTTAGAATTGACTTATAGATTAATAAAATATTTTATGAATAATTATGAGGATTTCTACGCGATAATTTTATCAAACCTGTCCAATTATAGCGTACTTTCGTATGTAAATCTATGATGTCATTCAAGCAACCATGATAGCAAATTTCATTGCTCGACTTATATATAACATTTTGACATAGAGTAAATAATTAAAAACAAAAAGATTGATTTTAAAATAAAAAAAATTTAAAAATACATCCATTTATAAAACTGTGAAATAGCATGTGATACTATTAAGTTTGAAAGAATATTTAAATAGTTGTAGCTTCTTAATTAATCACACCTGTACATTATACGCCATTCATATTTTAAGTAGTATGTACATAAACTCTATCAGTGCATAGTTTTTCCGTGTGTAACTGTGGAGAAACAGTACCACGTAGTGGGCTAGAATCTTGTAAGTCGCTGTTAGCAGACAACACATAAGCTAGATGTGTTTACGGCAATCAGCGCCATCTAGGTTCTTGGTATCTGCTGGTAGCAGACGATGTAAGCTAAATGGGCTTACGCTATGTGACCAGCACCACCAAGCGGGCAGCTTTTCTGCCAGCCATCTGGTAGAATGTTTCTGTGCTTATACATTGTGAACAGCACCACCTTTTGTCTGGAATTTGCAATGCTGCATTTGGGGCCCCAACTGTAAGTATTTCTATGGTTGACCCGATCAGCACCTCTGGTGGCCACATGGGTCAAAAGTCACAAGTACCCCAAAATGTAATTTTTTTTTAATTAATATATTTACAGTTTATTATTATTATGTTAATAAAAATAAACATTTTTAACAATACATACAAAACTTAGTATTTTTTATTTAGCCAAATAAATTATTTTTAAACTCTAGTTGTCGTATAATTGCTTTACTTAAAATTTACAAATCTTTGTATTCTTTCACTAAGTCTGTACATTTAATTTTTATTGATAGTTTATTATTTAGCCATTAAGATGTATTATGTGTTTTCATCTGATGGATAATCATTAAAACAACTTCAATGTTGGTTTTTGTTAAATAATTAAAATTAATGTGTAGAAATTATTAAAAGAGCCCTGGGCCAAAAAAAGAAATTGCATATTAACTTATTAGTTACATTAACATATGATAGATATAAGATATATATAGGTAAATGATCAAATCAGCCTTTTAATAACTCAACTATTGAAAAGGCATCTTTCATGGTACCTGCCAATTTCTGGATGATCATTAATAATTACCTAGTTGACCATCAGTCAACTGTCTAATAAAAAAATATAAGTCATTTTAATATTTGAAAACATGTCCAAGCTTTATTCATCCCAGTTTAAACTATAGAGATCATCAACATAGCAGATGTAGATTTAATCATTATGTCATAAAGTCTTTCATATGTATATAAAAATATGTATTTTATGCCATATTCACCTCTTAGATAATACAGATAATTTTATGAAAACAGTGTACATCTTCCTACAAATGTACTGAAGTACTGCACTATTTTTTTTTAAAAAAAATTCATTGTAGTACTTCACTGCACCAGTTAATGTTTTGATGATCTTTAATTACACTTAAGTATATTATCAACTATATAACTACCGAAACAATTTTGTTTTAATAGTGAAACTATCTACACAAACTATATATATTTGTATCTTTATCTTACTGTTGTAGTAATCATAAATCAAAAACATATCAATAGCTTTTTTTATTTACAGTTTTTTTTTACATATTGAATTAGTTTCATTTTCTACTATCTTTCATTATAGAAGACATTGGCAATATCAGATAGAAACAATCAGAATGTTAAAGTAACCTGCTAAAAGCTGAATCTATTAATCAACTGATAAGAACTGAAAGAGAATGAGAAGGAAGTGACTATATATATATATGAAAACTTTATTTTCATTTTATAACTGAAAATATTTATTATATATATATAAAAGACATATTTTGCGGGTTCATCCGTGTTAAAAAAATTAAATATTGATATACTGACGTTTGTATATATATATATACAACATCAATTATCAATGTGCAAAACTTTGTCTTGACAGTGATAATAGTTTATTTGTAAGGTTTGATATTTATTAGAAAGATGTGGAATTTGTTTTTAATTCATGATTACTACACTCATTTGAGTTGAGGATGAACTTGCTTCTTATTAATTACATTGTTTAAAATCTTAATCTGAGTATTAGTTGAAATATTTTTGCTTTGACTTCTTTGAGTTGATTGTGAAAAGTAGATGGTGCAGTTGTAAGCATGATTATAGTTATATATATATTTGGAAACAATAATTTGATTTATTAATTTTATGAAGATATCTAAATTCATGTATTATACTTACTTTTTTCTTTTCATATTCCTCCTCTACCCCTACTAACACCATGCATGTTGTGACTAATGCTTCCTCTTTGCTATTGCATGCAGTTTAGAATTAGAGAAGAAACATGAAGAAGATCTGCGTCTATTAGAAATGAAAAGGTGGGTAACCTATGAAAGCACAGTCTTTTCACCCTGTCTAACCATTTTTTAATTAATATTCTGTATAAAAGTTGATAAATTAATTCATTAATAAAATAGTTATCTGTAAATCACTTATTATTTAACAAAAAAAATTATTGTCTTTTGTAAATATATTTCTTAAATTTTATAAATAATACTTGCAGTAAATGCACCATTGGTCTAATAGTGTAACAAAAACAAGTAAATTGGCAAACCAGGTCCAAACATGAGAACTCTCTACAATAGACCAGAAAATGGCAAGTGGGCAGAGCATTCGGGTTTAATTTAATCAAAAAATTTTGGTTTGAGATGCCACTGTTTAAACTTTTTAATGATTGAATGATTGGGAAGAGTTAGCAGTGATGGGATTGGTGGGAATTCTTCATTAATTAGATGGTATGCATCCCAGTATATAATTTTCTGTGAGTTAACCTGAATAGGTAGAGAGATAAATTTTGCAATATTTATGTAAATGGGATAATGGCACAATAATACATATTCTGAGCCATTGTACATCACTCCAGTGGGACAGAGACTTTATTGCATCCATATACAAAACTAGAGTGCCTCTCCTCACCGGACTGATTTCTAGCATATCCAATGGGATCTTTCCATCCATAAGAATCATAACTTTTCTGCTGTTTGCTTATTGATCAACTAGGTGCACATTCATTTATGGCCATATCTTAGTTGATTGTAAAAAATTACTTCTGGCAAAACTTCAGGCCATCAGAAACAGAGATGAAAAATTAGCCTTGTAGCAATGAACAATTTGTGATTGAACAGTTGATTTTTTACACCCAGACCATTGGTACTGGGTTATGTAACTTTTATTATAGTGTCTGTTAACAACATAACTATTATTGCAATAATGTAATTCTTTGAGCTCACAATAAAATTTTGTGATAAAAGCAACAAAAAAAAACAAACAAGTAAATTGAATATAAGTTTTAAAAAGTGTATGTACTGAAAATTTTCATGATTAAAAGATGAATTTAAAACAGACTTTGAAGAACATCATGTGAAACTGCTCCATGATTTTATCGGTAAAGTAAATTTTCCACAAATGTAATCAACTAATATTTTGATGTAATCTCATCTATTTTTCTATCCTCTAACTGTGTTCATGAAAATGATGTTAAAAACAATAGCAAGAAGGTTTATGTGTTTTATAATTTTTTTTTTTTGTTATCACTATTTGGCTATTTATATTCAAGGCATGTTGACAAGAAATATATAAAATATCCATAACTATGTAAAATTGCTTTAGTGAAAATATTAAATAAATAAATAGTTATTGTAGTTCATAAGAAGTTCCAAATAATGGAATAGACAGAGTTTGGCCATGATACTCTGCCAGTGCACCAAACAACACAATGTAGTAAAAATATTTCTAATGGATGAAGAAAGATCCATGATTCAAGCTTATAATGTTTTTTTTTTTTATTTAAGTTGGTTGATCTTTTATAAAACACAAACCATACTTTTCTAATTTAGCACTATCAGAATTAATGGTGCCTGTGTTAAAAAAAAAAAAAAACTAAATAAAGGTGAATGCAATTGATGTTTGACTGAAAACATATTTATTTTTTCTAATTTTTGCACTGAAACACCTGTTTGTTTGACCTTCATAATTGCTGTTGTATTATATAGTTGATATTTCTGATAGAAGATTGAGATGCATCAGCTATAGACTAAAATATCTAATAATGAAGATAGCTTTATAATTCATGATTAGCATAGCTATATCAAATTTTCTGTTGAAGGAATAATTATAAATTCATAGAATGTTAAGTTTTTCGCTCAAAAGCAAGCACAGTTAACTAAACTAATACAAAGCATATCATTTCCAAAGGTTAAAAAAGATACATTTCCAAAAAGATTACTTTTTTGTGCCCATTGTTTACTCATGTTTGTATGAATGATTTAAAGGTAGTATTCCATTGACTTTAGTCTTATTATTGTTTTCATTGTTTTACTGAAATAAAAGTATTTTATTTTGAAATTATATGTACAATAAAAATTGTAGTATTTGGTCACAGTGAGCCTTTAATGTGAATTAGATATTTCTCTGCATTAAGTATGACTGTAATTATATGTTTATAAAATGTCAATTCTATTTTTAATTATATGCACAAGAATCCCCACTCCAATCCTTTGTTATTGTTATTTTTTTTTATATTTCTTTATCTTCTCTTGTCTTTGTTTTTTTTTTCCAGTTTGAATAGTGTTATTTGTTTATAATGATTACCATTTATTTCATTTTTTTTCATTATCTATTAGAATAATCTTATTGAAATGTGATTCTACTCTCTCACACACACACATGCACACCCACACATATATAAACATTACATTAAACATAGGTCAATGTATAGGTGTAAATAAAGGGAGTAATCACTCCCACAGAATTAAAAAACAAATTTGAACAAACGATCAAGAATAGAGTGAATCCATTTATTCTTAGAGCTCTGATGAATATGGCATTTATTAATTATTAAACTAATAGTCAATTATACAAAGTTGAAGACAGAATCTCTTTTAATATCTTGTTTATAATAATTAAATAAGATTTAATATATAAACATGTAGTAAACGTAGCTTAATGTATACATAATCGTTTGTTCAACATCTAGAGTGTTTTTAATTTATAACTTGAGAGAGGGTAATTTATTCCTTTTATTTATATAAACATTGAGCTTTATTTAATTTAATGTTTCCATATTAGTTTAATAAATATTAAATGTCACATTCCATCTGGCTGATACATTACTGCCACTTTGAATTAGGAACAATGATGACAAAGATATAAACATCAGAGCTCCAAGAATAAATAGAGTTATTCTATCCTTGATCCTTTATTCAACATTTAAGAGTCCTTTTAATTCATAGCCTGTTGAAAGGTGATTTACTCCATTTTTTTAAACTTCAAAAAATTAGAAGGCTATTCAATTATATTTAAAAAACAGTGCAATTAGTTAATCTCAAAACATTACATCTAAATATGTAGTACTGTAAATTATTATTTATTACACAGTCATATATATACAGGTGTATTTGTAAACTCTCGTATTACACTTATTATTTAAGTAATATTTTGGGTGCAATTTGAAAATTATAATTGCAGTTTTAAAGTTATAATTGACTATTTATTAGTCTTGAAAATTATAATTGCAGTTTGTAAAGCTATAATTAACTATTTATTAGTTTGCTTTCAGAACAGATTATATTTACCTCATTAAAGAGGTTTATTTAAACTTCTTTCTATCAATAATTTCAATTTCTGTGGTCAAGTTGCAATCTTTAGGGTGTATATAAAAATATATATTTGAACATAATGATTTCATCTATATTATTAAAAGGAGGTTGCCTTGACAACAGTTTGAGATTATTGATTGTTAATGATATTGGGATTGTCTAAGTGTTGACTGGTTTTAATGATTATTTTAAACCTGTTTAGCCTTGAGCATTATTATGCTTATTATTTAAGTAATATTTTGGATGCAATTTGAAAATTATAATTGCAGTTTGTAAATTATAACTGACTATTTATTAGTTTGTTTTCAGAACAAGTTATATTTACTTGGTTAAAGAGGTTTATTTAAACTTTCAATCTCGTTGGTCAAGTTGCAAACTCTAGTGTCTATATAAATATATTTGACCATAAATAAAAGTGGGAGGGATTCCACCTTTATTGCTAAAAGGAGGTTATCTTGACAACAGTTTGAGATTGTTGATTGTTATTGATATTAAGATTGTCTAAGTGTTAACTTGTTTTAATGATTATATATTTATAATTGCATTTAGATTGTCAGTAACATCATGAATATTTCAATATCTCTAGAAATATTGTTTGTTATTTGATTTCAAATTTGCCAACACAAATAAGTACTTATATCATATAGTCTAAATTAGATGTGAAATATTCTTCATAATTATTTCTTTATGATTAGAAATCAAATTAAGGAATTGGAAGAACTTCATTTGAAAGCAGAAGAAAAACGTAACTTACTACATCAGCAAAAAGAGCAGGAACTAGAAGAGAAAAGACAGAAGTTAGATAAAATTTGCCAGGAAAATGAACTGTTAAAAAAACAAGCAGAAGATGTACAAAAATCTATTGAAAAAGAACATAAAAAGCTAAATAGAAGGAGTATGGATATTGAGAAACAATTACAAGACTATATAATTGAAAAAGGAAAATTTGATGAAGAAAAACAACAAGAAAGAGAAAAATTAATGGCTAAGGTAATTTGAATTTAAATAATGCATGTGTGTATGTTCATATGTAATTTTTTTTTTTGTAAAAATATATGAAAATAATTCCAATGCATAAATGCTAAACTGAAATAAATATCCAAATATCAAATCACCATACATGTTTAAGAAATTTAACACTGCTCTAATTTGAAATACAGACTGTAATATATTTATATATTTATTTCACAGAGAGTGGGACTGAATTTCTTAACCATGTGTAGTAATTTGATATATATATATATATATATATATTGGAGGAGTGTAGGTTATAGTAACACATCTCAAGAATCATTGTAATAAACAGAAGTATACTTAATTCTCTCTGTGATGCTATACTTTAAATAAACATTTAACATTACCAACATCCACAATGCTGTTAAAGAAACAATCTAGGCATTCACAAGATAATTGTTTTACCAGATAAATCATGTTTCCATTACTTTTACCGGAGCCTGAAATATCATTTAACAAAATATTATAACAATAGAAACACTCTTTTATAACTACCTTAAAGTAACATAATTTTATTTTTAAAATATAACATTGTTATCTCATCTGATAGCAGTTTTTTTATGTGTTTAAACAAATGATATAATATTAAATATATTAATGTAACATTAATGTAATGTCTGTTTAAACACTATCAATTATATTTACTATATACCATTTTATTATTAGTTGAATTTAATAAAAGTAAGAATGTTAAAATTATCTTATATTAATGAGGTTTGTAATACATCATTTGTTTTAATACATTGTAAACTATGATTTTATGACATAACAATTTTTACAGTTTAAATAAAAATAATTACAGAACTACAACTGTTTTAATACTGCATAGAACAGATGTTTTAAATATTAGCAGAGCCAATAAACTGATGTTTAAACTGGTAAACACATATTCTGTGAGACTTTTTTTTTTTTTTTCTTTTGACAATCATTTATCTGTCAATAACATTGAATATTTATTTAAAGTTTTTATCACAGAGATTATATAATAGCTGTAATTCTTTATAATTAACTTAATGTAATACTTTTTTTTTTAAATATTAAAATTTTTACTTCATTCAGTCACAATTTATAAGATGGTTTTAAAAAATGCTGTAATATTAAACACATTGCAAGGTAGAGGTAATTTTAAGACTCATTTGAACAACTCTTTAATTTGTAATATCCGCACTTACGACTGTGCCAAGGTTATAACTGCAAGTCATACTGTGTGGTCAGCAAATAACGTTATACAATTCCCACGCTGTTCTTTTCCAATGAAGCTCTCCAACGAATTGGTCTGCTATGAAGCTCTCCAAACGAATTGGTCTGCAACGAAGCTTTCCAATGAATTGGTCTGCAATGAAGCTCAGCCACGGATGCTCTCCCATGAATGGTCTGCACCAACTGCTCTCCAATGAATGGTCTGCAAGCGGATGCTCTTCAAACACATGGTCTGCAACTTGCTACTGCGTGACTGCTCTCTACTGCTCTCTATATTACACTGCCTAGTTATTACCCAGTGTTCCTATTGCTCTCTGACAACTGCAACAATCAATCAATGCACTGACCAATAGAGTAATGTCTCTTATCCAGAAATATTTGTAATCAGCAAATATTTCTAGGAATTGTCGATCGCCATCACGTCAATGCACTAATTAAATTCCTCAGCTATCAGAGCGCGATCTAAAAACAGCCTTACAAATAAATTCTAGTTTTTCTGGAGTGCACAAAATGTCTACCATTTTTACAAACACTACATAATTAATAATTTAATTAATAACTACAATTATTTTTGAGATATATTAGTATACTTGCAATATTTGCGAAATTTAATATAAGTAACGGTATATAAAAAAATGTTTAAATTATAAGTTTTTTTGGATCTATTACATTTGATTCCAAGCCTCCCCAGGGATATGTTTAACTTATATACATTTTTAAAATAATAGAATAATAAGCATTTATTTTATATAGCATCTGTATACAATTGTATTTACATTCGAATATCAGCCTTTCAAGCTAATTGTGCAAATGCTTTGCGAGTGTTAATAATAAATGAATACTTTCTCACCAATACAAGATATAGTTGTAGGGATAAGAGGATTCCTTTTATTCCTGCATAAATACTATATCTTGTATTGGTGAGAAAGTATTCATTTATTATTAATACTCGCAAAGCATTTGCACAATTAGCTTGAAAGGCTGATATTCGAATGTAAATAATAGAATAATGCAATTATGAAAAAAAAACAATATCACAGTAAATTCAGAGAAAAAGAATAATCAAAAGAATAACCAAATGCTTATTAATTGTACAAGATGAGTAAGTGGCTGACTGACATGATTCATAATGACTCTCCTACAGGCAGTTTCTGGTGGCAATTTCTTATTTACTTGGTTTTTAATATTTTTTTTAAACTATAGTGAGTCAAAGAAATTGTGGATGGTGAGGTCAAGTATATAGTATACTATCTGTGTTTTTCATCCTGGATGACTCTAATGACTATGCAACCCTTGCATTTTCATGAAATGGAAATATTGACAAACTATATTAAAGTGAACTGGCTCTGAAGAAGACTGCAGGACAGTCTAAATGTAGGTGTATGTATATATGTAAAAATAAAGAGTTTTGCTAAAAAGTGTTCAAAGTAGTTTGGATAAATTGTAAAAATAAATCATAAAAAAATAATTTATTCTTTCTCTGGTGAATTCAGATGACAGAACATTTTTAATTAAATTTTTACATAATAAAATTTTATTGAACTGTATATTTTTTAGAAAATCATAATTAAAATAATGTAGTATCATTTTGCATTTAATAGCACAGTATCATAATTAATATCAGTTGGATTTAACAATAGCAAAATATCTATCTTGCATTTATTTGAGATTTCATTATTGACTGTGAAGTGATTTTGATCTGAGCATTAGTATTAAAATTGCTTAATTAAAATACAGGAATATACTTTTAAAGAATACAGATTTACTAAATTATTTTATTTAGAAGATTTTGTGGTTTTGTACAGCATGCCAGTGACCATTATTATATCCTCTATACACAGTTTCATTATTTCTTATTTGTATATTACATTGGCATGCGCCCAGGAAATGCAAACATCCTGAAGTGATCTTCAATAATACTTTTAGTGCTGATACTGTATTTTCTCAAATATATTATATAAATTTGTATGAATTATTTTTTTAAATATTATTAGAAAATATTTATTAATGAATATATTTATATCAAAATTTGCTTATATTTTTGGTTCAAAGATCCAATCAGTTAAATTAATAGAATCAAAATAAATAAGTACAGTTATGCAGTGTATGATGATATTTTTTTTATCTGAATTAGAATACATTAATCTTATTTGTGATTTTGTGAATATGAAAACAATAATATTTTTATTTTAAATAGTAGATTTACATTTTAACAGTAAAAATGTAAATTAACTTATCTTAAAACATAATGTAGTTTTCTAAAATCTAAAAAAAATATATTTCCCATTGCTTTGTGTTTGTAATTTAACTGTTCTTCATTCTATATGACATAATCAGCATTACTTATATGTAAATTACTAATAATATATTAATTTCTTTTTTCAGCTTCTTTATTTTTGTAAAAAAAAAAAATACAGTTTAAGATAATTTTTCACTGAATTATGAATTTTCATTAGCTAATTACCACCCATAATCTAATGTCACAACATCTGAAAAAGGTGAACGACTCCAAAATGCATTTTATGCAGAATTTATGATCAAACATGTTAAAGCCTAGATTAACATCATGGCTTTTAAGATATCATTTTTAAGAGAAAGGGGGCAGCAGCAAATTTCCTAGACTTGATACCTGTTCTTATTATATGAAAATATTTTCAATATTACATTGTTTGTTTAAATATAGTGTAAATTGGAATAATATAAGGCAACAACTTTCATGTTTAAAATAAAATGCAATTCTTTGTTATAATGAAGAGATATTATACTGTTATGATACTATGTGGTAAAGGTGTTTTAGACTATAATATCATGATAATAATAAGCAGCCACACGTGGAAAATGTTGTGATGCAGAAATAGCTCATCAACCTGCCATACCTATAATGAGATTTAAAACCAGTCTGAGTGATTTGTTTTTTTAAAGATATTTAGGTTTTTTTTATATATCCAACTCACCTAATCATTTGATATTGATCAATAAATGGATATATAACTATTCTTAACTACTGAGTAAAATAAAGAGAATAAACAATTGAACTCATACTATGCTACAATTGCCAACTATCCTTTGATGCTTTTTCTATGAAGAGCGGTTAGATAAGGATTTTCTTTGCAGTGGATTATTTTTTAAAAAATACTGCTTTATAGTCAATTAATATATATATAATCAAAACTACCCCAAATCCAAAATTAAACCAGACCAGCATAAAAATAACATTAAAACACAACCTAAGGTATTATTTTTATGCTGGTCTGGTTTAATTTTTGGGGGTAGTTTTGATTTTATATTGACTAGTTTAGCTTTATGCTTGTAATGTTTATATATATTATTTACTTATTAGACCAGTGTTGGAGTATTGATTTCAATGTATTGTATATTAACTAGTGGGAAGTTTATATTTACATACATATATATATATATGAAATACAATTGGAAAGATAAATTTACACTCAGTCTTAAAGCTAGAAAATGTAATGACCACCAGAAGTCATTGCATTAAAAATATGATAAGCATTTTGAAGTTGGAGTCTCCAATTTTAATTCCTACGTATTTAGTGCTAATTAATATAGACTTATATATATATATTGCAATGTTATATAGAATAACTTTTACATTATTTTGGCAAATGTTTTATATTATATATATATTGATTGTTTTATATTTTTTATTATTTGTACCTAATGTAGAAGTCATTAGAATTATAAAATATTTTATTTTGTAGTTTGAATTTGTGTAATAAAATTGAATTTCTAAGTAGCATTTTTTGTTTTCTTATAATTAATTGTATTTTTTAAATTGTTTTTTAAGGAACGTCAATTAGAAAAAGAAAAGGATGATATGCAAATAACAATTGAAGCTGAAATGAAAAGACTCGCTGAAATAGAAAACAGGCAAAAGATGGCGAATGAATTAGCACAGCAAGCATTCACTCAGGTACTAATTCAGAATTTATCAAAAGTTTTTATATTAAATGCATAACTTTATATAAATAATTATTTTAATAAATCACTTGTGCAGCTCTAAATAATTTACAATTAAATTTGAAATACACATGTATATATGTTTCCTTTTGATTTTAAGCACTATTTTTTTAATTTTAGTAAATTTAAATAATGTATTAATTTTGATTTAATCACACATGTATCATCTAATGAGGCTAATATTTAAAGCATAGATTCATTTCTATGAACTTGACAGTTTGAATATATGCAAAAAAATAAGTACAGAATGAACTGCTGATCAAAATTAAAAACATATTTCTGCTTTTAAGATCAATAAAATATCAAGACTCTCTTTTCAGATGTCTGATACTAAATTAATTGAAATATCATTTGTTTGTTTTTTTGAGCAGTGACTGGGCCACGTGTGTGTGGGTGAATTCTGATTCTCTTTCATATTTAACAATTGTGTCAGACAAAAATAAGTTATAAACTTCAATTTCTGCAGGCTGTAATATTATTAGCTTAAGTTAACATTCGGTGATCTTTTATGTGACTTTTTTCAATTGTAGTCGTGAATTGAAAGATAATTGTCTAATATTAAATAGGACACTGTGAACTTAGAAAGTTAAAAGATATTTGTTTTGAAAAATGATCAGATACCTACAAAGGCATGAATATTGGAAGCACATATAGGGTATGATTCATTATAAATGAAAGATATATGAATAATTTTTTGAGATTGATAATATATAATCTAGAATAACAAGACTAGTTACTTAATTTAAGAAATGCAAGGAAATCAATTTTATGCCTTAATAAAGTCTTGTTGTATTAAAGAATTTGAAAATTTTTATATAGTTGACAGATAAAAATGGTGCTGATAATTTGGATATAAGAATAGAAATAAAAAAGAACATAGATCTGTAAAATTTGCATAAAAAAGAAAATCTGTATATTATGAATTTCTTTTTTGATAAAAATCGCAATGGAAATAGATATGGAAGTTTCCAAATGAAGTTACATCAGATTGACTAACAGAAAAGAATTATATTTTTTAAAGACTAATGTGTTTTTCATCACACAGCTAATAAGATATGACATAGTGCAAAGATTGAGAGATAAAAGTTATTAAGAAAGACAGTATTAACAATTGATATCCTTAATCTCCAGAAATATTCCATTAATTTAAACTAGAATTTGCAAATTATTTTTAATTTTTAGCAGCATTCAGAGATAGTTTTAACTTTATAATATCAGGAAGAAAATAATTGATAGTTTTCTAACAATTAATATACAGATAGATGCTACTAAAATGACAAGAATTCACCATTAAATTTTCAACTGATATTAGGTAATATCTTTGAAAAAAAAAATTGACAATATATAAAAATGATCTATTGAAAAGAAAAATAAATTAAATATGGAATTCTGAAAAATGATACAAAAAATAATAATAATATGAGAAAATATAACTGAAAGAGCAAAGAAAACTATAAAAGAGAACAAAAATTTCAAAAGCATAAAACAATATCTTGGTATTGAAGGGGGAAAGTTGTTTTAGCATAATAATATAAAAAAATGAAATGGCATCATGAAGTTTATGGAAGAATTCTACAAAGAATTATATTAATAATAACTAAAAAATAAAATTATCTCTGCGATTAGAGTAACATCTTTGAAATTTCAAATATTTTAAATTAAGAGATGAGACATGCAATTCAAATTTATGAAGAAATAATGAAATTATTATAAATCTTAGTACTTGAAGAAATAGAAAAAATGTTGGAAGAATTCGGTAATGATATATAGTTATTCAAGAAATCTGAAAAAAGATATTAAAAATTGTGTGGACATATCAATCTTCATTCAGTTACATTGAGGTTTTTATTAAGATCATTAATTCATCTACAAACAACTTTGCACTCAAACCAACCAAAAGAACAAGTTATGTTTAAAGATGAGTTTAACATAGTAAATTATATTCAAGTTTTAAAAAAAGTTACGGAAAGGATCAAAGAATATGTATGTATTGAATACAGATTTTTTTTTTTATTAAAAAAATCTTTGATTCTATAATCATTTTTGCAGAAATAAAGTTTTATGACATCAAGATATAGACCCAAATAACCTAAAGAATATTTATCAAAATGCAGCAATAATAATAAGACTACGTATTGAAATTAAGATGAGTAACATTAATAACTGTTTATTACATGATTCTTCTATCTCTCCAAAATCTTTTTCAATAGATTTGTGGATTAAAATGAAAAGCTAAGGAAGCAAAAGTAAATGAAAAGTTGATTACATTTAAATTTTGAAAATAGTGTTTCAGAGCTTCAAAAAAGAAGAAAATAAATAGAGATAATAAATAATTAGAAGAAATTAAATCTATAAATACTTTGAGCAAAGATAATGGATGAAATTAACCATAAAATTAAATTTGAATAAAGTGTTTTTGCTGGAAATAATTTATCATTAAAATGAAATATGGCTATGTGTTTGAAAAAAGCTTTTAATAAATGAAATTTTATTCACTGCTCATTTATAGATCTGAAACTTGATCACTTAATAGAAAAGCAATACAGTGACTTTAAATCACATATTAGAAATGAAAAATATGGATGAGAAAATAAAATAGGTATCACTGATTTCATTGAAAGGATTAAGAGTGAAATGGAGCTGAGTTAGACATATCACTAGAAAAGATTATCGTAAATAGAAACAAAATTTTAAACTGGATCCTAAGACATTATAAAAGATTTAGAAAGAAATTCACATGTGAGATTGATGGATGAAATAAATATTTTTTCTGAAATATTGTGAGAATCAGTGAATTAGAGAAATTACATTAAATTTGATGTGAGACCTTCTTCCTGGTGTGAGTGATAATAGTCTAAAATGATGGTGAATGGTGGCAAGTTGTAGTGCTTCAGTAGAGGTAACTAGTGTAAATTTTGCAGAAACTGTAGTAGTTTTTACAAACGAAAATTTAATTGAAAAATTTTTTTTTATATTTAAAAATGCATATTTTAATTTTTTAAAAAAAAAAACACAAATATAATGTGATTTTTAGAATATGGTAAAATGAATTATATATATATAATGTTATAAAAATTAATTAGACAAACTTTTAAATTAAAAGCTAATTATAATCTAATAGTATTTTTTTTTTTTTTTGCAAACTTGTAATTTATTCTAGATTCTAAATATTTTAGTTTAAATATATATATATTGAAGAGATCATAACGAAAATGTTTCTCTTGGAATGCCATTTTTTTTTATGATCTTGGCATTTGAAATTGCATTAATGACTCAATTTAGTTTTTGTCTAATTCTATTCAGCTTCTCATTATAATCCTACTTATTTCTTGCAATGGTCATGTTGCTCTTGTCTTAAAGAAAAATCACAATTGGCTAGTTGCAGTAGCATCAAAATCGTTTTCAGAATCATCCAGATACTAATTTTCATTTATATTAAGTCTTCTGCTTGAATATGCACATGGAAAAACCTGAAAAAATATTTCATATCTTTTGCTCATGACAATATTCATGCCAATAATTATATGTCTTTTTTGAGAGCGATTTTGGATGAAGAAAGGTAAATTACTTTATGATTTAACATTTAGACTAGTTGTAGATATTTAAATTTAATTCCTGTCTTGCCCAATTTTTTTTTCATTCTAAATTAATATAAAAATGATAATATTCTATCCCAAGCTGGATTAAATATTTTGGATTTTTTTTATTCCCTCTGTAACAACACAGAAATAAATCAAGTTTTTGTAGTGTTTAGAACATTTACAGAGACACATTAATAGAACAAAAACAAAAAAAAATTGAAATTTTTATTAACTAAAAAAAAAAAAAAGAGAGACATCTTTTTTTCAAAATTGAGAAATATTTTGAAAACTGTCTAATTTAACAAATGGATCATTAATTGAAACTGTAAATAGTACTGTATTTTAGCTAAAGGTTTTATGTTGTTAAAGTAGCTAGTGTTATCACAGAGGATGTTATTTGAGGATTGAATCTTTTTTAAAGATTTTTATTGTTTTGTTCTGATTTAAATAGAACAGAAATTAGTCTTCTTAAAAAAGTAAAACCAATGAAGTTTGAATTTTTTTACTAATAAGCAATTAAAAAAGAATATGTACAATGTGATATTTTCTAAAAATAAGAGCAATATAATAGTTGTAATGAATCACTATAATCATAATGATAAATGGATAAATGTTTAGAAAACAGCATATATAAGAAAATAAATAAGTTACAAAAAGAGATTAAATCACTCAATAAAAAATAAAATCACTTCTGGAAAAAAAAATGTTTATGGCCTTAGTTTGATGAACTTTCTATAAAGTTCATAAACCTATTACTACTTTTTTACTACTTAATCATTTGCTATATGATTTTTTAAAATATTTCTAATTACATAACTAATTAAATTTTAATTAATGTTTTATTATTACCATCAATTTTTTTATATTCACTTTTTTCTTCCATAGATACTTTTTCCATATTTCCTTATATTTATTTTATAAATTACTTAATTTTTTTTTTAAAAATAATTGTCAGTTTTACAATGATTAAGTAACATTGGAGTAACAGGCAAAACTCTCCATACAGTAGTACTGTTTAATAACAGTTATGTGCTAGCATAAGAGATGGTGATCATGTGATGTTTAGTGGTTTAACATTGGAGTACTTGCATATTGAGAAATATTTTAAAAATTATATCTCAAAAGATTTAATAGAAGAAAGCAGAAAAAGGCATGGGAACTAAAAGATTTTAGAACATCTTATTGAAGAGCAGATAGTATTAATATGGATGTGAAATTTTAAATAGGCTAAACAGTATAATGGTATCTGCATAAAACCCAAAAATATCACATGATTCCAGTTTACTCAATGTTTTACAGAAACAAATCCTTTACATTCTATTTCAGGACTGTCATTTATTAAATGTTTAAGTAATCAATAGATATTAGATGGCAGTGCTAATTAAATCAAAACATCCAATTACATTAGATCCTGTTTCAAGTTTCCTACTGACAAAGATCATAATTCATTAACCAACCAGGGAATTTGGATAGAATAGTACTGGATATGGATTTAATTAACTAATTAGCAATTACTCATTGATTTTATAAATCTATAATAGGTGGCAGAATTGGAATAGAATAGTAAGGGTTTGCTTCTAGTATCTGTATACAATAAATATGTAAATATATGCATATTAATATTATTAAATCACTTTACATGCTAATATTT
This sequence comes from Epiperipatus broadwayi, assembly GCA_028023455.1. NCBI lineage: Eukaryota > Metazoa > Onychophora > Udeonychophora > Euonychophora > Peripatidae > Epiperipatus > Epiperipatus broadwayi. Next base: position 41,684 of record JAQFVV010006734.1, on the reverse strand, counting down.
ATTGGGAATTTAAAAAAAAAAAGGTTTTTCATTTCAGGAACTTGAAAATCTTAAAAAACATCATGAAGAACAATTAAGGAGTTTAAATACATCTTATCAGTTACTGACTGAGAAAGAAAATGAACAGAAAAGAATAATTGAATGTAAAGAAAAGGAAATTCTTCAACAAAGGAAACAGTTACAAGAAGAGAGGCAAAGGAATCTTGAGTTAATTGAAAGAGAAAATAAGGAGCTATTGGAATTGAAAAGAGAGCTTGAAATTGCCAGACAACTAGCAAAAGAAAATAATCTAGTAAAAGAACAAAAAGAAAATAGATTACAAAAAACAGCTGAAGATTTACATATAAAGCAACTCGAGTTTAAAGAACAATTTGATATAGCTCGTACAGAATTAGAAAAATGGCGAGAACTTACACGTGATGAAATACTATCAGAAAGAACATCACTAAATAAGAGATATTGTGATTTAGAAGAAAAGGAAAAATATTTAAATTACAGGAAAGAAAATAATTTGGTTAGCCCAGAAGATTTAGAAAAAGAACAAGAATTTTTAAACTCAGAAAGGTAAGTAGCAAACATTGAATTTTTATATTTTATGGATTTAAAATTGGATCTTTTGTAGCTGCATTGTATAAATATTTGAATTCTTTTAATGATTAATGTTAGTTATTTTTTATTAAAAATATATATTATATGTATCTATCTATTCAAAGACAAAAAAAAAGTTTTCAAATTCTCAATCTTTTTTATTAATGTTTTATCATACTGCCAGTTTTAAAGGCTACTCCCTGTTCCCCAATTTTTATGATCTCTATATCTTCAGTTTTAATTATCTATGATTCAAGAAAGAAAAAAAATGTGAAAAGAGGAAATAAAATAATAATAACAAGTTCAATTTTCTACAATTTCATTTTTTTGCTCATGTGCATATACAATATGTAGCCATCCACATATATGTTATATATAATTTAAATATGTATTATACTGTAACAGTATGGAATGATCAGGGATGACAAGGGATTAAAATAAGGGAGAAACTAGAGTTACAAGTTCCCACAACAGGGTAGCTATTTGTAACAGTGCACCACATTAAGGCTGAATTATGAGAAGATGGGAAACCATCATCATCCCCAAATAAACAAAATATAAAATTAAATATAAAAGAAATGATAATGAATATTATGAGCATGAGTTATCAGCAAAGAATTAATTATAAGTTCACCAGCATAACAGAGAAGAAGAATAATCTAATCATTCATCAACAATCAATCTTGTTATTGGATTTGAATATAGACCAGGCTAATTATTTAGCCTTTGTCCAACATAAGTCCTAATCCATAAGAATATAACAAAAAAAAAAAACAATGCTGGAATAAAGAAACATGCTGATCATCATCAATGCCCTGTCCATTTACTTAATTTCTAATTAATACTAAAATAAAATTTAGTGTATGGACTTTAAAGGATGTATCTTTATACTATTCAGCATTACAAATAGTCAAACCATCTGGATGTGCAAAACACTACATATAGACTCCAGTCTATCTAATTGACTGTTATGCTGAGCTCTATAACTGTTACTGTGAACTTGTGATAATACCAACATAATATTCTCAACCTATTTTAGAATTGAATAAATTCACTGGAATAACTTAAACAATGAAATATCAATTTATTAATTAGAAACAGTAACGATAAGTGAAAATAAGGTCTTCTAAATATGCTATAAATATAAATTCAGCATTTTGATTTTGATTAAAATAATACAAAATGTATGCTATCCCATTGTAATTTACAGATATTTCTATATGTTCATATAAACACACCTATATATATATAATCACACAGACATGCTGTCTAATAATATGCAATTAACATATTTGAATTGGCATGGACTAATAATAAAAATCAATTTATTTCAACAACACATAAATGATGATTGATTTTAACATTTATGTGTCAATATTATGCACATCTATATAAGCACATAGATATGCTTTAACATATTTGAATTGTCCTATAATAATAAAAATTCATTTTAATAATACATAAATAATTAGTTTTAATATATATGTGTTTTATGATTGATTTTAATATATAGCATCTACATTACATGCATCTGTATAAGCAAATAGATGTGCTTTAACATAAAATTAACATCTTTGAATTGTTGATAAACAGAGCAAAACTCTCCATACAGTATTGCCACCTGTGCTAAACAGAGTAATCAATGGATGCCAGAAGGCTTGTGCATAAAATCCCTATCTAATGCCTACTCATCCAATATCCCCAGACTAGTTTCTGGCTTGTGGCTAGTATAGGAAATGTGATCATGTGATCTTTGAATTGTCATAAACCAATGATAAAAATGAATTTTTACAATGCATAATAATTTTAACATATATATGGTTGATGACTGATTTTAATATATGTGGGTACCAATTTGTGTGTGCACTGTCATTTAAAAAAAAAAAAAAACTTATTAAAGTTATAATAATTTTTTTTCAAGAAAATTAATTCCAAATTAAATATATATATAAAATCAATGAACACATATGTGCAAATTACTATTATCTTCTTACAAACAAAATTATTAGTACATTTTAAGTAAAAGTTGTTTTTTTTTTTAAATATATATATATATATATTGATTCTTCTACAATTCTTCATAAAAGTATGTTTTCTTTTTAAATCAAATTACTCTTAATTAATTATAAATGTCTTTAAGAATATTGCTAGCAAATTATTTTGTTCTCCAATATAGAAAGATTTTTGGATTTATTTATTTTTAATTTCAAAAGTAAAATATAAACTAGAAATCAATTCTCTGTTTTTAGATGTATAATTTAAGCAAAACTTATTTACTTTTAAAACTTTCAATTTAAAAATTTTCACTGCAAATTTATTTAAAATAATGTCATTTTTCAATAAAATTACTCACCAAATTATAGCTATTCATGAAATAGGTCTACTGTGCACCTATATGTTTGTATTCCTTTGCAAATTGATAAAACTGTATATGTATATATTATAGTATGATAATCCTTCAGCAAGCTGATTAGCACTGGAATCTTTTGGTAAGCTGGTAGAAGAGTAGTATAATATGCCATTGACATTTTTAGGAAAGATATATATTAAATAACTGTTAGCATTCAGTATTCTCCATTCAATCTCTTATTTGATGGACTTTTGGTAAGCCAACCATCTAGTACACATTATGGGCTATGGGACACAGAAAAGTAGACCCTTTACTTCCATATGAATCCAAACTCTCATCATTTCACTAGCAGAAGTAGCTGGATACACTGTCTCTTACCTTTAGTTATAACTTCATAATAATATGCTGTCATGTAGTCTGTAATACTTCTCTTTCTCCTAAATCCATCTTTTTATATTATATTGTGGAATTTTAAAACAAAATTTAAAAAATCCTTTCATTATCTTAAAAAAAAGTTTATGACTTTTTTCTATTCACCTTAATTAAACCAAATTTTAAAGTTTATTTAATACTTTAAATAACATCAGAGTTTATTATACTAAATTTATCAAAATATATTATACAAGCTTTAATTTTGAAAAAAACTTTCTTAATCCAATTAAAATAGATTGGAAATTTTTAATTACCCATATTATCTATTGTAATATAAAAACAAGCTTGTTTTAGTCTTTTTTAATTTTAGATTTCTTTTTTAATTATCAAAATCAGAATAAAACATTAAATAAACCTTTTTAAATGTTTAATTTATAATTTTTTTTTTAATTCAAAATTATTATTTAACTCTTAACTTTTATTCTTGTGTAATATAATAAATATCTACAAAAAATTTTATTTGTATTTATTTCTACTTTTCTTTTCAACTCTATATATATTTATATATGTGCACATACACTACTATGTTGTGTATGCCATGAGACACATAACCATCTCATTACAAATACCTATTATATCTGTAACACAACTCTGAATTAAGTGATATAGTTGTGGTAGGGACTACTGTATATTATATTAAAGTAAAAATCAGAAATTGCAAAGATTTTAATTTTATCTCTGAAATATCAGTTATTTGTTGTTGTTGTTTTTTATCTTTAAAAAAAAAGTTTTTTAGGTAATGTTTTAAATAGCCTTTTCTTCAAGAATGTTTTTGAAGATCAGATTCAAGCTAGTGATAAATTTCATAATAGTTGGGAGATGGATAATTCTCAGATATGAAGGCATAATAACTTAATTTTTTTATTCACATGTTTTTAATTTCTTTTTCACACCATATTAATTTAACAAAGAATATATTTGATGTATATCTCTAAGTTATATATTTCATCCTTCCACTTTTTATAATGTTTTTTATTGTAATGTCTTTCAATCTTGATTGTCTAATACAATTGCATTTTACACTTTTGAAGAAATTTATTATATAATCAAAACTGTCAACCATTTAATAAAAAGAATAGTGAAGGAATGAAAGAGAAAAATCTAAACTTTGCTATGTATAGAATTTTATAATATTATTTGAAAAATTAATTACTTTATATATATATTTTTTAAAATTAAAATATTTTTTATGTTTTTTTATTATTTATTTTTACTGAATTAATAGTATTTTGCATAATATCTACTATAGTGCTTTTTCACATTGACGGTTTTTTTGTGTGTATTTTAGGAAAAAATTAGAACTAGCTGAGGTCACTTTAAATAATCGTGAAAAGATTGCTGAAGAGAAATATGAAGCAGATTCTAAAAGTATCCGTGAACAACATAGCGAAGATATGGCATTTTTAGAGACTGAAAAAAAACACTCTATAAACTTGGAAAATCATAATATTCAAAACATTGAACAGTTGATTCATTATAAAAATAAAGCATTACAAGAGAGGCAAGAACAATTAAAGAAAGATGATTATTTATTAAATGAACTTACAGAAACCTATGAACATTCTGTATCCCAAATAAAAAAAGAATTAGATACTATAGAAAGTCTGAAAAATAAACAAATGGCAGATACAGAGAAGGCTGTTGCAGAAATTTGTCAAAAGAAAATGGAATTGGAGCAGCAGACTGAAGAAGAAATCTCAAAAATTGAAAAACAAAGATCTAGGTATTAGTCTGTAAAAACAGAATGCAATGAAAGCATGCTTGTGAAATTGATTTCAAAATTGCATATATTTACATAAAATTTAATGCTTTAAGAAAGTGAAAAAGGATGATATGATTTAGTAAGAATTATGAATAATAGAATAGTTATGATAGATGTGCAAATATGTAAGATGGAATGTGAAAATAGCTTTTTATGTAGATAAGTAGGGAAGTCGATGGGAAGATAAATTTCTAGTATGTATATACTTTTATATAAAGATTAATAACATTAACTACTACCATTAAATTGGCCCCAGCAAACCAAAACTCAGTGTAAAATGAAAAACATTGAAAATAATTATTATTTAATGTTTGTTGGTATGTACCATCCTTATCCAGACTAGGCAAATGTCAGATAGTATGGATTCACACACACACACACCTTTTTTACCATTTTTGATAATAAAAAATTTTAGATAACCATTTTCCAAACAATAAATTGAATGGTTAAACTGATTGAAAAAAGAAATTCTAAATTAACTTAGAGCCTGAAAAATGTTTTAAGTTTGATTTAGATTCAAATTCACCTACTACTATGTTGGCACTTTGTTATACTGCACAAATATTGAAAATACATTTTTGTAGAAGATACAAAAACCTTTTGTATATATTAACATTTTATTATTAAAAGTTAGTAATGTTTAAAAAGTACAAATTTTATATGTATATTTTATGTTAAAAAATTACAAAGTAGATTTTATTATTAACATTTCAGTAAAAATTCTTAGTACTAATAAATAAAAATTATGGTTATTGTTCATTGCTAATATAACAAGAAAATTATTCTTTGTCTAATCTTAATTATGAAATGTTGTGATCTAGAAATTCTCTGTTTGGGAAGTAACTTTATTTCTTGCAGAAAATCCAAGGTGAGAGAATTATTAATTATGATTTTTAAATATATAAAAATGGCTTTCTTCTGTAGCAAATTACTTTTACTGTATATAAATGATAATTAATATATCATCTTTAATTTTTTTATTTTTGTTGATATTTGTCTTATAGTAATCTGAGTATTTTTATGTAAATATGATATGAGAATGTATATGTAAAAGATCCATTCAGAAATTAAAAGTGATCAGAATTAAATATCCTTAGTTATTTTGCTACTTAATCACCATTATAAGACAGCACTTCTCATAGAATATGGTGAATTGGGTATGACTTTGATATAAATTTTATTATTCATCTATTTAGTAACTTTTTTTTTTTACTTTGTTACTTTCCACAAGTCATCCAATAACAACAAAAAAAAAACTTACGTTAAATTCTAATTAAATAAGACCAATTTTAAAATTCCAATAGTGCTTATTTTCAGCTTAATACAGACTATGGCTGTTGCTAAAAAAATGCTGAATTTTAGTGATTAGTCAAGCTTTACATGTAGCAAACTACCATCTTAAGCACTGAAAATGTGGTTGCTTGCTTTTTGTAAAAATTTAATAAGTTAGATGAGATATTAAATTTTCAATATACAGTATTTTTAAAACTATATAGTAGTTTCTTTATAGAAAATTTATGATAGAAATCAAGTTGGTAGAATTGTAAAACATTATAAAAATGTTGTTTTCCGAAAATTAAGGATTTTAAATTAGCTGCTTTTATAATTATAAATGATATTTTGTTTACTTATTGACAAATTTCACATTTGTCATCAATTTGTATGTTTTAAAACCTTTTTTCATTGCTAAATTTATTATTACAGTTTATATTAAGTGACAAATTTAAGTTGTTCGTTATTTATTTACATGTATAACAAAAATTATTATTTTTGTTATTTATTATAAAATTTGATGTTACATTAGTCTTAGTTTATGACAAATTTTATATATTAGTGTTACTATGGAGTTCCATAGCTCCAGATATATGTTTGTGCTCATTATTACATTGAAATGCATTTATTTAGAGTTAATCTATTCCAGACCCATAACCTAAAGCAAAAGTACCTCCTACAACTCTTTAAACAGCATATAAATATAAAATATATGTAAAATTAATTTATTGTATTCAACTTTTGTATTCTGCATAATTAAAATTGTTTAAAAGCATAAAATTCGTTACATTATCTAGACATTTTTTTTTGCCATGTGCATTTTTTATTTTATTAATAATTCTTAAAAATGGAATTCTATATTCAGAGCTTAGATACCTGATGGCTTTATTACTCTCTTGTTTCAAAATCATTTCTTTTGAAACATCCATATTAATTTTATAATACTAGTTTTCTGGCTCCATGGTTAAAATTATTATTAACATATTCCTAGAATAATTTTTTTGAAAAAAATACTGCTAAAGGTACAAACAAGCAAATAACAAAACTAAATTATTTTAACAAAACAATAGAAAGATGTCTGATGAAGAAGTGAAATTGACTTTAAATGTTTTGTACTCAGATATGCTATATTAGACAATGGAAATTGGTTTTCAATATAATTTTTTTCTTTTTATTGATTTAGTCAATTTCCTGTTAAATATTATAGTGAAAAAATTGTTTAGATTATGCTATTAAAGTATAAAAGTAATCATTTTCTTCTAAATTTCTATTTTAATATATTTATTTTAATGATATTTGCAATAAGAATTACTTTAAAAATAATCTTATTTTGCCACAAATAAAAAAATTAATTATACAAATTAAGCTTGATTTAATGATGTTGAATATTTAATGTTATTATTTTAAAAGTATTTGTTTATAAAAAGTGTATAAAAGAAAGTAGATTAAGTTTAATGCCTTTTAATACTATAGTTTATGAAGTTGTATAATATATTTCATCTTTAAATGTAATTAAAATGTATATCACTGAGAAAATGAATTAAAATCTCAAATACTGTATACATTTTTTTTTTATGTTTGGTAAGACAATTACAGCAATATTTAGTAATCAGAGAATTTTAAAAAATAATTTCAGTAATTTGAATGGGTAAATTAAATTAACATGTTCATTGTCAAATTTGGTGGTCATAGGCATATGTTTATGGTTTAAACATTGTATGAAACATAACATTCTGCAGGCCCTCACTGTAATTTGACCATGTATAATATATTTTGATAGTAACATGATGTGATCAAGCCCACAGCAAATAGCCATAAATAGAAATATACTTTTTGAAGTATTAATTTTCCATTTACCTATTTCATATTAGCATACATGTTGTGTATTTATTTATTTGCTTTGAAAATTCAGTGTGGAGTTATGTTTAAGCTAATTAGGAAATTGACTCTTGCAAGTATGAAGATCTCTCATTTTGTAAGAAAAAATATGTCTGAGGCTGAAAAATTTTTTTTAACTAATGAAAGCTAATCAAACAAATTGTTTATTAGTGTAATGGACAGAAAACTAAAATAATTTTATTTGATAAAACTTTCAAATTTTGGTGCATTTTTTAAATTAATATACATGTATCAAAATTAAGAATAGAAAAATGAAAATAGATGAGAATTCCCATCTACTTTTCATCTTTCTAATCTTCGAATTTAATATGTTGAAAATTTTTATACTTGATGCTCTACTAAAAAGAAAAAACAATATACAGACAATCCTTGATTTTCATGCCTTATCGGTTTCTGAAACCTGTATGAAAGTTGACAATGTATGAAAGTAGAGTAATATTAAAAAACCATCAAAAAGTGTTTTTAAAATATTTATTTTTTAATGAGGTGTATTAGCATATACTTAAATAACACTTTATTGATTAGTATCTGGTATTTTCTTTATAAATTTATCAAGAGATAGTTGAATTGTACTCTTCTTTTTCTTTTTTTGATAAAAAGTTTTGTAAGATGATGTGTCTTTTTCTATTGCTTTCATATGAAATAGTGAATTGTATGAAAATAGAATGTATGAAAGTCAAAGATCTTCTTTATTCATATTATGTGTGATTAATTAGTTTTCTGGTGTGAAAAAATTAAAAATCATTGCTCCTGTTTTATGTTTATGAATTTTTTTATTAATAAGTATATAGATTTCTAAAAATGATACATTTAAATACCAGTCACAAATGAAATAGAATTTAAAAGATTTTTTTTTTTTCCATGTTTAAATGTTTTCTGTGATTTTTATTTTTTCTTGCAGTTAGATTTAACATCTAGAAAAAAATGTATAATTATTTATCTTTTCGACATATATGTGTTCAAATGTGTTAGTGTTATGAAATAGAGTGGAGAGTGATGGGTTGTGTGAAAGTCTGTGCTCATATACCCTATATATTACATATATTGATACAGGCATATAATAAGCCTGTATTTCAGTTATAAATAATTATAATAAAATGAAATAAATTCATAAATGAGCTCATGCTCAGCAAATATTTTTTTAAAAAAGATAGAACTTGTGTAAGTGTGTAGATATCTATTTATCTTCATTTTTATTAGGGTGTGTAATTTGGCATTGAAATATTTATTTAAGGCTAATGGAATGGAAAAATGAATCCACTGAGGAAGTAGCAGGTGATGATCCAGAGAAGCAAGAATTGCGCAAGAAATTAAAGGTATTTAATTTTGCTATTAATTAAATAAATTAAAAGAAGTAAAATATAAGCATTTTAAAGAAATTTATTATTGTTTATTAAATTATACAATAAATACATAATTTTAATATCTAATTTTTCAAAATCACAGTTGGTTATTAAATACAATATTAGATTATTTTTAAAATGTTACATCAGCTAACTGTGTTTTATATTGTTATGTGACATTTGTTAACTGTGAGATAGAGAAATATTTTGGGGAAGTGATGATAATGCAAATCGCTGCTAATTTGCAAAATGTAAATTTTTTAAAAATTTATATTTTTAAAAATGTGAAGTTATGAACTACATAATCTAGAAATGGTATTACTAATAATTTATTTAATATTGTCAATCTTACAAATAATTTTAACTTGTGAAGAAAATGATAATTTAATATTAAAAAGTTCTGCAAGGTACTTAATATATTTACAATGACTATTTTTATAAAGATGACGTTAAAAAATATTAAATATTTATTAGTTTTAATATTTTTACAAATCGATTTATGTAATCTTGAAAGATATGATTATAAATTTTCATTATTAAAATTGTAAAAAAAAAAAAGTATTACATTAAGAAAATTAAATTTACCAGAATGACTTTGGACATGTTTTTAGAAATGAAAGTTATTGTTGCAATTTAATGAAGACAAAATTTTAAATGATTATGTATTAAGAAGAAAATGGGTTAGTAAATCTAACACAATATCTAGAATTAATAGATATATGAGATTCCTTTTGGCAAATACTTGATCATAAAATATTTTCACCTATTAAATATATGTATTTAAAATATCATACTTTTTTTTTTTTTGGTACATTTTTTGTATGCAATGTCTTTTTATTATTGTTAATTCCTAAAGTTTTAATTTTCTAACAACTTTTTTCATTTACTTATTACATTTACAGGAAAAAAATTTTATTTGTATTTTTTCAACTAAAAGTAATGGTTAAAGAAGACTGCTAAACATTTTAAACATAAGAAATAATTTTAAAATATTGTATGGGGGGGGTGTCAAAAGAAAAGGAGTGTGGCATGATAATATACATGAAAATAATGTGAAAAGGTTGAATATTTAATAGTAGATATATATGGTAATGTTCAGATTGATTTTAATAATATATACATATATTTAAAGAAATGCTAAATAAATTTTATTTCTCAATTGTTTATACAATTGTATATACAATTCATATATAGTTTGGTTTTACTGAAATTGGAATAATACTTATGGTTTAGGAACTTTATAAGGAATTTAACCTGTAATTTTGAGAAATACTGTACGAACACAATAAAGGATTGTTAAAATTTGTGCAAGTTTTTTTTGTGAAATATGTGATTGGTGATCAAAAGAATATTATCAGTTGTGAAATTACTAAATAAACATGATGGTTCTTAATAAATTTTATGATTGTAATTTTTTTTAAAAAAAGTCTCTAATATCCAAAATTAGCAAAATTTAAGTGATAACCTTTAATAAAGTATAAGATCATTTTAGACAGTAAGCATAAACTTGATATGGACTCATGCTGAAAAGATGATGGAACATGTATTTATATTTTTAAAGATTTCTGAAGTGCTTTTTTCTGAAAGTTTCCCAAACATTTTACAATAGTGTGGTTAAAACAGGCAAAACTCACTATACGTATTGCCACACACAGCAAGCTAGAGTAATCAATGGATGCCAGAAGGCTTGTGCATAAAATCCCCATCTAGTGCCTACTCATCCAATATCTCCAGACTAGTTTCTGGCTTGTGGCCTTCATCAGGGAGGAGCCTTAGATCTGAGAGCACTGCACCTAGATCTTAGGATCTAATGCAATCCTCCAGCAACCACCCTTTATCTCCATTTAACTACAAAACTATGAGTCTTAAACTGAAAACATTTTAGTGTTTTCAATCCAAGCCCATTAGCTTATACAGTTATATGGGTCTGAACCCAGTTCAGTACCCATACATTTTGGTTCTTTAATAACCATAGTCACCACTCTCCTATTAGACAGGATTGGTTTTAAGCCCATGAACATCACATGACCACCATCTCTTATGCTTGTGTATAACTGTTATTAAAACAGGCTAAACTCACTATACATATTGCCACACACAGCAAGCTAGAGTAATCAATGGATGCCAGATGGCTTGTGCATAAAATACCCATCTAGTGTCTACTCATCCAATATCCCCAGACTAGTTTCTGGCTTGTGGTCTTCGTCAGTGAGGAACCTTGGATCTGAGAGCACTGCACCTAGTTCTTAGGATCTAATGCAACCTTCCAGCAACCACCTTTTATCTCCATTTAACTACAAAACTATGAGTCTTAAACTGAAAACACTTTAATGTTTTCAATCTAAGCCTATTAGCTTATATAGTGTGGTTACATAATATGAAGCTTAGGATTTCATTATATGCCCTATTATTTCATTGAACAAGTTTCATTTGAGATAACATAGAATCAAAACTTAAATGAACATCATATTGATAACTTTTAATATTTTAAAACAGTATTATCTTTTGAGAAAATATGATCTATTTAGCATTTTACAGTGATACTAATTCTCATTTGAAAAATCACTGACTGTGTACAAATTTCTTTTAATTCTAACCTATGAACAATTATGACATTTAGTTGAAATAATGTTTATTTTACTCTGTCTCTATGCTATGAAGAATACTAATATTTGAATTTAAAAAAAAACACATGCTCTTTTTTTTTAGGAATTTGATTATTCTTGTTACTGAATTATTAAAAAATCCACATAATGTTACATTATTTTCTTCCTGATATTTTGATTGTTTATATATCATATATAGATATGTACAAAAGTATAAAAAATACATGAAAAGCAAGTTTTAAGAAACATCTCCAATGATCACTAAATCGTAAATTATATTAAACTTTCAAAAAATAGTTTTTACTTATTTACAAATTTGGCTTTATAATATTAAACAATGACTATTAAATATTTAATGCTGAGAATATATAATAATATTTATGAAATTATAATTTTCAAGTGTACATACTACAGTATAAGATTTCCTTACAAGTCAGACTTTTAAAGTCATTTTAATAAACTTGCAAATATAATGTATGAAAAATTAATCCACTTTCACCTAATCACTAAGATTTTATATGGGTGATAGCATATCAGCACTGTAAAATATCAAGATTGATCTACAATCCATATAAGTTTTTGGAGAACAGGTACGACTGGATTTATTTTTTATCCAATTAGGAGATTAAGAACATTAATTTCAAGTATATGAAAATAGCACTAAAATGTCAGATTTGACAAGAGTTCTTATAGCAGATGCAGTTGGAGATTATTTTATAACTGTTATATATGTATGTCTAATAAGTGACATAGAAAATAGTTTACATTTTGTGAAAAAAAATCCTAAATGATTACATCTTAATAAATTAAATCATCCATTGTTCTTATTCTTAAAATTTGTTTTTATATATTTTTCCAAACTTTGAAAGTGTGTATTTATGTAAAATAGAATGAAACTAGTGTTGCTTTGATTTTTTTTTTAATGATAAAATAATGAGAATAAATTCACTTTTGAAAAGAAAGTGTGTTTGTGAATATTTTTTATTCAAATATAAATCTGACTCATTTTGGAAAAAAAAGAAGTGAAGAAAACTCCAAGATATTGATATAAATACTGCTACTCTTACTGTGGTTTCATTGATCTCTTGAAAACAATTTATCGTATTTAAATGCAAAGAATCAGAACTTGAATGAATAATGTTTCCACCACCACACCACCTGTATTTGGTTTGGAATCTTTGTCTTTTGTATGGAATTGATCTTAATATATTCATATTTTAGTGCTTAAAACATTCATTTAGATTAAAGTTAACAGAGTTGTTGAAAATATATATTTCTAATTATTTTATTTTTCAACAGAGAAATAAAAAATGCAGCTAACTTTCAAGAAATTAGTACACATTTTTCATAATTTGTAAACTTATGGCATTTATATTGGTATTGATTAAATGTTGACATTTTTCAAAGTCAGCTATGGACGAATGTCTCATTTGCACAACAAGAGATGAGTATATCATAAAAAAATTAAAGAATGGCAAATAACTATATAGAATAATATTTTACAGTTTCAAAACAACAAGAGGTTAAATCTCTGAGATTTAATTCAATAAAAAAAGGATAGTATAAGTCATTTGCCAGTATAGGTCATTAATTGCAAAATATGAGAATCATTGATTGTGATTGTTTGGTTTATTTTCACAGTCAGCATCTTCTTAATATTGAAATTTAGATTAATATATATAGTATTTTTTTTTTGCCATTTGTGAAAGAATACATGATCTGTTTACTTGTGTTTGTTACTTTAATAAATTGTTATAAAGATGTTACATTATTCATTGTTCATTTAGATGTGATTTTTATAGCAAATAAGTATAAATATTTTTGTTTTATAAATAGACATTTGAATAAAGATTTTTACTTAGAGCGTATAAAATATGTGTTGTCATTTATATATAAGACTTCTTATATATATATATATATTTACAAAAAAAATCAAGTCAGATGTCACATGACCTAATTTAATAAGCTTGTATTTACAAATGTTATATATAGAGCTCGCAAAATGAGCTCTTAACAAGCAGAAACCGGTCTGAAGTTGGGGATATTCTGCAAAGCTTATTTTGTGAGCTCTCTCTCTATATTTTTTTATATAATAAAAATACATATTGTTTAATCTTTTTTATTTTTAAGAATTTAAAATTTTTAGAAGAACAATACCTTCAGCGTATTAAAGAATTAGAAGAGGAAAAAATAAGACTTGAACAAGAAAGAATTCAAGAAGTTGATCAGATTGAAAATGAAAAATTAAAATTACAAGAATTAGAAGAAGAAAAACGGTAAGTTGTGCCTATAATTAACAAAATATTAAACCAAAGCATTGTTTAATATTAAAACAAAATTATATATTTTTGTGAAACATAATAAAGAATTTATTATACTGACAGAAAGAAATTTGCAAAATGTTTTTGTAAATATAACCTGAATGAAAGTCTTTGTTTTTTTAATAATTCCTTAATAATAATTTAAGTAGAATACTTTGAAACAAAAAATATTAGAACAATATTCAAATGATAATGTGGATGGTGTCATTTAAATGACTTGCTCTTAAATACAGCCAGAAATTCTTTGCATAGGTTCTATGTCCAGAAAAATTGTTTGCCAAGATAAATATTTCCTCTCTTTGAAATCTTTATATAACACAATAAATTTATCTATTTTTTGCTTCTTATTATCCATATATTCACCTGACTTGATTCTTTTTTTTTTATGCTGTATTATTTTAATAAAAGCAGTTTCTTTAGTTCCACTATTCTTTTCTCATATTTCCTAATTTTGTTATAATAATCTAAACAAAAGTCATAAAATCTATGTCTCTTTTACACCTTAATTTTTAAATTTCTTTCACTTTCCATAAAATTTATTTTGATATTCTTTCAATATTCTACATGTCAAAAATATTTATTCATTATTCTTTTTTCACCTATTTCTACATTAACTCTATCTACAGTCCAAGTTGTGATTCCATTTTTGCCTTCATCCTGGAAAAATAACAATGAGCTCTAGAATCACATATGCAATCATTGGGTAAGCATTGATCATCAGGTGGCAGTGTAAACATTTTAAAGATCTATTTCTAGTTAATTGGTTTCTAGAAAAAGGTCTTTTTTATTGTCTGCGTGCATCATTTTTTTATTCTTAGTATGCTATTTAAATTAATAATCTAAAACTTTTAAATAGTAAGCTAATTCTTATTTGTATAAATATAGATTAATGGCAACTACTTATTTTAATGATTGCAATTGCAAAGTAACTTCAAGTATCTTAGATTATTTGGGGGAAGGAGGAAGATGAAAAATTTGCATATCCTAATCTAAGCATTATGTGCACTATAGTAATAGTAGCTTCAAGGTTAATTAATGTATATATATTGAAACAGACATGTTTCACAAATATATTTTAAGAGTTATTTTTTCCTTGGGCGATTTCTCTTTTTCAGTTTTAGGGCGCAATTCTGTCATTTTCCTTTTCTCTTCTCTAATCTCTCTTCTTCGGTTATTTCCTGTTCTGGGTTCATCATCGTTTCCTGGATTCCTATTTCTTGAAAAACATCTAGTTGTACTTCTTCCAGCTCTCTTTGTCTTATATGGTTTATATGCCGTCTGTATTGTAATCTGTTCAGACTGCTAATTGCATATATTTGTTTTGATATTAACTTTTCAATTATTCCTTTGACCCATTTTTTGCGAATAATGTCTTTTATCCATACAGGTTCTCCTATTGAAAATGTTTTCCCGGATGTCTTATTTAACACAATATTTTGAGCACTAGGGAGTAATATTGCTAATTTAGTTCTTAGTTTTCACCCACGCATTAATTTTGCTCCTGATTTTCCGGTCACTGTCGATGGTGTTGTGTGCTGATGTAGCATAAATTCTTGCAGAGCTTCTTGCATATCTAGCTTTTCACATTTTTTCAAACTTTTTTTAACTTGATGAACAGCGTTTTCTGCTAGTCCATTTGACTCCGGATGATATGGTGGTGTACACACGTTTTATTCCATAAGTGCTAAAAAAATTATTTAGTTCATCACTCACAAATCCAGTGCCGTTATCCGATACAACTACTTCTGGAAAACCATGTATGTAACAAATTGTTTTAAAACATTTGATAATTTCTTAAGCATTTGTATTTTTTACCAGGTGACTCTCGATTCATTTTGAATACGCATCCGTTGCAACAAAAATCATTTTCCCATCTATTTGTCCGGCATGGTCAATATGAACTCTTTCCCAAGCTTTAATTGCTTTTGGCCAGGGTACATAGTACTTAACTGGTAATGCACTTTCTACTTGACATGGTAAACATTTTTTTATGAAGTTCTCTATGTCTATATTTATTTGAGGCAACCAGACATAACTACGTGCCAAAGCTTTTGCCCGCACTATGCACAGATGTCCTTGATGTAACAATCTTAACATTCTATCCCTTCCTGCAGGAGGTATAACTACTCTGTCTCCCATGACAATACATCCTCGACATATAGACAGTTGATCATGGTTAATTCAAAACCCCATTGCTAAACAACTAGGTTTAGTTTTAGGCCAACCTTTTTTGATCCAGTTAATCAATAAATGATATCCCTCATTTTCCATAGTTCACTTTTGTACAGTATCACTGTTTACAATTTCTGAATTCATATTGTCTATATAATTTACTTCTACTTCACTATTTACCGGCTCTTGGTTATCTAGTAACCTTGATAACGCGTCTGCATGTGCAATCTCTTTTACCCGCTTATATTTTAAACAGTAATCATATGAAGCTAAAACATTCTGCCACCTTAACATACACGGACTTAAATGTTCAGGATCTGCCCTGTCATTTCCCAAAATCCCCAATAGTGGCTTATGATCTGTTATTTTTTCGAAACTATTCCCAAATACAAATTGATGGTATTTCTTTACTGTGAAAATAATCACTAATGCTTCTTTGTCTATCTGGCTATAATTTTTTTCCGCTTTCGATAAAGTTTGGGATGCATATGCGACTGGATGCTCATTTCCATCTATAGGGTGAGCTAAAACTGCTCCTATCCCCACTCTGATGCATCTGTGGTGATTCTGACATCGCGTTCACTGTCAAAATGCACTAACAGCTTGTTGAAAGATAACAGTTCCTTTGTTTTTCCGGAAACTTTCTCTTGTGCCTTCGTCCAGATCCATTTTTGGTCTTTGCGTAATAATTCATATAAAGGTTTTGTGACCATTGCCTTATTTTTAAGAAAAGGCTCAAAAAAATTTATTAGACCCAAAAATGCCTGGAGTTGTTTAACATTTTTAGGTCTTTCCACATTTTTAACCGCTCTCACTTTATCGTTTAAAGGATGCTTTCCTTTGTCAGAAATACAATGTTCCAGGAAATTTAGGTCTTGAGACCTTCCATACACATTTTTCTAATTTCAATTTCACTCCTGCTCTCGATCTTAAAATCTCACTATATGTCACCATAATGAGAATATCATCATAATGTGGCATTACACCTTTAAGACCTTGCAAAATTACATTTAATTTCACCTGAAAAATATTCGGCGCCGTGGTAATTCCAAATGGTAAACGATTACACTTATATAAACCAAATGGTGTAGGTAAAGTTAAAAATTTTTCTGCATTCTCAGTTACCTTAATTTGATGGAAAGCTGAGTTAAGGTCAAGCTTCACAAAATATTTTGCATTTGACAAATTTGTCAGTACTTCACGTACATTAGACATCAGGTACGCTCCTTTGTTGAGGTATTTATTTACTGTTGTACGGTAATCACCGCACAATCTAATTTTCCCATCTGGTTTATTATTACTACAATTGGGGTGGCCCATTCTGCATCTTCTACAGGAGTTAACAGGCCCCTCACTAAAACTTTTAACTTTTCTTCGACTTTTTCTCTTAGTGTGAAAGGAATTTTCCGTGGCTTACATATCACTGGTCTTGCATTTCCCATTAATTCAGCGTCCACCAGGTTTGTGTAAATTAATCCCAGATCATCCATAAACAACTCTGGATATAATTTTAAAATTTTTTGTTCTATCGAAATATTTTTAACTATGGAAACTCTATTTCCAGTGATATCTTAATCACGTGTTTTCCAACTCCGTTTTGATTGTTCTTAACTTTAATTAGTTATTTTTATCTCTGATAAAAATAATCCCCACAACTTGTTTTTAATTATAATTATTTCCATTATAATTAGTTATTTTTATTTTTAATTAAAAATAAATCCCCACAGTTTGTTTTCAGTTATAATTATTTTCCATTATAATTATTTTTACTTTCAACTAAAATAAGCGGAAACTTCTGGAGTAAATTGTCTCTAGTAAACTCACTGTTTATTTCTCAACAAATGAATACAACACTTTCTCCCCTCACTTCAGAAGTTAGAGTTTATTTATGTTACTCATAATCATCTAATCTGCGTGGTTTTCTTTTATTCCATACAGGTCTGGGCAATTTCTCTTTTTCAGCTTGGAGAAGCATTTGATTTTTCCGATTAATCGATATAACCTTGAAATTTGTGTAAACTCTTTTTTTTCCTCACTGCTTTGAGTGCTTTTTTCTCCTGCTTGGAGAAACTCTGGGTTTTTTTACCATTCTCTGGTTTTTGTCTCTGGCAGCTCCCTGTCCCATGATTGCTGTTCTTCCAAAAAATCCTTGAAAGTATCTGTTTCACTTTCACCTTCAGCCATTCCTTTTTGTAGTTCCATTTGTTCAGATAATTCTGACATGGCGAGTTCACTTTTTAACTCTTCATTCGATCTTTCAAAACTCTGACATTCTGAAAATTTGCTTTGTAATTTTTCACTAAGTTCTGAATTTTGTTGATCAAGTTCTTCTTTTAATTTATTTAATTCATAAACATACAGTTTTTAATTTGTGCACTTTTTTTGATAGTTCTTTAGTCGTCTTTTCATATTGTCAACAAGCAATGCTCGTATTGGTTACATTACATTCTAATTCTGTTACTCATTGTCTAGAAGTCTTCAATATTACTTGAAATTCTTTCAGTTCATTTTGTAATAATTATAACTTTTCAGTTCTTGTAACTGCAAGTTGAGTTATAGCTCAGATTGTGTCTTTTTCTGAAACATGATAGCTAATTCTTGGTTCCTTGACTCCAATTCTTGTAGTTTAGTGATCTCTCTTTGTCTTTGCAGAATGGTCCTATCTCTCATGGCAATTCTTTGCCCCTTAGCTGATACATAGTTAATGGTATACGTTGTACCATTTGAATCTGGATTACATTTTGTTTGACGTGTTTTTTTTGCATATAGCTGCTAAATGTCCTTTAAATCCACAGTTTAAAACAGTTTTCTTTTCTCCATTTGCAATTCTTAGATACATGGCCAGTTTTACCACAGCAGAAACATTTCACTGCTAACATTGTCTCTCTCTTTATATTTTCATTCTTCAGCTGCTGCCTTTGATCTATTTTATAAACTGCCATTTTGCTGGTCTCTTCTGAGTTATTTGTAAAAGCTATGGCTTGCTCAATTAGTGCTTCATAAGCTATTCCTTTTTTAATAGCCACTTCGTATGATAAGTCACTTTCCGTTAACAACGTCAGTCGCAATCTTTCATCGTGCATTGATCCAGCAAAGCTTGTTCTAAAAATTCACCACAATCACAGTTTTTTGCCAACTGTTTTAATACTATATCATAGTCTTTAATTTTTTTCTCCTTGGCTTGCTTTCTATTTCTCAAAGTTAATCTAGCTACGTGTCTAGATGGCTTCAGGCTAAAATAGTCCATTAATTTTTTAACTATATCTTCAAACTGTACTCCATCAGTTATCGGTCTGTCCCTTAATTTATTAACAATTTCAATAACTTTTCGTCCAGCTAAACATAAAAGTGCAGCCACTTTTTTTTCATTATCTTTTATCCCATTTAATTTGAAAAATTTTTCCAATTGCATTATATAGAGAGGCCATTCCTCGACATTTTCTATACTAAATTCAGGAATACTGCTTTGTTCTAACAACATTTTACTTGTTTCCAATAGTATCGGTTGACTTTCTCATCTGGCTTATTCTTTCAAATTTCACTAGGTTCAAAAATTCAGACTGTGCCAATTTTGTAATGTCTTCACCCCTAAGTTTTTTAGAGGGGTAGAAAAACACAATCTGATTGATAACATAAACGAGTACAAAGAATTATAGCTAAAATATATGAAACTCGGCTGAACAACTCTTAAAAACAGTTTTGCCGCAAATAGCTTTACATATCCAACTTCTTCTGTTAACAAGACTGTAACAAGTGCATGATGTTTTCCTCTAGCAGTTTATATATCCCTCTGAGTTCTTTTGTTAAGTCTTATCTGCTACATTCCACAATCTTAATCGCATGTTTTCCAACTCCGTTTTGATTGTTCTTAACTTTAATTAGTTATTTTTATCTCTGATAAAAATAATCCCCACAACTTGTTTTTAATTATAATTATTTTCATTATAATTAGTTATTTTTATTTTCATTTAAAAATAAATCCCCACAGCTTGTTTTCAATTATAATTATTTTCCATTATAATTATTTTTACTTTCAACAAACAAATACAACACCACCTAAAGTGATTGATTAAAGTAAACAGATGTATATAAAAGAAACCAACTTTTCAATAATCTTATTAAAAAAAAAGCAAAATGCTTAAATTTAAGAGAAAATAATGATTGAGAGTTTTAAAAAAAAAGGTAAATCTTCATTATTGATTGTTATAATTTTTAAATCATGAAATAAATACATCTTTAAGTATTTAAAACTGGCATTTATTAAAATATATTTTTAATTTTCGAAACAGTGTTGTTGTGTACAAAGTGTAATAATCGCTTGAGGCAAACTTATCAAATTGGAAAGCAAGGCATTATCTGCCTAATCCCTCATCTGTTCCTGCTGAAACTAAACGATCCAATCATCAAGAAGAGAAAAGCACTTGGGCTTAAAGGAAAGCTTTTTGACAAATCAGATACAGTGGAGTCATGCTAGATTAATCCAGAGACTTGATCAAGGTATAAATAGTGGAGCTTGAAGTTCAAAAAAGTTTCTATCTATGTGTTGTTTAGCTGTTTAGTTGCAAAATGGTTTTAATGCAGAGTTACCTTTGGAATATTATATTTACAGCCACACAGCTTATCCCAGCTGAGAAATCTAGTTTCACTAAGTGTGAACCCTACAGTTGGTGGATGTTGAAAAGAAAAGTATTAATATGGGAAGCATAAGGATGATAGGCTAGTCAGTAATAGCTTTCTCTCTATCTGCAGCCATGAATCTCCAAGCCATGCCTGGGTGAATACCAACGGAAATTAAATAATGTCATTCAGCTTAAATAAACCAACCCCTTTTTGAAATGCAATAGTGACCTGTAGTGGATGAACACACTGTATGAAAATGAAGATAACAATCTTATAAAGAATAAATTCTTATATGTTTATAATCAAAAAACATCTTTCTTGAAATAAATCATAAATGATTATATTTTTATATGCAAATATGTTTTTATTGGGATAAATGATAAATGCTTATACATTTTATATCCCAAATACATCTGTACTGAAATAAAGAATAAATACTTATATCTTATCTGCAAAATATGTCTATAATGAAATAAATCATAAATGATTATACTTTTATATGCAAATACATTTTATTGGGATAAATCATAAATGCTTATACATTTTATGTACCAAATATGTCTGTATTGAAATAAAGAATAAATACTTATATCTTAACTTCAAAATACGTCTGCAGTGGAATAAATCATAAATGATTATGTTTGATATACAAAATATGTCTTTATTGGAATAAATCATGAATACTCATATTTTAGACACCTGCTATGTCTGTGTGGAAATAAATCCCACATACCAATATGTTTATAACCAAAATGTCTTTAATGGAATAAATCATAAATGATTATATTTTAATAAACAAAATATGTCTACACTAGCATAGATCAAATATATCACGTATATCAATCTGGATGAAGTATAAACACTATATAATTGAAATACATCTCTAGCTGGTGGAATAATAAATATTATGTACAAAACACGGTTATACCTGGAAGAATTAGAAAGGCTTAAGAAAATAATACACATCTTTAAAAGAAGGAATTACAAATTTCTATAGAAAAATGCAGCTGTACATGGAATCAAGGATTAATATTTAAATCACAGCTAAAGAATTAAAGGACACCGTGGATAAATATATCATCAATGAGAACCTAAGGAAATATGCGCATACCAGAAACTGGATCCTAAAGATGAACTATATCAAAAATGAACTAATGATAAACTTTATGGGATTATTATCCAAAATAACTATGGAGATACTAATGATTTTAACAAATGTTATGAAATAAATTTATTGTTATATAAAACCAATCCAGTTGTTCAGGTTGCATCACTTGTCATTCATTGCACTTATTCATGAGAATCTCATGCCTTCTGAGCTATGTTAGGCATAACTAGACCTAGGTAAATCAGGTTGTAGTGAGATGGAACTCTAGTGGCCCATTTGGGGAAACAAAACTTATAAATTTCTAGGTGTTTCCAGTCTTTATGGTGATACATCCTCTGATGAGCAGAAAATATTGTTGTAGGTGGGGTGATGTCTACATTGGGGAATGCCAATTGATAGTTTCTTCCTACAATATGCTCATCAGGAAATAGTTACAACTTAATGTAAAGAGGTTGTATGGGTGTATCTGGTTACAATATATAATTTAGTTTTTTATTATTATTTAAATTGAGTTATTCACATATAAATGAATAAGAAAACATAATCTATTAATAAATATATCAATAAGATTTACAAAGCTATGTTCATATTATCGAAAATTAACATATAATATCAATGAATATTATCAAATAATTAAAATTAATGACAACTGGTTCACATTAGACAGTGATCTTTTTGCTTTAATTTTAGAACTAACTACACAAGCATTAAATAGTGGTTGGAAAATATTCAGCTTTTGCCATTCACATATTAATAAGCAATGCCCATCCATTTATCAGAATCATTATTTAATATTAGTTCATATCTTTCTATTCCAAAGTGTAAAAAATATATTCTACTAAAGCTTTAACAATTTATTTAATTTTTACTATACTTATTATATTTGTACCTTAAGTTTTGTGTGTGGATTTAAGTAAAATAAGTAGATATAGAGTACTGCAATCAAGCAATAATAATTTATCATCATCAGTGATAGTTTGTTATTGCCTTACCCTTGTAATACATTTTATTGGAACACCTCACTTTTGGAGCTGCATCATTTTGTAACAATAACTAGTTAATAGTTAATTTTTGAAATCTCATTGCAATTTTTGTATATCCCAAAATCTTGTAACCCGTTATATTAATAACAAGAATATTAAAGGAAAACATCCCTAAAGGGCAATCTTCTAAATGTTCTAATTACATGATAGGATGCCAGTCTGAAAGACCATTATACAGGAATATAAATCCCAATGCACAAATGATTCTATATATTAATGCCACCCTAAATATATGCCTCTACGATTTGTGATATTGAAAAAAAAAAAAATTATAGTAATAACAAATGATGTAAAAACTAGTTTGAATTTATGTATTTATATAGAAACTATTTATTAAAAATTTGATTTTAATGACGGATATTATATACCATTTTTTAGATAGTCAAAAATAAATACTTAAAAAGTCAATTATTTTTTTGCATTTAAAAAAAACACCAAAAATTCTATAGTTGAACTATTTTTAGTTAGTCCTAACATTTATACAAACAGTTTGTGTTAATGAATAAATAGAAATATTGTATAGGCATGAACAATATTTGTTTTTTATTCTAACCAATAGATATTATACTAGTACAATATTCTCTTTGGATTTTACTATAGAATTACTTACATTTATAAAATCTAATTTGTTTCTATATTTGTGGTGTAGAATAAAATGTAAACTTTTCTTTTTCAGAATTCCTCACTGCTGAGGAGGTCCTTAATCAAAAATCTCTCATGTTCTTTCTTACCTTCCTATCCATAACACCCCCAAGTTATTCATCATGATGTCTTTCCATTCTTTCCTTGTTTTTCTATTTTTTCTTCTTTCTTTCTTTTTTACCAAGTTATCCATCATGATTTCTTTCCATCATTTCCTTACCCTTTCTTGTTTTTCCTGTTTCCCAATCAGACACATCTCTGATATTCGGTTCTTATTTATTCTTTTAATATGACAACACCATTTTATTTTTCTATCTTTAATGTCTGTTCTTGCATTTTTCCCTACTCTAATCATTTCTCTGATTTCTTGATTTGCCCTTTTTCCCAATCTTTATCTTCTCACTGATTTCTTTCATTAATCTATTTCTCTTATTAACAATATTCATTCAGTTTAATAACTAGATTATCATATATATATAAAGTAAAATCTTTCTTTTATTTTAAAAGGATTTTTAACTTTGACCAAGATTTTTATCTTTTAAAAACTATTAAACAGAGAAACAGCCCATCTCTCATTTCATACCACTTATGATATTTTTTTTAAAAGATTGAATAAATTAAGTAAACTTCTGTAGCTATTTTTGTAATAACAGATAACATGAAAGAAAATATATTCATAAAGAATTCTTTGTCAAAGCTTCTGAAATAAAATTTCTGTCTTTTATAGCAGCCAATAAATATTATATATATTTGTTATTATTTTTTTCAATCATGTACAAATTATTTTATATTTCATTAATATAGTGTATTAAAATGATAATGTTCCAGAAGAATTTCTACCTGAGAAAAATGAACCTTAAAAAACATATTTTTTTAATTAGTTTATTTTATTCACTGTTCAGCTCATAATTTTAGTGTGCAAAAATATGTGTAATTTAAGTCTCTTTTTTTTTTTTTTTTTGCATTGCTTTTATGTGTTACTGATTTTTATAAAATATTATAATTGTCATATATGTACAGGTGTGGAATACAAAGGTCAACATAAAGGCACTTGCACAGATGTGCAAAATACAATAGTATTTACGTAACAGTCAGAAAAAAGAAATTACATTAATTCTTTTATATATAGATAGAAATATATGTGTATATATAGAAATATATATGTGTATGTATAAAACATTAATATAAGTACATATATGTAGTTATACTTATTCCTCTGCATAATGAAGTATTTTTTTTCTTCTTTATAATCTAAAGATGTGTCTCTTTTAGTGAAGTTCCCCATAATCATAGCTCTCTTAAATTAATTATTGTTGCTGCTTTATTTGTACTGTTATGTAATCTTTATAACCTAAAGCTAAATGAACTTTCGGTGAAGTTCACTATAATTCTTTTAAGTAATTATTGTCGTTGCTTTACAATATAAATAAAATAGTTATAATAATTAATTTAAGAAAGCTATGACTATCGTGAACTTCACCAAAAGTGCACTCAGCTTTATGTTATAAAGTGAAAAGAAACCATTTTGTTATACAGACGAACAAACATATACAAATTTGAATTATAAATACAAACAAAGGGAAAAATCAATATTGTATGTGTAGTTATATAATTAATGTAATATATTTGATAATTATAAAGAAGATTATCAAATAGTTGAAATAGTAAACAAGTAACAATAAAAGACATTTTATTTTAAAAATGCAGGAAAGAGTTTATTATTTTATAATGTTTATTTGTTGCTAGAAAAGTGTGTAGTAAAAATAATCAAAACAGTTATTGCTCAGGAAATAATGTAGAATTAGAGTGATAAGTGGAGCTTTAATCCAGACAGAAAAGAAAAAGAAAAAAGGGGTGGTAGTATATGTGTTATATTGAAAAAATATTTAAATATTGTTAAATATCAAGAGCATTTGTGGTTTGAAATAATGTTGGGTAGACAAGAATGGATGGTGGCTGTAGTGTATATAGCCACTGGAGATAGTCAAACTGTAATGGAGGGGAACAGTAGTATATATGAATGCCTAGTTAAGGATATACAGAGGTTTAAAGAAAAGGGGAAGAGAATAATGGTTATAGGCAGTGATGATATCCAAAATTTCCAAGAACTGGTTCTCTAAGGGTAGGCTATATTTAAGAACCTATTCTGTTTATTTTTCTTCTTTCTAAGCATGGAAGCAAATCACTTCTTGATTTCATACCTAAATGCTTTTGGTGACTTCTCAAAAATTTTGCATGACCCTCCCATACACACAAGAGTGCAGCAGTGCACATGCACAGTATGATATACTTTGCAATCTCATTCATGGGATCAAAAAAAATTAAACCATTTTTATAATTGGAAAAAAAACTTATTTATTTGACAAGATATTTCCAAATTGACATTCTATTTGCATAATATGTCTCTTCAGGTTGATGCTTTTTGACTATAGCATTACCAGCTGTATTGTGATTTCTTAGCCAAACTTGAACTGTGTCACTGCAATCCCAATGATCTAATGGAAGATCTATCCATTTTATTACTAGAAGATTTGCCACATTTTTCACTTCAAGGCGATTTCTTTTATCTGAATAAATTTCATTCATCACAGAAAACCTTCATTCAGCCTCTGCAGAACTCACAACAATGGTTTTAATTACATTTTTAGTGCTTTGGATAGTTTCAGGTACAACATGTTTCTGGTGATTTCTCATAATATTTTCAACATAATCACAGAAATCATTAACTGAAATCTCATGATGAAATAATTTCTCTTCAAATTCTTTCCAGGGAACTACAGCTTCTTCCAGATTCAAAGCATCTGGGTTCACAATTTTAACTAATTGATGGATTTTATGATTTCTATCTTGAATATTATTACTTATGGTATTACAATCCATTAATCTTAATGTCATATTTGTTGTCACTACATTCAGTACTTTTTGATGGGGAAAACTCACACATTTGTTGTCTTCAACAAAATTAATATGTAGGAATTCTTTAGAAGTTTCATTTATTATTTTTTTGTAAGTACCACTCTTCTCTCTGATATTCAAATGCTTTAATTGTTCTCTTAATCAATTGTTCAGTATGCAATATATTTACACTTTTTCCTTGAAAAGCATCTGCCAACAAAGACATTTCTTCTAAATGTTATATATAGAGTACGTAAAAACAAACTCTATATATAACATTTGTAAATATGAGCTTTATTAAAATTAGGTCATATGACATCGACTTGATTTTTTATCAATTTTATTTTTATCAATTTACATTTCTTCTAGTATATCGATTATTAAAGCCAAGTCTCTCATAAAATATTTATTGGTGAGGTTTAGCTATTCCAGAAAATTTCTTATTAATAGAAAAAAAAATCATACAGTGCTGGATAGGCTCATCATGTTGCAACTGCTGATCTATGATTGCATGCTGCCCATCTTGGGTCAAAAACTCTACCAATTTTTAGAATTTCAATTCCCAAATTGATTGAAATTTTATTCATTGCCATTTGGTTTTTATTAGACTGATGGAAGATTTTGTATATTTCATCACTAAATGCTTTAAAGTGATTCATTTGCTTTATGTCTTTAATAGAATCCTCCAGAACAAGCTGAAGGTGATGACTCAAACAATGCCAAATAATAAACTCGGAATAATGGTTTTTTATTTTAACATTCACTCCTGACCACCTTTCCAGGATCATACTTGCTCCATCTGAACAAAATCCAATCAAATTATTCTTCAAATATGGATTATCAAATCCTACTGAATGCAGACTTTGTAGTAGAGCAGTGTAAATGGTTTCAGCATCTTTGTTTTGTAATTTCACTAAATCTACAAAAATTGTTGGTGAAAAATCTGTCTTCAACCTTAATAAAAATGATAAGGACTGGTTTGCATGATATTGTTGATGCCTCATTAATTATAACACATGTCTTTAAATTCTGATCTATTATTTTTCTAAACACTCCTTTTTAATGTATTTTGCAATGTGCTCAACAATTTTGACAGCTGCGAATTGAGAAGGGAGTCCCACTCCCATATCTAACCCATTCTTTTTTTGTAATTCTATTACATGTTCAATATCAGAAAATGGTCAGTTTAGTTTTGCTAAAGTGCAAACCGTATTAAAAATTTTACAAGTGGAGCTCATAGACTTTTCATGAGCTTTGTCTATGGATTTGGAAATTGCATTTTCTTTCAATTGCATCACACATATCTGGTGTGCTTTTGATGAAAAGTGTTGCTTTATTTTTTTTGAAGAGAGGCTTGTTGAACCATTTTACTTTTTCCACTTGGTACAATATTACATCTGCTCCATTCTTTTGACACATGAGCTGCCTTCACTTTTATTGACTTGGTTTTGGTATAGATATCACACCCAAGCTTTTTTCCAATAATAAGTAAACCACAATATTTTTCTTTGAATTCATTGGGTTATTTCATATTTTATATGCATCTTTTGTACTTTTGGAACTGGACAGCTTGTGTTGTCAACATTATTTTCTGTAGTATCAGAAGAAATAGAAAACAAAACTTGATTCAAAATATCATCCTTTACTATCATTTTCGATTCTGTATTAGTTTTTGGATCTTTTATGAAGAAATCTGATATTGTTTGGCATTTTCGTTTCATTTCTTGTGAAGAGTTTGTTTTTATTATATTATCGTGTTACATTGATCTTAGAAAAAAACATCTAATTAATTGATTTTTAATACAAATGAGTGATAACAAATCATAAAACTTAAATAAAATAGTAAAATTAAAAAAAGAAAAAGGAAAAAAATATTTGAAAATGAGTCATGCCATTTGATGAACCATCTTCTTGCCAAGTTATTCTAGAAAAATATGTTGAACTAATTGTTAAAAAAAACACACTGTTATACCAGATATAGCAAACTAAATGAAAATAATGTACTATAAACTTACTACAGCTGGTCATCCATTAAATTTACTAATCAAATAAAAACAAATCCTGCATGATAAATATGTAAGTGAAGAAATAAAATATTTAAATAAAAAATAAAAGTTAAATAAATATTTAAAACAACGTCGGCATAACAAAATCATTGGAACAATGGTTTTATGTTACTGTTTATTTTCGCAATGATATGTCCTTTTGAATGAAGTTATTTTATCTTTAAAGTAAAATAATTTCAGCAAGAGTAAATTTCATTAAATACATAAATGCATTTGTGCCGAATATATTTTTAATTTTAATAACACCTCTGTTAAATGTAAGTAAATTAATAGTTAATTAATTTCTTACTTACCTTGTGTAAAAATTAAATATGGATTCATTTATCATTAATAAAATAACACTTTTTATTTGTATACGTTTAAAGAAACTAATTTGAATGCGATAAATAATGAATTTATTTACTTAAAACAAAACTGCTGTGAATTATTTCTTGCAGAATAATTCTTAATCACTCACATTTCATCGCGCATATCACACGTTCCAAATGCAAAATCGTATAGTCGAATTATTCTGGGGAAATCATTTTGAACCCAATCTGTTCAAAAAGAGTCATTGTTACATTAGATATAACAAAAAAAAAAAAATACAAATAATGTTTTAGATTATTTTTGGAAACAATTAAGTAATTTGTTAATTCAACTTTTTTTAGGATAATAATAAAATTTTATTTTCAGATCATTTAACTACAAGTTCACTAATTTTTTTTAATTTTAAGAACCGGTTCGCGCGAACTGGAGCAAACCAGTTGGATATCATCACTGGTTATAGGGGATATGAATGGACATATTGAAGAAATTGATGATATAGATAATAAGAATGGTCCGTTTTTGAAGGAATTTTGTCAAAGAGTAAATTTGAGCATTGGGAATTTATCAAATATGTATGAGGGACAATACACATGGTCTAGGAATAATGTATTTCACACAATAGATTATGTATTGGTAGAGAAAGAGGGAATGAATAAAATACGGAAAATTAAGGTGTTTGATAATGAAGAGAGAGTATGTAATAGTGATCATAACTTTATTGTAATAGAAATGGTTAGTAATGTGATGAAGGATAGAAATAAAGGTAGAAACAATAGTGAAAGATGTGGATGGAGAGTGAATGATAAGAATAAGTTGGAAGAGTCTAAAATAAAAGTTGAAGAAACCATGGAGCAGTTAGTTGGGGATGAATATAAGGACTGGTGTGGTGAAATAGAAAAAATGGCAAATAGGATTTTAGTTGAGAATATGCAGAAGAATAAAAGTAATAAAAAATGATAGTAAAAGTCTAAAAGAGAGGGAAGAAGCATGCAGAGAATATAAGTGTGCTATTGAGAATAAAGAAAGTGAAAACAATATTAAAGTGAAAACAATATTAATGCTAAATGGGGAAAGTACTTAGAAAAGAAGAAGTTGGCTAAAATGGACAATTATAGAGAGAGAGGATGAAGTTAAATAGTAAATTGTTGTTGGATATTAATAAAAATGGAAGAGATGGGAGTAAAAAATTTTGGAATTACATTAAAAGGAGAAATGTAGGGGAAAGAGAGATAGTATTAATAGATGATGAGGGAATAGAGTGTAGCTCTAGACAAGAGGTAGAGAGAATCTTAAATAGATATATAATGGATATAGAAAAGATGTTAGATGTGAAGGAATTAGTGATAGAAAACATGAAAGCAGGTAGTAATGGGAATATTAGGTTCACAAAAAATGAACTGAATGAGGCAGGGAAGAGATTGAAAAGTGGAAAGGCGAGAGGTTTAGATAGATGGGCAGCAAAGATGGTAATGAATTTCGGGTATAGAGCAAAAGCAAAGTTATTTTCATGTTTTAATAAGATGGCACAGAAGAGAGTTTTTCTGGGTAGTTGGAGTAATACAAGAATAAGATTATTATTTAAAGGAAAGGGTAAGGATTGTAGAAAGTTAAATAATTATAGACTGATAGCGGTAACATCAGTTTTATATAAAGTTTTCTCATATATGGTAGCTGGAAGAGTTGTAAAATGGATGGAAGAGAATAACGTAGTGGGAGAAATGCAAGGAGATTTTAGGTCAGATAGGCATATAGGAGATAGTTTGTTTGTAGTTACACAACTTATGGAGATGAGTAGGAATTCAGGTAGATCGTTATATATGAGTTTTATAGATATAGAGAAAGCATATGATAGAGTAAATAGAAATAGATTATGGGTAACATTAGCCAATTTGGGAATGGATGAAGCTTTAGTGAATATTATTAAGAAATTATATGAAAATAATTATTATACTTACCAATTAGGGGATATAGAATCAGTTAAAGTTAAAAATGGGGTGGGATTAAGGCAAGGATTCCCTATGTCACCTATTTTGTTTTTGTTGTTTTTGAGTGAAATGGAGAAAGCAATAGAAAGACTAGGAAGAGGGGTAGAGATACCGTTAATAGGTGGCAGGGGAGTATATACTTTGTCGGGTCTTTTTTTTTTGTGGATGATATCTTTTTGTGTGCAGAAAGAAGAGAAGATATGGAAATTATGTTGAGGACATGTGCAAAGGTCGGTAAAGAGATGGGGATTAAATTTAGTGAAGAAAAATCAAATATAATGATGGTTAATACTGGGGAAAGAGAAGATGTAGAATTTTTATTGGAGGATATAAAGTTAAGTGTGGTGGATAGATGTAGGTATTTGGGAATTATCTTATGTAATCAGAAAAATTGCTTGGATGAATGGGAGAAAAAATTGGTAAATGAAGCAAAGAAAAGAAAGGGTTTGGTAAAGAAACTAACAGTATTTTCATATAATAAATATGATGTAGCTAGAATTGTATGGAAAGGAGTTGCAGTAGCAGGGTTAACATATGGTAATGATGCATTATGGGTTAGTGAAAGGGTTTTAGATTATTTAGAGAAAGTACAAAGGGAAGTAGGAAGACATGTATTAGATGCAGAGATGTGGACAACAAAGGAGGCAATTCAAGGAGAAATGGGATGGTCAAGTTTTTATATGAGAGACGCAAAAAGTAAAATGAAAGTGTGGTAGGTTGCAGTTTATGGATAGTAAAAGAATAACCAAAATAGTGTTTAATTGGGTTATGAGTAAAGGGCAGGTAACAAGATGGATGAGAAAGGTAATGTGGTATGCAAAAGATTTGGATAAATAATTTATATCAGTATACTTATATAAAAGGTGGGATGATTGTGTTAGGAGGATTGTTGAGTGTTATAGTGGTAAGGAATGGGATAAAAGAATAGAAGAATTAATAAAAAATAGGTAGTTGGAGAGATGGAGAACTAGTATGGAGGGTAAGAAGAGTTTAAATATATATAGAAGTAAACGGAATATTAGATGCGAGTTAATTTATGATAATAGTAAGGAAAGTAGTTTATTGTTTAAGGCTCAAACGGGATCTTTAGCAACAAGTGAATATACATGTAAATGGAAAACTATAGGTGATTTAGTGTGCAAATTGTGTAAGGAAGGTATAGAAAATATTACGCATCTGTTGATTGAATGTAAATGCTTGAAAGCAGAAAGGGTACAGATAATGAAGTTATGGGAGAATAGGTATGAACAAAGTGACTATACAGAAAGTGAGTTATTAGTTTTTATGCTGGGTTTGTGAAAAGATAAGGGGGATTTAGATGTAAAGGCCATAGAGTTGACAAAGGTTATGTTGTTGAAATGGTATGGGGCAGAATATGGGAAGAATTAAAGTGGGGAATGGAAAATAAAGTGGCTAACAGGGTTATCTGGGCATAATTGCTGAGTTATTTTTGACTTCATTTAAGGAGAAGCTAAATACATCATATAACATCAGCTCTCAAGTCCACTATGCTACTATTGCACATCTCTCAGAGCTAGAGAAAATTATAATTTTAACTCAAAAAAGTATTACCAAATGAATTTTCTTTTATATTATTTTGCATTTGTAGAAATAATTGCAGCAGTCTTATTTATTCATTTAGTCTCTATCACCCAGATATAATATAGTGAATCTCATACATAGTGATTCCATTGATTCATATGGTTACCCAGTATTTGTTGGATACTTTTTTTCTTATAGGCTACATGAAGAATTTAAAGTTTTATAATATTTAGTAGTCTATTGACCTATGTCTGCATATAGCAATAATAGATAATCAGGTGTTATTATTAGATTTGATTTAAATTCTCATGGTTACTTTTTCTTTAATTATGATGTGTATAATCTATTTTATATATAGAGCTTGCAAATAAGCTTTTAACAAGCTTTGCAGAATATCCCCAGACTGGTTTCTGCTACTGGCTTTTTCAGTGAGATGCTAGGATATTCAAGCATTAGATTAAAAATACTAGGGCAAGCCCAGAACCTTATTTAATGGATAACTATTAAGTAGAAAATTCTGAAATTTTCAGACATCCATATGTCTTCCAATCCAGTTTTCTAACTTAAACAGCCATATGGGACTGAACCAAGTTCAGATACACCATATATGAATAACTTTAGCAATATAAAATTGCCAAAGCCTTAATAGCAAAAAATAAAATCACAAAGAAATCAAGTCACATGACCTAATTTAACAAGCATGTATTACAAATGTTTTATATACAACTCATAAATAAGCTCTTAACCAGCTTTGCAGAATATCTCCAACCCCAGTTGATATTTTTAATCTAATGCTTGAATATCCTAGCACCTCACTGAGGAAGCCAGTAGCAGAAACCAGTCTGGGGTTGGGGATATTTTGTAAAGCTTATTTGTGAGTTCTATATATAACATTTGTAATACAAGCTTGTTAAATTTGGTCATGTGACATATGACTTGATTTCTTTGTGATAATCTATTTTCTTTGGTATTTGTAATTTTTGCATAATAGACTTCAATAATTAAGATTTTCTTTAAAAAAAATATCTTTGTAATGTGGTTATTGGTTTTTAAGCAACTATTCTGTTAAAGGATTTTGAGTAAACTCTTTTCATAATTTAAATTGACTATTTTATTATTTTTAAAAACCTCTTTATATATATTCTTCAATCAAATTCATAATTAAATTATACATATTAGAATAAGTAAAATATTTATTTATAAATATATAAATTATTTTAGTTTACTACTTCAACTATTTCAATTTTTTTTTTTCAAGTCACTTACCTTACTTGAAAGCATTTAGTTATTTATTAGAAGATTATATTTTATTAATAATTTTTTCAGTGAATTTTATTTTCACTAAAAGGCAACAACAACAAAAACATTATGATAATTATCTCATAGAAGGGCATTAAGAAAAAAACCTGCATATTGGAGCTCAAAAGTCAAACTCTTTATTTCATAACTCCTGTTGTGAGAGAAATTGCATACTCTAATATTTTGAATTATTTTTTGTTTTATCTAATATTTTTTTATGTAATTTGTTTTAAAAATAGAATATTCTTTGAAACCAGTAGCTAATTAGAAATCTGATTTGATAATAATTGATGTATTGTAAATAAAAGTGAATTAGAAACAAAATTTCAAAATAATTAATATATACAAAATTAAATAATTTATTTACTTATAAATTAATAAATAAATAAAGTTAATTTTGGAAATAAGTAATTTCTTCATGTACACAATTTTAAAATTATCAAAACCTATTAAAATCAAGTGCTGCTATTCTAGGAAATGATGTAATAGCATAATTCAATATAGTCAAAACATGTGACTGAAATGATTCTTTTATTTATTTATAAATGGGCAAATAAACTAGTATATAATTGAAAAATTTATATTTATAAGTGAACAGATATATGGCTTTATTTTAACAAACATAACTTAGAAATAATTAAAACTGACTAAAAAGTAAGTAAATTAAGAATTATAATAGTAAGTGCATTTAGAAAACAAAATTCTAAAATGGTTATGATAAATAAGTGAAGTGATTTATTTTTTATTTACATGTGAATAAATAAATTATTTAAATACTTTTTAGTGGATAATAAGAACTGTAAAATGTTTGGAATATCCATTTCCTGATATGTTGCAAATGTTTTATTTTTGGGAAATAAATAATTCATTTTTATGCCACTGTAATATTATTATTATTTTATATATATTTCATTGATATTTATTCACATAAATCTGAAGGTATTAGGGTGACTTATAGCAGGCTGCCAAAATAAATCTCAAATTTTAGGTTACCTCATAATTAATAAATATTGATTATTTATTGATATTTAATTATAGAAATTATATTTTTTTCTGATTTCAATAAAGCCATAATAAACTTTTTTTTTATGTTTTAGAATAAATGCTTTAGTAGAAAAAGAAGTAAAAAGAAGACTTTTAGAAAAGAAAACAGAAGCTGAAAGATTACAGAAAATACAGCAAGAACAAGAAAAGAAACAAAGAGAACAGGAAATAAAGAAAATACAAGATGATCACAAAAGGCAATTGCAAAGGTTGAAAGAAGAATATCAGGCTAGGTATGTTATATATATATAACATGATTGTATTTTTATAATTTGATTTGCAAATGTCAAATGCAATTTGAGATGTTATTTATCTTTTTCACATCGTTTAATCCATATTTCAAGAATGTATGATGGAGTGAAAGTTTTAAGTATATCTAAAAAATATAATTGTAATAAAAATATCTAAGACGTGCCAACACAATCTATGAAGTCAATATAAATATGAATTCATGGTACTGTTAACCTATATTTTATTTTAACTTGGAATAAGAATAATATACTAATGATTAATTGCCATTCAAAAAATTAAATTCATAATTTATTTCACATAAATCGCCATGTATTCTAAAAACTCAACAGTTCTGACACTACATACTTCATTCTATAGTCAATAATCCCGTTAAGATGTAATGGGTATGCATACAAATTAATCTTGTAATATTCTAATTAAAATCATGAATAATATTTTAATAACTATCTTGAAATACATTACATAAATTAAATAGTAAGTTAGATAAAAATTTAGCAAAACCCTTTAATATACATTTTAAATGATTATATATATTATTTAATAACTCATGGATATTGAGATATTTAGACTTATTTTTCAATTGATAATATAAATTCCCAATTTCAACATAATTTGTCGATCACTTCTTATATACTTCATTTATCTCTATTATGTAGAAAACATTATTGTGTGAATAATAATTTCTATGAACAGTTCTCTTCACCTTACTCTAGAGCCATCTTATCTAAGCTTGAACAATTAATGGACATAGATCCTTATAACACAGGAGGTTTCTGACTTTTGCTTTCATCACTGAGGACTAGGATTCAAAACTAGTACTAATATATTTATACAACTAGTAACTATCTCTTATTTCTTAATAATATTCAACTTAATAATTTGAAATTTAAAAAAAAAACAAATCTGAAGATTTTGAATCCAAGATATAGATCTGATACCAGATCAAATTATATATATTTTAAAGACTTCAGTTTTATTATAACCATAGGTCCCTTTTACCCTATTTTTATTTTTGATTATTTTAACTAATTTGATTACAAGTATTATGTATATACTGAACTTTAAGCATAATTAGTGGGGGATTTGAATACAGACTTTCGAGTTTCCTTCAACTATCTACTCTATTATGTGATATTGTTGTTGGAATAATAACTTGAAAAGTAATTCAAACTTTTGAAAGACATATGGGTAGACATACATTTTTTAAATTTTTTTAGTATGTCCAATTTTTAAAATTTTGAAAGATTAGCACTTATGTTATTGTATAAATGTTATAAACCTTTTCATCAGAATCAGGAGAAAACATAAGTATATATTTTTTTAATGTATAAAAATGAGCTCTTTAGATACTATTATTAATCAAGAAATCTTATCATTAGCTAGGACTATGTTTAAAAATATTGTACATGAATAAAGATAAAAGTCCTTTTAGACCTAATGAAAATATTACTACTATTTGAGCACCAAATATTCACTTGCTTTGAGTTACAGATTGCAGTTATACCAAAAAGAATTGCTTTTTTTTATATAATTTGCACTCACAATGGCTTCATAGAAGAATACAGAATATTCTGCAGACTTTTGATTGAGAAGATATGTACTTGACTTTACAATTTAGATAAAATAATGAAAATGAGCAAAACATCTACACCCAGATATTCACTTCTTTTTATTAAATCAAACAGTATTATTAAAAGTTCGTTATGATAACCATAAATAATGAAAGTTCATATAGGCATAATTATCATAAGATTAAATCTCTACAAATGATGAATCTAATTCTCTTACATAATGGAAAGATAGAGAAAAGAAAATTAAAACTTAAATTTGGAGATCTTAAAAAAAAATTGAAACAAATAGTTCTAATGTTTGTCTGATTTTGTGATATGGCATTTTAATTGTATTTATAAGTTGAACTATTTTTCTCCTCTTTATATTGTGAGAGAGAAAAATTCTCTTTTAATTTATGTGAATCACTTCTTGGAATGATCTTTTAATGTTTATTTGATGAGGTATTGTTTGTGTAACTGTCAATTTCTGATAAAGACAAAATCTATCAAGGTATTGGAAGGAGTTAGTTATTTAATCTAAGAGTAATCACTCGATTGATTTTACAAAATTTTATTGACATGTCAATAATGTTTGCAGTCAATTTTCTGAATAATGATAAAATCTAACGACCTGCAGGTGCAAGATTTTGTTGTTTGAATTTTGTCAAACTGTGTCAAATCTGTTGCTTATTCGGGCAGTATATATGTAATTTAAGAATCACAGAATACAAATGTGCATTCACATATTTAATGTATATTTACTGATTTAAGTAATGATGGCTATACCCCACCTGCTATCAGGATATTGTTACTAATTCTAATGTGAACTGTTGAAGAAGGGACTTATGTGCCCTTATTGATTTCTCTGTCTATTTTCAGCTGTATTTGACAGCTTGCCTCTTGAGTAGGCACAGAGACTCTTCCAGCTGTATTTACAGTTTGCCTTGAGTTGGCTTAGATTGTGGCAGCTTCTGGTTCTGAGACGTGG
The DNA here is from genome assembly GCA_028023455.1 of Epiperipatus broadwayi. NCBI lineage: Eukaryota > Metazoa > Onychophora > Udeonychophora > Euonychophora > Peripatidae > Epiperipatus > Epiperipatus broadwayi. The sequence goes on along the minus strand of JAQFVV010006734.1, from coordinate 3,596 downwards.
ACTTATGTGACAAGATATATAGAAGCTGAATTCATTTCAAATCTATATGACTGTGCAAGTAAGTTGGTTTAGATTGAAAATATATGTTGTTTTTTTTAATTTGGGATGATAATTTGATAGTATAACAGAAGGTGCATTAGATTCTAAAGATTCAGGTGAACTGGTTACGAGATCCAAAGTTTTTCACTGATTAAAGCCATCTAGTCTGGGGATATTGGATAGGATAGCATTGGATAGGAATTTAATAAGTATTATCATCTGGCATCTATTATTACTTACTAAAGCTTATAATAAGTGATATAGAGATGGTGAAAATTTATGCTGCTATAATCATCTGTTGATATTGTATTGGAAGTTAAATCTCACAAGAAATTTGTATTTAATAAATTATTAATGTTAAAACTTATATTAAATTTTTATAGTAAACTTGAATTTTGGTGTTTTTTTTTGTTTTGTTTTCATATGAACTCTCTCTTTTTTTTATTTTTAAATTATTATTTGAAGTGTATGAGTAAGCTGAGAAAGGCATGTAATATTGTTAGTATTAAGCTGTAAAATGAAGAATAAAAAGAGCCAACAGTTAACATAAAATTTAGATCAATAAAATGCTAAGAAATTGATCTCATCTTAAATCTATATTATTATGCAAGAGAATTTATTGTCTTGGATTCATAAACCTTAGGTTTTTGTTTTTTATTTTGAAAGTATTAAATAAAGTCTAACAGTGTTCAAGGTCAAGCAAGGAATATATATGTGTGCACAACAATAAATGTGTAATAATTGTATAGAATGAAAATAATAATTTTGTACAGTAATTATGTGTGTAAATAATTATATATATATATAATAAGTATATAAATAACTATAACAATAAATGTGTAGCTATGTAACTGTCAATATGTGGCAATATTGTTTAGCCATAGAGTTGCATAGCTTGCCTTATAGGTCAGAAAACTATAAAAAAAACACCATATATGGTGAGGTGAGTAAAAAATACCAAGTGTTTGTAAAAACGCCATATTTGGTAATGTTTGTAAAGACTCCAGAAATCTTGAGGGGTATATAAACCCCCAGAACATAGTCTATATATTCTGGTATTAATGTAAGTCAAAGACTTCTGCTTCTGTAAGTCCAAAATCAGGGATTAGGGTTTATTATGTGCAGGTCTCTATGACCTTTTATTATTTTAATATACAGTACTTTAAATAGGCTATGTACATAGCTTACCATCTCAATTCTGCCTTTGTCAATGTAAATTGGTACAGTCATCATAGGAATAGAATCTTAAAGAATTGCCTGAACAGCAAATTGGCACAGTCATCATAGGAATCGAATCTTAAGTAACTGCCTGAACAGAAAACTGTGATAATTGTAATTGGATTCGAATGGTGGGCATATCGCAAGTCATATATGCGAATTTAATGTAGATAATCTGAGTGATTGACCACTGTATGTTGAGAGGATAAAAATTACTTTACACTAAATAGTATTACCAAGAATACTGTAAAACTAGCCTCTTTACTTTGATTATCAGGCCAAAGGGTAATCGAGATAGTTAACAAACTGTATGAAAACTCGCCGGAGACACGGAAATACGACGAGCATCTAACAAAGCTAAATGATTATTTTAACCCCCAACCATCCAAGTTTATTGCTCAATTACATATTAGAGGCAGAAGGTGAAGGAAAAATGAAAAAATAAAAGATTATGACATTGACCTAAGAGAGATGGCAAAACCGTGTCTTTACAACAAATTTTTAGAGGAAGCTCTCCTCGAGCAACTATTATGTGGGATAATAGATGATCAGTTTAGGCAGATATTATTAGCAGTAAATGACCTAACCTACAAGGAAGCAATCAGACATGGAACAACTTACGAATTACTACTTGACCAAGCAAGAGTTCAGAAGTTTCACAAGACCAGAATCACTTCAAGCTGCAAGTTATAAAATGTTGGGAGTTGACTCTAAAACAGACAAACAAGTTAAATGTTTCAGATGTGGAAAATCAGTCACAAAGCCTGTGATTGCAATAAGCAAGAAAGTGAAAGTTATAGGAAAATACTGAGAATCCCGAAAGATGGCATCATCATACGAAGCCAAATAGAAAATTTATCTGCAGTGCGATGAAAAGTAGCGACATAAAAAATGCTATCATAGACAAAGCTGATCAAATTATGTTAAATGTAAAAATAATCGGGGTATATAAACTCCCAGAACCTGGTCTATATGTTCTGGTACTAATGTAAGTCACAGACTCCTGCCTCTGTGAGTCCAAAAGTATGACTAGAGTTTATTATGTGCATGTCATCACAACCTTCTATTATTTTAATACACCTTAAATAGGCTATTTGTCAATATACTCATACATTATTTAAATTAAACTATTAGCTTACCATCTCAATTCTGCATTTGTCAATTATTTACTTGCTGCTCATAGAACACAGCACTATCTAAGTGCATTTAATGTTGGAACACCCTTGAGAAAGGCAATAGTTATATTAATATAAAGAAATTTGTTGATTGTTATTGGAAATCTATAAACTAGTCTCATAATCAAAGAAATAATAGTTTTTTGTGTAAATGGAAATCTTTTTATTAGTTAACTGTAATGCATACAGTTTTTTATATAAACATTAAAAGCATAAAGCTAAACTAGTCAATAAATAATCAAAATTACCTCAAATTCACAACTCAACCAGACTAGCCAAAAAGTAATCTCTAAAACACAACCAATGGTTTCACTACTACAAGCAAACTTCTTAAGTGTAAAGAACTACAAAATAACATATTTAAACTAAAACCTTACCCACAATTCCACTTACCTCTCATACACTTTTAATATTTAAAGAATTTTTAAATAAGTTAAGTGCTTCAGAATCATAAATTTTTAATAATAAAGATTCTTTAATTCTTTTTATTTTATTTCTCTCAATACAACTTTAGCTTCATCAAAATTAATATGGTGACCTCTATATTTTTTATAGATATATAAAGCAGATAGGGTTAGGGTTTGCAAAGATATTTCTAATCTTACTTTTATGTACCTTTATTCTTTCATTTAAGCTCAAACTACTCTGACCTATATATACCTTCTTACAAAAACACGAGATAATACACACTACTCCAGGAATAGTCTTTCTATCAAAAATTTCCTTTGTGTATATTAAATAAATTATTCAAAGTAATATCTCTTTTCCAAGCAATTTTCTTATTTTCAATATTTTTACATACAAATTTTATAAGACAATTTAAATGGCAAAGAAATAAAATATTTTTCTTTATCCTTTACATCATTACAACTATTATTATTATTATTAAATAAAATATTTCTAACAAATTTATCAGAGTAGCCAACACTGAAATAATTATTATAAGATTGACCTTTTTGAAACAAAGCTACCCCATTAGAATTTATTTAATTTCTTATTTCTTTAACAATAATTTCTTAAAGATGCTACTTTATGAAATATATATTGATAGCTATCAGGTTTAATTATAGACTCTTAACTCTTTACTCTTGTTTTTGTAAGAAGGTATATATAAGTCAGAATAGTTTGAACTTAGATGAAAGAATAAAGATACATAAAAGTAGG